>CM018587.1:31722674-32250174 GCA_009078335.1 Salix brachista
AGTTACGTATTGCTTGATCACCATGTCTGGCTATCTCAGCATCTGTTCCTCTTCCTGAGTTGCAGGAGCCACGATTGACTCGCAGTAACTTAGAAACATGCAAGCATCCGTTCAAGGCGAAGAAAAAAAAAAAAAAAACAGCTTAGTCAATAACTTGGGGCACAATATCTGACCACCCTTTTTTGTGCTCAATCTAAGACCTGGGAAAGGATTGATGTCGAGTGAACTGGACTACGGCACCTGGTCCATTAATTTGGAAATGTGTTTGGAAATTTGCTTTTTGAAAAAATTTGAAATTTTTTATTTTTTATTTTTTATTTTAAATTAAAAAAATAATATTTTTAAATTATTTTAATATATTAATGTTAAAAATAATTTAAAAAAAATAAAAAAAAATATTATTTTAATATTTTTACAAACAAAAAATATTTTAAAAAACAATTTGAATTGTAAACCTTACTCCATATAATTAATCCTGACCGTGTGAGTCCGACCAGACTGGATAGGCTGCAGAAAGGGCATATTCGCTTAAAGCTTGTCCTGTGTAGGCCCAAGGTTGAATGCTTTTAACCCTGATAAGTGATAACTGTTAAAATAACTAAGAGCAAAATCATAAAAAAGAGGCTACAATTATGAGTCCTTAACTTAACCTAATTACAAATAAACTATATATAGGTTAAATATAAAGTATTATTCTACCCTTAATGAATAAGACTAAATAAGTCAACATAATTATTATTTAACAATAACGTTTGTCCATCATAATCCCAAATACCTTCTAGAAATTAGAGAATTTTTTTTTTATATCATTTGGAAATGAATAGTTTGCAAATCTAGGCAGCTCACATGTACAATACTGATGTTATTTAAAGAGTTTATTTATTTTTATGTTTTAAAAATATTTTTGAAATTTTTAAATCTTTTTTTTCTGTTTCAAATTAAATCTTTTTTAGTATTTTTATATTACTTTGATGTATTAATATCAAAATAAATAAAATATTAATTTGATATATTTTCAAGAAAAAAATAATTTGAGAAATAATTTTAATTATAATATCAAACGGGCTCTAAATAAATATGAATATTTAAAGTTATTATTTTAAAAACAAATCATCATCAAAATGTATAAATAAATATGAACATTTAGAGTAAAAAAACTCAATAATAGATAATGTGTTTTTCTTATTCAGAATACCTAATATTTTAACAAATAAATAATCATGAATACTAAAATTTGAAGATTACAAAAAGGAAAAACGAAAAAGAAAAAAGTGAATCTTTTCAATAGCCAAAACTACTACCATACCACAACTCTCATTTCCAATAATATTTTGAGATTAAAACAACAACATTTTATCTTCAAAATTGATTAATTATGAGAATTTTATTTAGCACTTGTGACCTAACTACCTGTAAGGTGCACCTACCCGCTCATAGCAGCTCCATACATCTTCAGCTGTGTTTAAAGCAGTTTCTTAGATTGTATTTTATTTTAAAAATGTTTTTAAAATAAATAAAAAATAATTTTTATTTTATTTTAATTAAAAAAAAAATAGTGTTTTTAGATTATTTTTATGTACTGATGTCAAAAATAATTTTTTAAAAAAAATATTATTTTAATATATTTATGAACAAAAATCACTCTAGCACTTGCAAACATTCTCCAATGGAAATTCTCAAAAGTCAATACTAAGGGGAAAAAGGGGGGGAAAGCATTATAAAATAATATTGGTACTAAATATAACTCAGCAAGGGAATTAAGTTGGCCTTCAACTCAGAAAAATATGGTTCAAGAAGTGGTTGAAATATCTCTGTCCAGATGATCAAAGATTATGCATTACTCCTTATCTTTCTTATCTATTGTTTGTGATTATAATGTATTATAATCTTCTGGGATACAGAAAATACCTCATTTTTAATTGTTCTTAAGACTAAAATTAGTAATATCTTTTTTTCAGGTAGGATTTGACAGCTCTCCTTTCCCTTGTTTTTAAAGCTTCACAGGTATGTCTATCTGATGACAAATCTAAAATTTTAAATTATTAATTGAAGTATCAGAATACGATTTATATTTAATATATTCTTTTAAGTGGAAGTTATTTGGACTTGAAACTTGTATAAGCACATACTACTATGTACTTGATTTTTATCAAATAGAATAGGGTTGTAAGATTCGAACTCTTAACCACTAAATCAAGAAAGTTTTGATACTATGTTAAGAAACCATCTCACCTAAAAACTTAAACTATTAAATGATATCCATGCTGTAACTGACACATTTGACCCCTTTCTTCGATGATACTTGTACAAGTGGCAACATGTTTAACATAGTGCCCGTTTGGGACAGCGTGTCAAATGCCGTTTCTAAAAAATTCAATTTTTTTTCATTTTAAATGAATATATTTTGGTGTTTTTAGATTATTTTGATGTGTTGATGTCAAAAATGATTTTTAAAAAATAAAAAAACATCATTTTGATGTATTTTGACATGAAAAGCACTTTAAAAAACTACCGCAACAGCTCTCCCTATCAGGCTCATAAATGACTAGAGCAACCTTAGCTTAAGAGTTGAACCGGTTGAAGTTGATGGCCCATGTTAAATGGAAAAGTCATCTTAAACCAACATTTTCAGGCCTTCCAACTTGAACATGATCACAGCCGTCTATATGTGACATTTTCCAATCCAAAAGAACAGTTTCTTCATATATCATCTTGTTCGGTGGTTGAAGTTATCCATCAATCATCCATTGAATATTGATTGTTTTTTTTATCTCTACACGCTAAGATTCTTTGGACAAGACACAGGCATCTACAGAGCCACCTTAATTTTTGTTCCTCACTAAAGAAAAGATGCCCTACATGATATAAGCATCCTGTCCTATAAAGATTCCCTGATCGTTCATATGGCTTATTAATTTCCCTTACTCCTAACATATACACACCTCCATTCCCAAGACTTTTGCGTTTGAGAGACATGATTAAGGAAGTGAAAACTCAAGTAAATGTTGGGGTTGAGGTGGATGTCTTATGGAAAGCTTTTGGCAAGGATTTGAAGGATATTGTTCCAAAAATGATGCCAAATTTAGTGAAGGATGCTGATATGCTTGAAGGAGACGGTGGCCTGAATACAGTCTACATCTTTAACTTCGGCCCTGGTAAGTCCATTCCTTCTACTTATTGATTATGACTTGACCTCATATTTTTCTTGGATCATTTATTTTCTTATGAATGAATTAAATCAGCTAGTGGATGACATCTGGACTATTTATCTTGATTGGTACCTGCGATGACAGCAACAAATTGCTTTGGTCTCAATTTTTTTTGTCAGATATAAAAACAATGACATACCAGAAAGAAAGGGTTACAGAGTTTGATGAGTTTGTTCATCGAATCGGGCTTGAAGTGATAGAGGGAGGCCACCTGAATCATGGTTTTTCTCATTACAAGACAACTTTTCAGTTTACTTCAACTGGGGAGCAGGAAACCCTAATTGATGTCACAATCTCATATGAGTCTCAAGTAGAAGAAGATACCATGCCATCAACATTAGTTTTCATCAAGCACATGGAGAATTATTTGATGAATGGTGCTACTTAGGTCGTTCGCAGCTCCCTGGGATGTGATCTGCTGAGAATCCTACCTGGTTACTGTGATAAAGGGGAGGGCATTTCATTTGGATGTATTGATCTTCAGTAATCTTTGAAGTTATAAAGTTTCAATGTCTTTGAACAACACTAACAATTACATCTGCGCACTCAGAACATCTTTCTATTTCATTAATATTTCATACATAATATTCCAAGTACATGTTTAACAAAAGATAAATTATTTGACTATATGTCAATATCGCTGTAGTTTTTTAGTAGTAGATTGTCACAGTTTATCATGGACGATTACCAACCTAAAACCAAGGAAACAACAAACATGAAAAAGAACAGAACAATGAATAGCAAGAAACGTCTTGCAATATTCACTTATTAAATCCCACACATGGAAGCCAGCATTTAGCAGCAGCCACCATTTGCTTATTAAATTCGAAGACAGACAAGCTTCTATTTTTATTTTTATTTTGATAACAGGGTGTCCGGACCAGTTTATGCGCACCACAACTAATCCTCGAACCTACTGAACACCCTACAGACCCAATAAGCAGGTAAGGCGGGGTGATAGGCAAGCATAGAGAGAATCGAACCCGGGTGCAGAGGAAGGGAACAAGTCCATTCCCCCGCTAGGCCACTACCTCAAGTGCTAGACAAGCTTGTATTGTTATTCGTTAGGAGAGTCACAAATCATTGTAGCATTTACTTCCTGCAAACAATGCCATATCCTGCAGAATCCCTCTTGGTGCAGTCTAGAGTGCGATACTTCATGATAGAGAGAGGTCTCTTGGTTTGAACCACTTTCTGGAGAGAATATGCAGGAGGCGCAATCAGCAGAGAAAAGGGATGCGGTTCTGCACTTGCCTTCACCTTCCAAAATTGGCATTCCTACACCAGGCTTTGCGGGGTTCTCAAAATCAGGCCTGCAAGTCCTGCCGAGTACTCCATCAGCTTTTGAGGATAGGTGAAAGAGCTTAAATTGTACCTCCAAGTGGACAAAGTAGTCATTAGCAGGCACTTGATACTTGTGGGTTTCATCATCTTCTTCAGTCACTGGAACCGCATTGACCAAAATATCAGCTCCACCAAGTCAGATACTAGGCTTAACTACTGCTCATTGCTCTTTCCATGGAAAATAGAAGACAATTCCATCACCACCAATGAAACGAGGATCTTGGCATGCTGATCCTGGGGCTTCACAGCTAGGTTTGCGGTCAGAAAACAAAAATAAATCCATTGGTTTCCATAACTGAAGCATGCAAATTGAAAGCCTATTACTAAACAAGTATACACTAATAGCTGAACAATACAAAATGTCTTCTTTCAAATTGCTATTCAAGCTTCTCTTTTGGTTTCTAAAACGTTTGTTAAGCTTGTGGTTTCAAAATAACTTTTGCTCACTTAAATTAACAGGACTTAATATGTATAAGTCAACATGATTGACTTTACCGACAAGGATAATGTTATTCAGTGAATATTGTCAGGATGAAGATATGCAGAAGCGACAATAAATAGCTTAGGATAACAAGGTAGAATAAAAAATGAGATACACAAAATTTATATAGTTCATCTAATGTCCACAAGCAAGAATATAGAAGGATATCACTAAAAACATGTAAGAACTCTTGGAGAACAGTTAGCAATCTTTTCACTAATAGAAATAAACATCTCACACACTTTTTTTCACAAATACTCACACTTTCAGTTAGGAGAAGAATAGGCTTCCAACTATCTAGAAGGTGGACTAGTGGTAAGAGTTTGAAATAAGAAGTTTGCTTTTTCTGTAGTTTTAGATTCAAGCCTTGTGGTTGCTAATATGATAGGCTTACATATTCATTATATTCAGGACCCATAAGATTAGTCGAGATACGTGCAAACTAACCGGGCACAAACGTTAATCAAAAAAAGAATAGGCTTCCATTCTTTTATCAGCAAAAAGTGGTTAGTGGTACCTCCACGTTCTTCACTTAAATTTTTTGATAATTTAATTAAGGTTTCATACTTATCATCCATGATTCTTCTATAATTTCTACAATTGTCATCTTCTTATTGTTTATGTTTTTGCTGGCCCATAAAAGAATCTCCACCATATATGCTTGTTAGGGCATCTCCAGTGGGAGGAGCCATCCCGGGAGCCAAAGCCAAATATTTAAAAATATGGCTCTTTTTGTCAATTTCTGCTCTCCAGCGGGAGAGCCATCCCAGGAGTCATTTTGCCTCTTCTTCTCGGCAAACATCCATTCCTACATATATTGATCCAGGAGCTATTTTGTTAAAAGAGTCGTTAAACTAGCTGTTGGAATATTGGCAGAATTTTAAGCATCAACAACCTACAAAATCACAGCAACAAATTCACAGCAAAATCACAGCTGTGATTTTGCCCCTGGATTATCGGTCAGAGGACGACGAAACGGGGGGAGAGGGAGGGGGCTGGAGGCTGCAGAGGGAGAGGGAGGGTGGCTGGAGAGTGCAGAGGGAGGGTGGCTGGATGGTAGCCGGAGAGTGCAGAGGGAGAGGGAGGGGGCGGTGCTGTTTTGTGGAAGGAAGGTAGGGAGTGTGGAGTAAACGGGGGGAGGGGGAGGGGGGCTGGAGGCTGCAGATGGAGAGGGAGGGTGGCTGGAGAGTGCAGAGGGAGGGTGGCTGGATGGTGGCCGGAGAGTGCAGAGGGAGAGGGAGGGCGACGCTGTTAGAGCAAAATGAAGGGTTTGGAAAAAATTGGGGGGGACGGACGGGGGGGGGGGGGTTTATATATTAGTATTATTAATTATAATAATAATAATAATAATAATAATAATAATAATAATAATAATAATAATAATAATATATAATTTGTAATTGATTTGGAAAAACTGGGGAATTATGGAAAGAGGTTTTAATTTGTAATTGATTTGATTGAATTATTTGTAATGGAATTTTTCAATATTTTAAAATTTCAAATTTAAAATTATTGTGGGGTTTTTAATTTTAAATTCATTTTTTAATTTAAATATAATTAAAAACTTAATAATTATATTGTTGGAGGGTTTTTTAAAAATAATTATTTAATTATATAACTTACTCCTATTAATTGTATAATTAATTGCATAATTAAACTATATACAAAATAATTGCATTATATTTAAAATAATATAAAAAAAATGGCTCTCCAAATGCCTTTTACCATTAAAGTGCACATCAACAAAAAAAGTCATATATACACTATTCAAACATCCATTTTAAAGATTTGGCTTTCCAAAATGCCTACTCCCACTGGAGATGCTCGTATGGTTATTTGGTTTGGTGAAGCCTCTATTAAGTTTTGTGTAGTGCGAATATTTTTTAAATTAATACTTCCATATTTCACTATTTTTTGAACAAAATGATATTTAACATCTATATATTATGTTTTTGAATGAAACACTAAATTCCTTGCAATATAATAAACAATCTGACAATTACAATACATGAGAATCTTCTCTTGTTTTTGTATGAGATCCTCTATAAGCCATTTATCCATATTGCTTTTTACAAGCTAATGTAATTGCCATGTATTAAGCTTCTATTATAGATAAAGCTACAATAATTTGAAGTTTAGAGACTCAACTTTTAACTTCTCTTGGAATTATGAACACATAAATTGTAGTTGATTTATTTTCTTAAGGACACTTACAAAATCTAAATCAATATAACTATTGATAATAAATTATGATCCCTATAACACAATAAACCATTGAAGATAGCCTTGATGTAAAAATATAAAAATTTGTTCAACTTGTAAACCAAGTTCTCCTTGCCCTTTTCAACAAAACCTTCTTGTTGAAGCATATAATCTTTTTCTTCAAGTTCTTTACAAAAAAAATATTGTTTTCACATCTAACTATTCTAAATGTAGATCAAATATAGCACACACTAGCGCTAGTCTAATCTGATTATTGTAAGTTCTACCACTAGGAAAATACCTCATTGAAGTTTATTTCTTCTTTCTATGCATATCCTTATAGCATCAATCTTGCACAATAATTGTTTTTAATCATACTATGTTTTTAATGATTATTTTTTTTGTTATTTTTTACCTTGTCAAGTTGACGAGATTATATTGGATCAATTCCCACAGGATTTAATTTTTTTTATACTGGAAAACATGTTAGTAATACCTAGATATCTTTTTACGTAAAAATTTATCTGACTCGCATTTCACCTATTCACAAAACACATATTTATTTCAATATGTTTTTTTCTATATCTATACTTTAATATTTAGCTTATTGGGGATTGAACCTCGTAATTTATTATGACTTGTTTTATGCGTGGTTAGCTCAATCTCATAATTCATTTTATAGGTTTGGCGGGTTAGCTCTACTTTTGTTTCTTTTTTTAATTGATTTTTTTCAATTTCATCCTTCAACATTGAGTTGATTAAGAATTTATATTCATGATTTATTCTAATGTGTTTTCTATACGTTTATTTTTGGTCTCATGACTTGGGTCGTGAGTTTGGCAAGTTAACCTAGTTGACTCGAACTTTTGTCTTTTTTTATTGGCATTTTTCAATTTCATCTTTTAGCATTAGGTTGATTATGAAGTACATTTCATGATTTATTTTGTTTTTTTATGAAATTATCCTGGTTTTATTACTCAAATCACATATTTTGTGGGTTAGCCTGGGTAAACCCAAGTTGTTTTATTGTGTCTTGCTTTTAGATTGATTTTTTCTTCAATTCCAACCTTCAACAATGAGTTCATTGAAAATTGAGTAACATAATTTGTTTTGATTTGCTTTTTATAGGATTATCATGATGTCATAATTTTTGTCGTTGATTTGGCAAATTAACCTTGGTTTACCCATATCATTTTTTTGCTTACTTTGTATGAGATTAACGCAAGTCAATTTATTTTTCAACTCTATTATTTTATATGATTTGATTGAAAATTGAGCTTTATAATTTATTGATTTATTTTATATGATGTTATCATGGTCTTATGATTAGGATCATATATTTAATATGTTAACCCGAGTCGGTCCTAATCGATCTAATATATTATTATTTCAATATCACTTTAAAAAAAATTATTATCTTGATTTGTTATGAATCAAACTATTATTATATTAATTATACAGGTTGTCTTTAAACTTAACAAGCAGATTAAATAACCTCCATTCCATTTTAATTTTTTTATTAAAAGAATATTAACAATATGAGATTTTTTATATATAATTTTCTTAAAAAATTGATTGAACATAAGCAGAGCGAGCAAACGATCTAAGAGTGTGTGTATCCAATCCCAACCGTCCTGTTATTGGTATCGAAGGCAGAACTGAAATAGTCTTGGAATCAGACGGCAATGGAGCTGTCCATATCCCATCATCCTCACCATTTACCTTTCACCGTCTCATGTTTTACTACTCGCTATAATAATTTGCATTCAGACAAAGAATTTATAACTATCAGTCGCCAGAATCTATAACTTTCCTTCCTAGTATCCATCAACCAAATCAACCAGTATACTGAACTACAGACAGACCTCCTCGGCCGTCGTCAACAACAGGAAAACTATTGTAAGAAACTATTGTACTGACCTAAAAGCAGTCTCTTATTGCATACTCATTTATGATTATGTGTCCATATGTTTCTGCGTGAAGATAAGTTAAGATTCTTGTTTTTCTTTGGTTCTTAGAAGTTCAGAAATCTAGTAAATTTCAATTACAAGAAAGAAACGTTTAACATCACCTAAGAAAGACTTCTTATTTGAGATATTTTTCAGTAGCTTTTGAACTGGATCATCTCTGTCAAATGGGGCTTCGTTTGGTCAATTGTTTTCAGAATTTAAAATTTATCTAGTTGGATTTGTTATACATATATTTTGATTTAGTTCCACTTCTTTGTGCAGGTTTTATTTACGAAAAAATAGAAGATCAATGAAGCCTGGGCAGCTTACTCTTCTGGCATCCACTTTCTGTGTGATGCTTACCATGCATTACTCAGGACAGGTTCTCGTGGAGCATCTACTAAGCTGGAAGAAGCCAAAAAAGGAGCAAAATGGTATTATTATCATCATACTATGGCCCCCATATATGCCATTGACTCCTTTGTTGGTTTGGTAGATTTTCAGGGGAGCAAAGCATTTTTTATGATTTTGGAACCAGTCAAGGAATGTTATGAGGCTCTGGTAAAACTACTTTCAAAAGAATAGTAAATTTGATACTTTGGAAATGAGGTTTTCAAATTTTCATGTGAAAAAATGGGAATTGAAATTTAGAAACACGTCCACAAGTGATTTCAAAGTCAAGTTTACTGTGTTACTTTCTGGTGATAGCAAAGTTCTTGGCTTTGTTATACAGCTACTTTAAACATGTCAATAAGCAAAAACATAGTTCCAGATGAGATCAAGGGAAGGGAGATTCACCACTCATTTCCAATGACTCTTTTTCAGGTGTAGAAGTTTTATTCTGTTTCTGTCTTTATCAAACTAGTGTTTTAATATTAGAGATGTGCGCATTTTCATTGGTTTTTCTATTTGATGCCATTGAATATATTGATTTGCTGATGATGGTAAATAGCATAATAAGCATCATGGCATTAGGAACATTAAGTTATCATTGTCAGGAGGGGAACCAAATTTCTGTTACTATGCTTCCATACAAGGTTGCCTTTCCATTGCACTGTTCATATGTTTGGTTGTTGAGCCCATATGAATTATTCGAAAGTTCTATAAACTGATTTCCTGGCATGTCATGTTGGAATACAGGGATTGCAATCCATTCATTGCTGTCCCTTGTATCTTTTCTTAAACTAATCGTTTGCTAGTGATATACTGATAACTAGGTATAAAACGTTTATCTATCAGTGTTAGAAAATAATATAAATTATATTCTCGAAGTTTCACCTAACAGTTTAAACTTTTAGGTGAGTTGGTTCTTTGACATGGAATCAGAGCCTTGTTGACCCAGCGGTCACAAGTTTGAATCTTACCATCCTCATTCTATTTAATAAAAATCAAGCACATGGTAGTGTGTGTCTGTGCAAGTTTCAAGCCCAAAGAATTTTCATTTGAGGTGGTTGTGTTACAGAATAATATAAATCATATTTTAAAGTTTCACCTAACAACTTAAACTTTTAAATAAGATGATTCTTTGATAATATCTGACCTAATCTAGCAACTGCAGCCACACACTGTTCGTTTGAGCCACCACAAAATATAAATTGAACATAAATAATATATATATATATATATATATATATATATATATATATATATATATATATTTTAAAATTACTTAATTTTAAATTTTATTTTATATGCACTCCTATTTACTTTTGATTAGACCATTTTTAATAAAGGTATCTTGTCAATTTAAGCAATTTAACTTATAATACTTATTTTAAAAAAAAATCAGGAATAATTAAAAGTCTAAATTGAATATCCATTTACAATGTAAAATATAAAGCTTATTCATATTTTTTTTATTTAGAGATATGTTTTTTTTAATATAGATAGGTAGTGCTTAAGTCATTTCAAGTGCCCAATGCTATCACCGACGGAATATGGGTTTTGAGAGAATAAATGGAGCTAAATTGCCACATGATCATATTTTCTTCTTCCATTAACTTTGTTATTATTTGGAGATGGAAGGGAGGAACTTCTTTTAATCTCGTGAAAGCATAAAAAAAGGAAGTTATTATAGAAACCTTTTTTTTTTAGGAAATGAATGATAAAATTGACTGATGAATCCACAAAAACTTCCATAAGGATTCTGGGTTTTCCATAGAGATGATTGTTTGGGCTTGTGTTTGGAACCAATTATATAGATTAAAGCCTTTTAATGTTTAAATCAGTGATAAGATGAGAGAAAAATATAGATAAAAAAAATAAAAGTGCATGTGTTTCGATTTTTCTTATAATATAATCAATTCTTGCTTTGTAGACCGAAGTTTTTCTATAAAAAAAAAATTATTGGTCCATGCATGAGGGCTTAACCTTCGAGGCCTCACACCTAGCCTTCTTCTATACGGTCCTTTTAAGTTTTTTAAAAACAAATTATTTCTATAAGCATTATGGGTAAAATGATGATTTAATAAAGTTTTTAATTATGTTTTAATAATAACATAAACATAGAATACTGATATTATTAAGTAAGAAATATGTTATTTAACAATTATAAACATTGATTTGATATAGTTTTGAGAAATGCATGCACACGCTCATGCATATATGTAAGTCATATTAATAAATCATGATATATAATATAGAGCTTTTATTTGTCATGCTTAAATAACTTAATTAGTTTGTCAATATGTTAGATGAAACATGTTTGTGTACCACATGTATTAATCATGTTTTAATTATTAAGTAATATATATATATATATATATATATATATATATATATATATATATATATTGTGTTGCACATACTCTTGTAATGATTTAAATAGATTTACAACATTTAAAAAATCATCAACAAAAAGGATTCACGAAAGTTAAGAACAAAAAACTTGTAAATATAAATGTATTAATTTTGTCAATCAAGATTTTGTAATAGATTTTCCCTTATAGCGTTCTACTTGTTTATGACACCTTGTAATATTCATACAACCTAAACAAACCCAAACTAACTAAATCGACCTCCAGAATAGGTTTAAAAACTATGATAATAACCAAATTTATCTTTATATTGAATTAGATAAATGGTCAACCCGATTCATGATCTAGACCTTGCACTAGTCGATCCCCAAGTTAGTTTTAAAATTATGATAATAATTATTTTTATTTTTACATTGATTCAAATCAATAGTCAACCCAACCCGTGACTCAAGTCTTGTACTAGGTCGATCCCTTAGCCAAGTTTTAAAACTATAATAATAATTATTTATATTCTTATGTTGATTGGGTCGACAGTCAACCCATCTCATGACCCAACTCTAGTTTCAAGTAAACACTTTAGTTAATCTTATAACTATAATGATAACCACCAAAGTTAGGTTTTAAGACTATCATAATAATCACTTTTTTATTTACGTTGACCAATGTCAATGGTTAAAATAATTTAATACTCAGGTTTTGAATAATTATTTGTATTTTTACATTGACCTGGATCATCCTATGTTAACTTGTCCTATCCTTTTTAGTGGAATAAGAGTTTTTTCACCGAAAAAATCTTGGACAAGATAAAAATAATAATATTTATATTATCTAAACATACACCAAACAACTTCATAAAAAATATATATATATGTCCAATCCATCTTTATCTAGCATACCAAACACACTTTAATGATGGACTTTGAATCAAGAAGAGCACAACACCTCTTTCACTAATTTGATATCTAGTTCTCGTTTAAATGAGCGAGAGATTAGGTGAAATTCAAATCTCTCTCCCAATCTCAATTTCTTTTTTCATATCTCGATTTATATTAAGTTTGTTATAAGAGATACAACCCGTTTGGTATTGTGATAGTTGTTGCTTTTCAAAATGTTTTTTCTTGAAAATATATTAAAGTAATATTTTTAACATTAACATATCAAAACAATTTAAAAACATCACAAAAAAAAAATTAATTTAAAACAAAACAATAAAATATTTTTTTAAAAATCTTCTTATAACACAAAAATAAATAATATTTTAAATATAAAATGTGATTTTTAGATTATCCTGAAGTGATTAGTCTTCTGGGCCACGCAACCTTTTGGTGGAGCATGTCAGGCCATGGGGCGATGGCTTATTAAGTGCCCGTTTGGTAACATGATACAAACTGCGTTTTAATAAAAACACAGTTTGCACCCGTTTGGTAACCCATAAATCGTAGTTTATATTGTCATGAGACCCACCAAAATCACAATTGAAACCACAGTTTACATGAAGCATGATTTTGTAGCTTTTCTTGCGATTGCCTCCTTTTTTTTTGCCTGTGTTTCCTGCGATTGCCTGCTTTTTTGCCAACATGAGTGCACAAAATTCTTCGACATTCAAAACCCGTGGGAACCAGCATGTTGATGCATTCAACTCTACATTGTTTATCTCCTTCGAAACACCAAGCTAGAAGACACCATTGCAGGAGACGACGATGATGACGGTAGCTTATGTGGCAGCTCTCTCTCTCTCTCTCTCCACGATGACAGCCACGAGATGGCCACGAGACGACGACGACGACACCAAGCTCTCTCTCCACAGCGGAAACTCTCTCTCTCCCCCTCCTCAACTCTCTCTCTCTCTCTCCACAGCAGCAGCTTCCGACGCTCCTCCCGGCCACCACAGGTCACCATCTCCGACGCCACTACCACAAGAAGAACCACCTCGGCCTCCTCTACCCATCGGCATCGGCCGTTGAAGCTGTCGTCATTGTCGGTCGGACACGTGCACAGTGTGTTGCACTGTCCACGTGAAGAAGACGTGAACAGTGCAACGCACCGTTTCACGTCTTCCTTTAAAAAAACTGGACTCGTGCTGAGCCTGCACTCGGCCCTGCCCGAGTCCAGCAGAGTTGGGCTTTGGCCCAATTTGGTTGGGCCTGCTCTCAGCCACGTCTTTTTAAAAATATATATTTAAAATAAAAAATAAGAAATATACAGATACAGATCAGTCCTGATGGAAGGGAGATATCTGTTCGTGATGAAATTGCAAGTAGTTTAATGGGAGAATAAAAATAAATATCTGTTTTTTTCATGAATTATTAATTACATTTTATTTTTATGATTTTTAATATATAAAATTTTAAAAAAAAATTATAAATGTGTGTGTGTGGGTGTGTCCTTTAAAATAATTTCACAAGTTGAAAGCAATATGAAAAGCATGATAACCAAACACACGAAACTGCTTTTTTTCAACCTCAACCTCAACCACAGTTTTAACCAAACACTTCAAAACTTATTTTGAACCATAGTTAAAGTGTTTTTCATTAAACTGCTTTTTAAAACCTCAACCATAAAAGCAAAAGCAATACCAAACACACCATAAGTCTAACTTTTGCTACATAAAATTTATACTATTTCTATTTCCAAATAACATGAAAAGAACAAGTGTGTTTGATATTACTTTTTCTTTTATGGTTGAGGTTTTAAGAAAACAGTTTCATGAAAAGCATTTTAGCTGTGATTCAAAATAATTTTTAAAGTGTTTGGTTAAAACTGTAGTTGAGTTTGAGGTTAATGAAAAGCATTTTCAAGTGTTTGGTTACCAAGCTTTTCATATTACTTTCAAAACTTGTGAAATTACTTTAAAGTGTGTGTGTGTGTGTGTGTGTAAATATTTAATAATTATAATAACAAAATGTAGTTAATAATTCAAGTAAATTAGACACTTGTTTTTATTCTCTCATCAAACTATTTGTAATTTCTTCACAAACTATAAATTCATATGTGAAGGCCTCCGCGACCGTAGAACAACATATAGTAAAATATCATCTGAAACAAAATTAGGAATGCGAGGCAAAAAGTATATTGTGATATCCTTCTAATATATTTATTTATATTTTAATTATTTTTTAGATTATTTTAATATTAAAAATATATTTTTTATAAAAAAAATAATAAATAATAAATTAAAAAAGCCCCTTAACGCCAGCCCCCCAAACTCAAGATAAGCAGAAGCAGGACACATGAAAATTTTCATACAACCGAGTTTTGTTCAATTTTTTAAATAGGATCCACATCAATTTTTCACCTTATCAACCAAAATCATAACTTCGATGCAACCTCAATCCTAGACTCCTTCGTAATCTCTTTAAAACCGATCAATCAAATATCTTCAAAATACAATTACATGTGTTACAGCAACATATTTATCCCATGATTTTTAAAGGGCCTACACTTGCGACTGATTTGGTTCCTCTTCTTCGAGACATCTCCAACTTAGCCTGCTCAGCATTCGGCGTCCCTCAGCAATTATTTGGCATAAAATTCTGTACAACTCTTGGAATGATTCATACGCTATTTTCACATATAAACAGACCCAAATCACGGATATGATGCAGCCCAGAACTGGATCAAGAACTGATAGAAGCAAAAGTGCAGCCAAGCCACCGGCAAAGAGGCGGATGTTGCCAACATGTGTATGGTAAATTGATTCAGAAGCTCGGAGCATAACCTCCACCACCACTGCTGTGGCGTAGGTGAATAGAGCCAGCAGGAAAATGAACATGGCAAGATGGTGCGCGTCCATGGGAGACTCTTGAATTGATTGAAACTTCACTTGAATATGGTCGTTTAACATCTTGAGGAGACAGGCAAAAACCTCATGCTGCACAAGACGGATGCTGTCATCACAGCAAGATAAAATTGTTTTGTTATTGCAACTTGAACAAGAATAGAAATCACTGGAAGAAAAATGATAGTCAGTGAAGATCAATAAACGGAAAAGGAAATTAAACCCAGAAAAAAGAAGAGCAAACCAAGAAGATTCAAATCGTAAACTAACCTTTCTTTTTCAAAAGCAAGATTTAGGCCATGGCTGACAGACATTTCCTCTTCCTCTTTTCTCCCCTCTCTAGTCTCTGCTCTGGAGCTCAATTTGGTGATGAGATGGGCGAGGCTTACCTGTTATATATAAATGGTGGGCTTTCTTGGAAGCTTGGTTAAAAGAAGTGCGGGGTCAAAGGCACGTACTCCATTTTGTCTAAGACGAATTGGAACAGAACAAAAGACGTCGTAGTAAGAGGTCGGCTGAGGGGGTTTTCCCCCATCAAAAAACTTTGACTAAAACAGCATTCAAGTCTCAGAATTGAGAGGTAATGAAATTGTAATATTTGGGTACCCATTAATATTTTAATTAAGTATATATTCTTTTTATTTACAGATAATTATTATTGAAGGATCTGTTCATATTACTTGCCACGTATAATATTCTGAAATTAATACACTTTTGAGACAATATATATAAACATTTATTCAGATGAATATAATAATGTGAACTGATGAGCTATGTGAATTAGATAGGCACAGTAATTTGAAACATCTAAGAGGTTCTTTGAGCTATACGATTTTTCATTTCATGCATCAAAGTGAATCTTAGATTTTCATCTTACTTTGTCCTCTCAATTCCATTTTGATACTATATAGTTTCTTTACAGCATTTTTTTATCTAAACTTTCTTTATCAAACATAAAATGGTTTTTAGCACAAAATAATTATTTTAGTTGAAAACATTGTATTCAGTAAGATAAACAATAGATCTATTAACAAGAAAGTTAATTTTAAACTTCAAAAAAATATGTTTTCTGCTTATTTAAAATTACTTATATTTTTAATAATAAGAAAATAATTATTGTTCTATTATTAGATTTAAAAAATAGAAAAGCTACACACAATATGAGATCAAATATCTTAATATGAATATTAATCACTTCTTCTTGACCTAATCTTTGGTTTAGATCAACATACTTCTTATCATTTATTGACACAGATAATTCTTAATTTATTTTATTGAGCACACATATTAGATTTTTACTTTGCAATGAAATCCTTCTTGATGGAAAAAACTTTTTAAAATGATCATATTTTCAAGTTCAATAACAATACCAAAGAATTCCTCAACACCTCAATATTTTTTTCCATAAAAAAAAACCTTTCCCCCACTGACGTATTAAAACATTGCTTTCAAAATTATTATAAAAACTAATATAAATCACTTTATTTCAAAATTATTATAATGGCATTTCCAAGAAAAAAAACACTTTGAAAAGCAACAACTATTATAATATTAAACGGGTTTATCTCTTATAACAAACTTAATACAAATCGAGATATGAAATGTGAATAGTGAGATTGGGTGAGAGATTTGAATTTCACCTAATTTCGTTCATCTAAATGAGAGCTAGATATTAGATCAGTGAAAGAGGTGTTATGTTCTTCTTGATTTATAGGTTTGTTAAGGTGTTTAGGCACTTTTCTATATGTTTTAGGTAAAAAAATATATTAAAAAAGAGATTTTTTTGTTAAAAAATATATATATATATATATATATATATATATATATATATATATATATATATATATATATATATATATATACTTCATTTTTAATAGCCACTATAGTGGTTAAAATCTAGGAAAAGACACACAACGGGTTGTCTAGATTTTTTATCAAAAAGTCATGGGATGGATGACATGTCATCCACCCCAATTTCACTTAAAAAACAGGACTACACAAAAGGTTCTTTATTATGCTATATACTAAAAGATATCAGATATTCACTATTCATTGTGAGTGTTTTCGCTATGGGTTGTAATAGTAGTTTTAGGTCGGTTTGGTTCGGGTGTCTGGGTCTCAATTTTTGTGATTTTTTATATTTCTTTGCACAATAAATAACCATTCTACTCTCATATAAGACAAAAATCAAGAGTTACTGAAGGGGGTGTCACAGTAATTTCACATTTCATTGCACAGTACAATAATCCTTTTTACCTTCAAATAAGACAAAAATCAAGGTTTCTTGCGGGAGTGTTTCAGATATTTCACATTTTTTAAAACATGTTTAAATATTAATTTGCCTCCAAATAAGATAAAATCAAAGAGTTGACTATAGGGGTGTTCCGGTATTATGGGCGCGTCTTCTACACGTGCCGACGGTTTTCTTCATGTCGCTCCATTCAAGCAGTGTGTGTGTAGGTTTATGGTGGTGAAAAATATCCATTTGGCATCTCAGTTAATGTGTCATCATGACCTCTTCGTCATGGTGTGGCGCCTGGCATCACACGGTGGTTGGAGATGCGACGGTAGTCGGCTGAACTTTTTTTCCCTTTTTTCTCTCTCCTACATGCTAAATTACACGGCATACCACCTTTTATGTTTGTTTCATTTCATTCCCTGATCTTTTAATTGTGTCATATGGTCCTTATTTTTGTTCTGAAAGTTTTTATTTGTTTCGATTATGTCCTTCGATTGAAATTGATTATATATTACTTTTTTATTTTAGTGTTTATTCTTTTAATCTTGGGTTTGGTTTTCAATCTCTTAATATTTCCGGTAGAAGGTTTGATTTTTCAATTTTGTCCTTTGATTGAAATTGATAATATATTTAGTTTTCATTTCGGCCCTTATACTTTTAATTTTTTATTTTAATTCCTTTATTGTTTTTTATATTTCTGAAATAGTTCCTATTTTTGTCCATGTTTATATATGTATGTGCTCTTAGCTTTGGTTTTTAATTTTTCTTATTTTCTCCTTTGTTGAGGTAGTATTGTTTTGAAAGAAAAAATTCTTAAATTTTAGTTTGTGTTTATGATTATTTGAAAATTTATATTTCTTATATTTTTCCCCTTTTTTTCTTTTATTTTTTTTATTTTTAAGTCAAATGATTTTTTTCAGCTAATAATTTTTATTTTTGTTTTACCATTATTTTATTTTTTAGTTTGCTCTTATGTGAAAGTTTTTTTAGGCTTTTTTTATTCTTTGATTTAATTGTTTTTTCCATTATTAACGCAATAATAATAATAATAATAATAATAATAGTTTTATTTTTTTTCTTGCTTTCTCTTTTGTTAATGTTTTTGAGTTTTTTTTCCTCAGGGTAGTTTAATAATTTTTATTATTTTAGCAGTAATAGTAATGATATTTTTAGATATTAAGACATCGATGTTGTTGTTATAATATGGTGTATTGATGTGTTTCATTATACAAACCTTGCATGTATAGATGATAAATTTTATTTTTGAACTAACAAAACATATTAATTGTTTCAATCCTAATAGTTATAAAAATTGTTAACTCGATCCGCAACTTAGTGCACACAATCTAACTAATACCATCTATATCAATTAATTTAATTAAGTTGTAGAAGATATACTTCTAACAAATTTATCAAGTGTCAGGACCAGATTTGAACTGGTGACACGAGGATTTCCAGTCCTCTACTCTACCTGCTGAGTAGAGTAACTAGCTAGTGAATTCCTAGCATCATCAATAAGAAGTTTGTAATTTTATCTTAATTTTTAAAATATATTAAAATACAAACAAATATATGTGTGTGCTGTGCGTGAGATGGACCTTTCTTGGAAGCTTGGCACTCTAAGAAAAGGAAGGGCGGTGTCGAAGTACACCCTCCGTTTTGCACAAGACGAGAGTGAACAAAATAAGACGTCTCAGAAAGAGATCTATCGAGGGTTTATTTATTTATTATCAAACTTTTACTACGAGTTGTTTATTTTTATATTTTATTTAAAAAAAAATTATTTTTTTTAAATTATTTTTACGTGCTATATTAAAAATATAAGCGAGTAATTTTGCAAAGTTCTTTATACCATTTTAATAAAAACTAGTAATTATCAGCGTTGTGCTGCGATTGTTTTCTAATATAATTTTACAGAGTTCATTCTAGATTTTTATTGCTAAGAAAAATCTCAAATAGCATAAAAAATTTGATACAACTGATTGTACTTGTGATACTTCACAGTGATCTAATATGAGAGCACTTAGATCTACGTTATTGAGGTTTGTGAGTATATTTTTGCTATTTAAAAATACAATATTTCATTGTCAAATAGATTACACAAATTATAAAAAAGAAATAAAAAAAAACAAAAATCACATGGAAGCTTTAATTAGAGACACCAGTACAATCATAAAGATTTTAAAGAGACAAATTCAATAATCAAGGGTATGGTGTGGCTGGCTTGCCTTTGTCGAGAAGTGTGACTTAAACCTTATTTAATATTGTGTTTTAAAAATATTTTTTTTATTTTTTACTGTAAATTAAATATTTTAGTGTATTTAAATTATTTTCATGTGATGATTTAAAAAATAATTTTTTAACAATAAAAAAATTTCTTTTGATACATTTTTAAACAAAAACTATTTTAAACGCAACATCAACCATATTCTCAAACAGTAACTTATTATATTCATTGTTAGTGCCCTTTCTTGGTGTTTTTTTGAACAAAGCCCTTTCTTGGTGTTGTCGATTCATTTCATGAAAATCTTTCCAATTATATCAATAATATTGTAATCGGAGTTTCCATATGTTTTTAATATATTTTTTTTCTTTTTTCCTTTTCCATTATATAATTATGTGTCTCCTAAATTGCATTTTTTTTATTGTGACATATATAAATTATGTTATTTCATTAAATTTTTTAAATTATATAATTATGTGTCTCCTAAATTGCATTTTTTTTATTGTGACATATATAAATTATGTTATTTCATTAAATTTTTTAAATTTGGGATCACAACATGATATCCCATTTTAAATAATTTCATTTTATTTTATTTACAGGACACGCATAATTTTTTTTAAAGTATTATTAATCTCATGATAAGATTTGTCTTTTTAAAAAACACTTTTTACACAGGAAAATAATATTTTAAACTTATAAACTGCTTAGGGGGTTCTTACCATCATCAATAAAAAGCTTATAGTTTTATTTAAATTATACAAATTATAACTCTATAACATCTCTCCCCTTCTATAAAAATGCCTCAATATTTGATCCATTTTGTTTCTTCTAAATGAGGAGATATTTATTCAATATGACTCCACAGTGTTAGAAAAGTTCAAAATCATGCATAAACTGTAGATCAATTAGCTGAAAATCCTAGCCAATAATTTGCTTTTCGTTCTTATTATCTAAGTATGGTTGGAAATCGAGTTTCATAAGTTTTTTTGTTTGAGGTTTTGGGATGGTTTCTTGAGGTTATAAATGAGCTTATCAAGGTTTCAATGGTATTTTCTATGTATTTAGGGTCAAAAATATGCTGAAATTAAGTTTTTAGGTCAAAGGATTTTTTCTCCTTATTTTTCACCCACACGCTATTGATTTAATTTTTTTTCAAAAAAAATAGAATGGATGACATTTCAAAAAAAAAAAAAAAAGGGCCACAAGCCTTTGCTAAATGGGTCATGCATGTTGGCATGACCCTTTTTTTTATTTTCTTATAAATTTTTTTTATTGTTTTGTTTGATGCTTTTTTGGTTTGCATTTTTTTCCAAGTTTTTGTAATTATATTAAAGTAATATTACTTTTAGAAATTTGATAGAGGAGAGAGAAAGTGGCTGAATTTCAAAGGATGAGAGAGAAAATCATTGTTTATATCGATTATGACCATGAAAAATAGTGCTTAGTGTAAAAATGTTTTTTTTTTCATTGAGAGAGTTTTTCCTAGGTGGTTTTTTACCCTGAACTCGCATGATATAATAGATTTTAAACTTAAAAAATAATTTGGATTCAGGTTGATTTCATCATTTAATAATTTGTTGATTATTAACTAGACAATATAATTTATTTTGATATGTTATTTTTATCCCAATGCCTCAATATTGATTTATTTTTAATCTTCTAGGATTTTGTTTTAGATAAAAAAAAAATATTTAGCTCAATTGAGTATGTGATCCAAGTAATGAGTATGACAGAAATTATATTGTAATTTCTTTCTAATTTATTTATTTATTATAATTAATTTTTAGATTATTGTAATATTAAAAATATATTTTTATAAAAAAATATAATAAATAATAAAATAAAATACAAATATAATAAATAATAAACTAAAACCCCCAGCCCCACCGCCCAGCCCGCAACGCCCGGTTGCAACTCCGGTTGCAAATGAAAATAGATGGGGGGAGGAGGAGAAGTTGCTGGGGAGGCTACTGGAAAGCAACCGGCTGGACACTTTTCTTCTCTTATATATTTGGGGTAAACACGTTGTTTTAAACAACCCCAGAGAATATCTGATAATGACGCACATGTGTTCTGGAAAAGGGTAAAATATTTCTGGAATTGAGAGTTAAATTTTATGATTAAAAAAATAAAATGGTAATTTTATTGTTAAAATCTATAATAATATGGAAAAGAGTAAAATATTCCCGGGATTAGAGTCAAAATTTATAATTGAAAAGGTAAAATGATAATTGTATTATTGAAATTTATAATGATGTATGTTTAGAGACGAAATATTAATACGTTTTATATTTTTTTGTAATATGAGATGGATATAAGATTCGGAAGAAGAGATAGTAAAAACTGAGAAACCATACATACATACATACATACATACATACATTCATAATTCAAACACTAAATACTCACAATCACAGACTGTTTTTCACGAGTACAGACCATACATAACTAAGATGACAAAGTAATAATCACAAACACATCACCTCGACATGGAAACTGGAACGGAACTTTAAGTAGCGGTCATTAAAGTTGACTCAAAGTCAAGGATAGAGAAGGCACTCACTGAATATTAACCCAATACTTGAATATTTTTCTCTCAGCTCTGATTCTGTATTGCACGCCGTTACCTTCAACTTGTTGCCTAGAGAAAACAACCCTATCCCCGGCCCTCAGACCTTTTTCTTTCACAAATCGAATCCACTCACCGGTAAATACTGGTCTTGGGTTTGGATTGTTATTCCGGCGAATTGACAGCTTAAAGGTCCACGGTTGCTCAAGAGTGTCAGTAACCTCAATGTTTATCGCATGCTGTCCCGTCGGGATCTCGAAGTCTCCTCGATTGGCCGTCGGAATTGCCAGTCTATGGCTGATATCAGTCGGAGAGAGCACCTTAGGAATCCTGTGCTGCTCCATTTCTTTGTTAAGTTTTGAGAAATCTAACCGTGTCTATTTTATAGAGATTGCTATGACATGACAACAAAAATTTTCCAATATTTTCCAGCTCGTCATTGTCACTATTTTACCCTTGCTTCCCTGCTCGTCATTGTCACTATTTCCCCTTCCCTGCTTGTCATTGTCATTTTTTTTTGCTGCCCTCATTGTCATTTTACGAAGTTTCCAAGTTTCCATTCTCTGCCGTCGTCATTGTTCACCCCCCACCCACAGGGATTTTAGCCACAATCCACTGTGATTTGTGATTTGAACAGGAAAATGGCCACGCCATTTAGTTGTTAGGTAATATATATATATACACGAGAATGATATAATTAATATGATGATTACACGATTATCTTAAATCTAACCGTGTCTATTTTATAGAGATTTCTATGAGATGACAACAAAAATTTGCCAATATTTTCCCAGCTCGTCATTGTCACTATTTTCCCCTTGCTTCCCAGCTCGTCATCGTCACTATTTTACCCTTGCTTCCCTGCTCGTCATCGTCACTATTTCCCCTTCCCTGCTTGTCATTGTCATTTTTTTGGGCTGCCCTCATTGTCATTTTACGAAGTTTCCATTCTCTGCCGTCGTCATTGTTCACCCCCCAACCACAGTGATTTTAGATGCAATCAATCCTGTGATTTGTGATTTGAACAGGAAAATAGCCACGCCGTTTAGTTGTTAGGTAATATATATATATATATATATATATATATATATATATAATCATCATATTAATTATATCATTCTCATATATATATATATGAGAATGATATAATTAATATGATGATTACACGATTATCTTAAATCTTGATAGAATCACGAAGCAAAGTCTTGCTTGGTTGCTTGATAGACAAAGTTTCCATTCTTTGCCGTCGTCATTGTCAACCACCCCCGCTGGGGGATTTTTTTTCTTTCTCGGTTTAACATATATAATTTTTTATTTTACATTTTAGTTTTTATTTTTTATTTTTTTGTTCTCTATCAGCAGGACGTACGTGCTTGAAAGCCACAAATATGAAGATTGGTTTCACGAGGATATTAGCCGGCACAAGGTTCCTTGTGACCTTTTCATTACAAATATAATTATATATATTCTGCTCCAATGTGATCAAATATCTACATACAACGCTGTTTCATGCTTTATATATATACTAGCCAAGTGTCCCCGCGCAACGCGCGTTGCCGCGGGCATTCTTGTGTATATAATTTAACATAATTAAATTCACAATGATAAATTTATATGATATAACTAAATAAAAGTTATAGATTAGGAGATAAAATGTATAAAATTTTAAGTAGAGTTTGTTACGCAAGCATAGATTACATCTTTTAGAATGTAGGTAATGCGTCATAAAAAATCACAAAAAAGCGCAAACTAACATTAAAAAAAAAAGAGCAAAATATTTTTATAAGAAAAAAAAATAATCACTAAAATCCTTATTGTGCAGATAGTAAAATTATAAAAAATCATTTAATACAAAGAGCAAATAAAAATAAAAAAAAATAAAGGGGAAAAGGAAGCAATATTAATTTTAAATATTATAACAATAGCAACATCGGAGTCTTAACATCTAAAATTATTATTGTTGTGACTATCAAAACAATAAAAATTATCAAATTATACCGAGGGAAAAAAATAAAAAGCATGAACAAAATAGCAAGCAAGAAAAACAATTAAAATATTATTATTATTATTATTATTATTATTATTATTATTATTATTATTATTGATATTATTATCATGAAATAATTAAATAAATAAATGAAAGATTAAAAAAATTGTAAAAACTACAAAAAAAAATCAAACAAAAAAATACAATAAAAACTAAAAAATATCATTGTTTTCACTGCTTGGTTGCTATTATTTTAATTTTCTCTCACGTGAATTGCGATTTGTCGTTTTTCTTGACTGATTCTACAATATATAAATTAAATCTAATTTAGTTTCATAAAGCTCAAGACCTAATAAACTAATATTGAAGGAGGATGACATTGAAAAAATAAATCATTTTTTTTTTAAAAGAAAGATTTAATAAAAATCTTTAGTCAGTCCAAATTAACTCAACTAATTCAAGACCCGAAATATGAGATCATGATAACTTTTCAGGAGAAAAAAGCAGAAAAAATTATGAAGATCAAGACCTAACAACTTAATATCAAAGTCTTAATTTTTTTCGTTTTTATTTTTTATTTTTTAATTTAGTTTCGATTTTTTTTTTCAATTTATTTGTAATGGTTCTTAATTTTTTTTATTTATGTATCTATATTTTTCGTATTATGTATCTATACTTTTAGTATAGAGTTTTAATTTTTATCTATGTGTAGTTTGATATGTTTTTAGTTTAAAGTAATTTTTATTTAAAAAGAAATTAAATTATTTTTTATTTTTTAAGATTTGCTCTTCATATTATTATATTTAATGTATTTTAGAAAACCGAGCCTAAATTAATTGGAGATTTCAAAAAACAAATTAGTTCATTTATATATATATATATATATATATATATATATGTAAATATTAAACAAATATCAAAATACAAGATTAGCCTCGAATATTTAAAAAAAAAAAAAACCTTATACAAATTATAAAAAAATAGAAAAAAACAAAAATCACATGGAAGCTTCAATTAGATACACCAGTACAATCATAAAGATTTTAAAGAGACAAATTCAATAATCAAGGTTATGGTGTGGCTAGCTTGCCCTTTGTCGAGAAGTGTGACTTATTGTGTTTCAAAAATATTTTTGAAAAAAAATATTTTTATATTTTTATTTTTTACTATAAATTTAAAAACCTTAGTAGTATTAGATCATTTTCATGTGTTGATTTTAAAAATAATTTTTGTAAAATAAAAAATTTAATTTTGATGCATTTATAAACGAAAAATATTTTTAAAAGCAATTTCAATTATACTATCAAACAAACACTTATTATACTCATTGTTAGTGCCCTTTCTTGGTGTTGTTGATTCATTTCATGAAAATCTTTCCAATTATATCGACAATATTGTAATTGGAGTTTCAATATGTTTTTAATAAAAAAAAAAATTCCTTTCCATTGTAATTTATGCTATCTCATTTGAAAAATTGCATTTTTTAATTTTGACATATATAAATTATGCTATTTTATTAAAAATCTTAAATTTGGAATCGCAACATGATATCCCATTTTATTTTAGTTTTTATTTGCAAGTCATATATAATTTTAAAAAAAAAGTATTATTAATCTTATGATAAGATTTGTCTTTAAAAAACACTTTTTTTCGTAGGAAAAGAATATTTTAAACTTATAAACTACTTACTGAGTTATTAGCATCATCAATAAAGATCTAATAATTTTATTTAAATTATACAAATTATAATACTATAACATCTCTCCCCTTCTATAAAAATGCCACCATGTTTGATACCTTTATTATACTACAAATAAAACAGCTCACGGCCCGATCCACTATTAACCCTCACACAAAACACTATTCACGGTTACTGTTATGCTCAATTTTCAGGTCATTTCGGTCGGTTCGCTTTGGTTCGGTTGGTCTGCTTTGTTTTTTCTTTTTCCATGGTGTATAAATGAAATTGCCCCTCGGAAAAGACAAAAACATGTGTGTGGGTTGAGGGGTTCCACGGTAATTGCACAATCTCGGTCCAGTCCAGCTGACCGGTTTATTTATTTTTAAATATTTCTTTGCACAGTGAAATAACAATTTCGTCCCTCGAAAACGACAAAAACAAGGTCGGCCTGGAGGGGTGTCTCGATAATTTACCAATTTTTTATTCTTTTTCGCGCCAATTTACTGTTGGCGCGTCGCAGGATGCGCCAGACGTTTCCGCCCTCACGCGTCTTTCGGGCGGCACGTGCGGCTTATTCCGGTGTCCAAAAATACCCAACCGGCATCTAGAATAATTTTCATACATGTTCTCTTCCACATGGTGTGGCGCGTGTTAGTCAAAGGTCGCTAGAGACATGTCAATGGTCGTTCAAAATTTCCCCACCCTTTTCTCTCTCCTGCATGCTCATGCTGACATCAGCGCAACTGTTTTTTTTATCAAATTTCATTTCAATCCCTGAACTTTTGATTTTGTTTTTTTTTTGGTCCTCCGGGCTATTATATAGGTTTTGATTTGTTTCAATTTCGTCTTTCAATTGAAATTGATTATATATTTTAGTTTCATTTAGGTCCTCATTCTTTGAATTTTCGGATTGGTCTGGAATCTTTAATATTTTTGGTATCCAAGTTTTGATTTATTCTAATTTTATCCTTCCATGCAAATTTATTATAAATCCTTAATATTTTTAGTATCAAAGTTTAATTTTTTTCAATTTTATCCTTCCATGCAAATTAATTATAGATTTAAGTTTCATTTTGGTCCTAATTCTTTTAATTTGCTTTTTTTAAAATTATTTAATTTTATCATTATCAAAGTTTGGATTTATTTCAATTTTGTCCTTCGAATTAAATTTATTACATATGTTTTTTGTTTTTTTATCCCTTATACTTTTAATCTTGGATTTTCTTTTAATACCTTTATTTTTTTATAGATATTTCTTACATAGTTCTTATTTATGTCCATGTTTATATGTACATGCTCTTAGTATTTGTTTTCAATTTTTCGTTATTTTCAATGTTATGAAGTTTTTTTTATTTAATGTTCAAATTTTAATATGTGGTGGTGATTATTTGAGAATTAATAATTATTATAATTTCTTTTTTTTTTCCCCGGGTCAAATAATTTCTTAAAATCTGATTATATTTATTTTTATTTTGTCATTTATTTATTTTTTAACAACAGTGGAATTAATAATCATTTTGTTAATATTGTTCGGTTTTGGATTTTATAATTATTATAGATAAGACATTAAAAAAAAACCATAATGATTATTTAATATTAGCGCCTTAATATATATAACTTAGGTTTTTTGGGAGAAAAAAATATTTTCATTGCTCTAAAATAATTTTAATATAATAATTCGAGTAATAAATCTTATAAAATATAAAATTATGAAATATTTTTTTCTGACAATAATTATGGTCTCACCAATTATTATTATTATTTCCACTGTTGTTAGATATATTTTTTTAATATTTACATTTTAATTTGTGTTGATGATCGTTTTGAAATTGATATTTATTATTTTTTCTCTTTGTTGTTTTTTAGATTCTTTTTATTTATCTTTCAAGTCAATTTTTTTTTAAATATACCTATATTTATTTTTATTTTGTCATTTATTTAGGTTTTTTTTCTTATAAATATATGAGACTAATTTTATATTTTAATATTTATTTAATATTAGCACCTGAAAATATATATATATATATATATATATATAT
Organism: Salix brachista; assembly: GCA_009078335.1. NCBI lineage: Eukaryota > Viridiplantae > Streptophyta > Magnoliopsida > Malpighiales > Salicaceae > Salix > Salix brachista. The sequence continues at coordinate 31,751,136 of CM018587.1, forward strand.
ATATATATATATATATATATATATATATATATAGATAGATAGATAGATAGATAGATAGATAGAATTTTTGAAAGAACAAAAAATTAATATAAGTGGTCTTAAATATTTTTAATATAATAACATGAGCAATAAATCTTATAAAATAATACAAAAAAAATTGCGTTTTAATTCTAATTTTGTCCTCTTTTGTTTAAGCTTATTTCTTATAAAAATTTGATTGTTGGATTTTAGATTGTTTATGTAAAAAAAAAAATTGTTTCATATTTCAGATCTGATATTACTGGGGAAAAAAATGCAACTTACAAATAAAATGGGTAGAAAAATTTACCCAAGTTATCTACAATTAAAAAATATATAGATCACTTCCCCTGCATTTCGATTACACTGCTCTTTTTAAGCGGGAAAAAAATCATTTCTAGCAGATTTGATCTAATAAAATTTTATTAATTAAATATTAAAATAACTAATTACAACACATAAAAAATTAATTAATTTTCTATATAAAAAAAAAAACTCAGCGCAGCACGCGAGCAAATCACCTCGTTTCTTCTAAATGAGGAGATATTTATTCAAAATGACTAGGAATCATGCAAGTGTGTAGATCAAAATAATATTTCACCACATGTTAGAAAAGTTCAAAATCATGCATAAACTGTAGATCAATTAGCTAAAATTCCTAGTCAATAATTTGCTTTTCGTTCTTATTATCCAAGTGTGTTTTTAGTATTAATGCAGTATAATATATTTTTAAAAATATTTGTTAATTATATATATATATATTTGATATTAACACATTAAAACAATAAAAAAAATTAAAATTAATTTAATATTTTTTCAAGTAAAATATAATTTAAAAAAGTACTTTGAAACGTTTTGAACAACAGTAACAAACATATATAATTAAAAGCACTAAAAATAATACAGTTGAAGTGATAGAACAGCCCAAACATTCCACTCATTTCCACACACTAATTGCAAGATATTGTTGTAAATATAAAAGAATTCAAGTATAAGTAATATCAACAAGACACTTCAGGTTAAATAAATCATTATATTCATAATAACAAAATACTATTTATTAAAATATTTTTTATTTTAAAAAATTATTCTTTATTATTGGATTGTTTCGAAAATTATATTTTGTATTTTTTTTCTATATGGTTATATAATAGTCTCATAAATTTATTTATTTTCTATCGATTTCAACTTTCAACATTAAATTTATTGCAAATGAGCTTTCTAATATTTTTTGTAATTTTTTTTTATGAATTTAGCTCAATCTCATGACTAAAGTTACGAGTATAACATGTTAATTTGAATTGATTCATGTTATTTTATCATCTTTCTAATTGATTTTTTTATTTTATCCTTTAACATCTTGATTGGTTGGAAATCGAGTTTCATAAGTTTTTTTTATTTTCTTTCTATAGGATTATACTAGTCTTATGACTCGGGTCACAGGTTTGACAAGTTGACTTGAGTTAACTATGTTAATTTTGTTTTGATTCTTTTTTTCACTTGAATAATTTTTAACTGAACTTCATATTTTTCCAATTTGCTTTCCTTCGAACTATCTTGATCTTATGATCAAATCACATACTTTGCATCTGGACCCAATTTATCTTGTTTGTTTTTTTAATTGAATACATATATATTAATTTAACTCTTTAACAACTCAATCTTCTCTTTTTATTTAACTGTTTTTTTTTTAATTTTATATTTTAATAATAGTTTTCTAGAATTGAGTTGTGTAGTTTTCTTCAATTTGCTTTTTGTGATGTTATCCTTGTCTCATAAATTTATATTTTCTCTCTCTTGATTTCAACTCTTAATATTAAGTTTGTTGAAAATAGAGTCTTATAATTTTAAAAATTAATTTCTCATAAAATTATCTTGGTTCTGTGACCTAGGTGATAAATTTAACATGTTAACTCGAATTGACTTGATTGTTTTTTTTTCTTGTATTTTTTTTTTTTATAATTTCATCATTTAACATTTAAGTGATTGAATTTTGTATTTTTTTTCTCAATTTATTTATATAAGTTTATCTCGATCTCATAACCCGGATTGAAGATATGACAAGTTAATTTAAGTTGACTTAGATTTTATTTTTATTTTTTAATATTGTGTTAATTAGAAATTAACTTTTATAATTTTTATTTTAATGTTTCTCTTATAAAGTTATCATGGTATAATGACCAAATTATAGATTTAATAAATTAACATAAATTAATATAATATGTAATTATTTTAATATTTTAAAAACAATTGTTCAATAATATATTATCCATTAATATTTTTTTTTAAATACCCAATACAAATTATATTTTAAAATTTAAATATTTTTTTATCTAAAAAAATTCATCTAACCAGCAGCCTGCCAATGATTAAAAAATAAACTAGATAGCAAACCCAGTAAGAAAAATACAGTGAGAGAAAAGTATGGAACTATATTCTGCCCATTTCTGTGTGTTTTCCTTCCTTCTTTGAAATTCTCCGCCACCGCAAAACCCTTTCTACTCATTTCAATCCCGAAATCAAACGGTAAAAAATGTCTCCCTGTAATGTCTTTCTTTTCTCGGCAACCAAACAGCCTGTGCTTCCTTGCTTTTTAGCTTTTTCATTCTTGTTTGTATTTCCTTGCTATATCCTTAGAAGTCCTGATTTTTGGACCTTTTTTATATATAAATTTAAGTGATTTTGAGTTTCTATCTCGGACTTTATTTATTATTTAAATTTACATTACTGCTGTTTTTATTACGCTTCGAATACTTGTTGCAACGGATTGTCATTTAGGGTATACTAGCAGAGTTGCCCGCTTCGCCGGGGTTTTTTATTTATGTAGAAAATTGATTGATTCTATAAATGTTGTATTTTGTTATTTTACTATTTAATTAGTATAATTGTGATTGATAAACTCTGTTAAAATGGTTTTTTTAAATCAAAATGCGATTGAATATTGCTATTGGTAAAAAACTTTTGATAAAATTTGTTAGAAAATTTGCTAAGAAGGTGAAATGATTTATAAGAAATTTGTTGTCACGGATACTCTGGTGAAAAAAACAAAACAACAACAGAAACCCGGTTAAAAAAGAAAAACTGAGTTGGACAGTAAAAAATAAAAAATACATGTGAAAAAAAGGTCATTGTTCCTTAAAAGAAACAAACAAAGGGTATAAAATATAAATTTAAATTGAAAGCCAAATTTTTTATTAAGATTTATTAATTATATTATTATATTAAATATCTTTAAGAATGTTGATTTTTTTTCTTCAAGAAATCGCAGGTCATTTTTTTTCTCTCTTTATATATTTTTAGGCGATAATATTAAATAAATATTAAATACATATAGTTAGTCTCACATATTATATAGTGTGATCGGAATGGGAAATGATTTTTATATTTTTTAATTATAGATAACCTAGGTAAATTTGTTAAAAAAAACAATATGAGTTGCTTTTTTTCCCCAGTAATATTAGATCTGACACATTATAAATAACAACATTGCAATATTTTTCACATAAGGAATATATATTTTTTGCGTGCTATAATTACTTATTTGCTGTCTAAGAAGAACATTGTAGTCGAAACATAAAGTGCCTCATATATTTTTTAATTGTATATAATTTAGGCAAATTTATTAACCTTTTGTTTTTTTGAGTTGTATTTTTTCCCGGGTAATATTAGATGTTAAATATTAAAAATCCAATTTTTTTTTTCACAAATACACTTCAACAAAAGAGCACAAAATTAAAATTCGAATCCAATTTTTTTTTTATTATTATTTTATAAGATTTATTCTTCATATTATTATATTAAATGTATTTAAGAATGCTGATATTAATTTTTTTCTTGCAAAAAATCCAAGGTCATTTTTTTTATCTCTTTCTATATTTTTAGGCGATAACATGCAATAAATATTAAAACATATAATAATGACTTGTCTGCCGTTTAAAAGTAACAGTGTAATCGAGACAAATGTGACCTGTATCGGTTTTTTAATTGTAGGTAACCTGCGTAAATTTGTCGATTTTTTGTTCTTGAGTTGTCTTTTATCCCCAATAATATAGATATAAAATGACTATTGCTATTATTGCAAAAACAATTAAAATTATAAAATTTTAACAGAAGAAAAAACACTCAAAAATATTAACAACAGAGTAAGCAAGAAAAAAAAACTATTATTATTATTATTATTATGATTATTATTATTATTATTATTATTATATTATTATTATTATTATTATTATTATTATTATTATTATTCTAATTAATGAAAGTGGCAGACATAAATCACAGGAAAAAAAAACGATGGAAAATAAAATTATTAGGAAAAATGTAACAATTATTTGATAAGCATTACAAATTTAAACAGGGATTTAAATTATAAATCAAAAGTTGAAGGGCTGAAATGAAAATCACATTTATTATCAATTTCAATCCAAGGATAATATTGCAAAAATGCAAACCTGTGTACCGAATTTAATGATGAATTTGGACCTAATCCAGAAGAACAAAAGTTGCAGAACCGAAGTGCAAGGTGCACATTTAATTAATTTCAACCGGAGGGACCAAATTGAAGCAAATTAAAACTAATGTAACAGAAGTGAAAGGTGCAGGAAAAGAAATTGAAAGTTGAGGGACCGAAATGCAAAGAGTGAAAACACGGGGTCCTCGCCTGCACTGTTACGTGCAGGGGAGAGAGAGAAAGGTTGCCGCCGTCTTCAACCGGCCTCCGCCGCGTACACGGACATTGTGTGTCAAAACGCGCCGCACCGGGAGGACGACCAAGAGGAGGCGCACCGGATTAGACGCCGGTTGCTCATTTCCGGCCACCTTATCATACCGAACGCGCCACTTGCAAGGGGCGTCAGGGTGGACATCGTCGGCCGCGTGAACCGCACGCGCCTGACAGATTTCGGAAAATATATAAATAATAATGGTTAGTTACCGTTGTGTCCCTGACCTTTAATAATCGATTTTGTCTTATTTGGGGCTAGAACCGTCTTTAGCCATTTCAAAAATATTAAAAAAATATAACGGGGTGCGGCGAGCCGGAACGGACCGGTCCGGTCCGGACCAGTCAGTACGCGTGCAATTACGCCAGCACCCCTGACCCCACCCGTTATTTACCCGTCAGCCGACCACTCTTTTGTCCTATTACCAGGGCCAAAATCGCCATTACACTGTTCCAAAGTGAAAAAAAAAAAAAAAAAAAAAAGGTGGATGACCAAGCGCGACGCACGAATTGCAAATGTCCAGTCCACAGTGCACATGAGTCACAGTGCACAGTGGACGGAAACCCGAGCTGTTTTAGCTATGTTAGTAATGGAGAAGGATGAGATACGGCGGCATGATTCTTTCCAGGCTTTCGAAGAGATATGCTCCATAGCTGAGCAGAAGAAGGTAATTTTGTTTGTGTGTGCTCTTGATTTGCATCTGTAACGTGCCTGCTGGTTTGAAAGATCTTGCTATATCTTGTATGTATAGCAGAAGAGACATATGCTGATTTTCTTAAATTCTGAGCAATGATCTACTTTGTGATGGCTAAGGCATTGAGAAGCATGTTCTCTTTAGACCGAGGGGCAGTGATTCTCATATTCAGTCTGCATCAAACTTCATGTTAGGATATCCATATTATGATTTTGTTTTTTTATGTTGTAACATTGTTTTTTGTTTCTCTTTATATGTTCAATGATAGATAACTATTGCTGCTTGTGTTCACTTTTGATTGGTGCACAAGGATCTGCTGGCTTTTTTATTCTATGCTAGTTTAAGAAAAACAATTGCTGTCTGTTCTGGCAATGGAAATAAACTTTAAACAAATTTGATGACTTTATTCAATTATATATCTCAATTGCTCTTAAGTACAACACATCTTGTGCTCTAAGGAGCACTCGAGGGTTCTGGAGTGGGTCAAATCACACTTTACTCTATTCTATATATATATATATAACTAGTTATATTGCCCGCACGTTGCCGCGGGCATTTTTATGTATATAATTTAACATAATTAAATCAAAAACAATAAATTTATATGATATAATTAAGAAAAATTCTAGATTATGAGATAAAGAACATTTTTTAGAATAAAGAAACTGCGTTATAAAAGATCACAAAAGAAAATGGGCTTGGTGATCAGGCGTGTTGTGTTTTTTTTCTGGGGGTGTTTTCGGTTCTTGGCTTTTTTTTTTTTAATTAGCCGCAATGTGCAAAGTGTAATCACGAATCAACCCCTCGAAAACGACAAAATAATTATTAAATAATCATGGGAAAAAAATTCAAAAACATTAACAAAAGAATAAGTAAGAGAAACAATTAAATTATTATTATTATTATTATTATTATTATTATGTTAATAATGAAAGAAACAAAAATAAATGAAAGACTAAAAATATCCTAGAAACTTTAACAAAAGATTAAAAAAAAAAACTATTATTGCTATTACCTGTCAAAACAAAAAAAATTATCAAATTATCCGGAGGGAAAAAAAACATTAAAGAAAGAGCAAGCAAGAAAAATAATTTAATTATTATTATTATTATTATTATTATTATTATGTTAGTAATGAAAGAAACAAAAATAAATGAAAGACTAAAAATATGCAAGAAACTTTAACAAAAGAAAAAAAACAAATTATTATTGCTATTACCGGCAAAACAAAAAATATTATCAAATTATCGGGAGAAAGGGAAAAAAACACAGAAGAGTAAGAACAAAAAATAATTAACTTATTATTATTATTATTATTATTATTATTATTATTACTATTATTATTATTATTATTATTGTGTTAAATACACTTATATATACATGGACAAAAGTAGGGATTATTCTAGAAATATAAAAAAATAAAAGTATAAGGACTGAAATGAAAATCAAATATAAAGGGCTTAAATTAAAAAATTAAAAGTCAAAGGGCTGAAATGCAAATTATATTTATTCTCAATTGAAATCAGAGGACAAAATTGAAAACATCTGAACTTGTGTACCGAATTAATTGAGTTATATACAGCCAATTCGGAAATTGAAAGTAGCAGGACCGAAGTGAAACTTTGACATTCAATTAATTAAAATCGGAGGACCCAATCGAACTAAATCAAAACTTATATAACAGAAATCAGGACCAAAAACCAAATTAAAAGTAGAGGGACCGAAGTGCAAAGTCACCAACAATGGGGGACTCTCCTGCACATTTACGTGCAGGAGAGAGAGAAACGTGGCCGGCGGCTTTAACCGGCCTCCGCCGCGTCCACGGACATTTTTAGGTTACACGCGCCACCGCTGGAGGAAGACCACGCGGAGGCGCATCGAGAAGGGCTCCGGTAGATAATTTTCGGCCACCGCATGACGCCGAACGCGCCACCTAAACAGGGCGTGAGGCGGAAAACCGGCTGGCGCGTGCGCCTCACGCCCTGACAGACACCGCATTAAAAAATTAAAAAATAGGGTAAATTACCGTCCTGTCCCTGTACCCAATTCAGCGTTTTTGTCTTATTAGGGGCTAAAACTGTCTTTAGCCATTTAAGAAAATAATAAAAAAATCAAAAGTTGCGGCGGACCGGACCCGTCCGGCCGCGCGCAATTACGCCGGTGCCCCTCAGCCGGAACCCTTATTTTGTCTTATTACCGGGGACGAAATCGTCAATGCACTGTTCACGGCTGATTATTTTTTAAAAAAAAGGACGGGAAAAAGGAAAAACCAAAAATAGCCCCGTTTGCCCAGCCCCTTCTGCCGTGCGGCCGAGGGCCAAAATCGCCCCTACACTGCTCGAATCCACAGTGATCTGTGAGAGGGAGCACAGTGAAAACACCACGCCGATTATATGTTTTGTAATAGGTCAGTGGTGGCATTAAGGTTTGGCCAGTGGGCGGTAGAGTCGCTTTTTCTCATCAACACAAACCGCACACCCGGAGTAATTTTGGGATATTTTGATCGGTATTTGATCAGTATTTCTAATATAAATTAGTATTTAAAATGAAATAAAAATAATGTTGTTTTGTTTTTTGTTTTTTATCTGATATGAAATATTTCGATGGAAACGAAACGATATTAATAAACATGATTTAGATGGCAGTGCACTTTCTAAAATTCATCGTGTTCATTTACTTGCAAGCTTCATAGACACTTTTTTCTTAAAAAAATATGATTAAAAATATTACAATATCCAAAATTTATGCAGCTATCTTTACAACTTTGTCTATTTCATGCAATATTGGTTCCTTTTCTTTTGCTTTCAATACTCACAAATACGTTTTTGACTCAAAATATATTTTTCTTGAAAATGCATCAAAACAATAATTTTAATATCAAAATATCAAAATAATTTAAAAACATCACAAAAATAAATAAATTTAAAACAAAACAATAACATATTTTAAAAAAATATTCGTAATAAAAAAATAAAAAACATTTTAAATATAAAAAATGATTTTTTGATTGTCATGAAGTGATAGTGATTAGTCTTCTGCGTACGCAACCTTTTGGTAGCATGTCAGGCCATGGGCGATGAGTGATTAGTCTCCAAATATTTTATTATTATTGCATCAAGTTTCTTGTTATTGAACTTCATGTATCCAATCTAAATACCCTAGTAAACTAAAATAGTTCTAAGAAGTTGACATATGGAGTAGGAAATTTTTAAAGTATTCCAGGAATAATTGAAAATATTTACTTCTTGAATTAATTTTAAAGAAAAAAACATATACAAATAAATCTTTAGAATGTAAAACGTAAGAAAAAAAATTAACTAATTCTTTTTCAATACACACAAACACACTAAATTTTGATTTTGCATTTATACCTACAACATAAAATCATATAAGAGAAGAAGATTTCTAATTTTAAATCAACTAAATCATATGTATCTTAAAATATTTAAAAATTAATGATAATGTAAGAGTCAAATTATGTGAACCCATATTATTTTTCAATTAAACCCCTCACTAATAAGAATATGAAATAATGTAATGTGATTTGTAATATTTCTTTCAACTATTAATAGCAATTAAAATTCTAAATCGAACATCTACAATATAAATATATTGTATTTACCAATTTTAAATTGTATTTTATATCCACTCTTATTTTCTTTCTATTAGACCATTTTTAATAAAGGTATGGTGTCGAATTACGCAATTTAAATTATAATATTTATTTTAAAAAATCAAGAATAATTAAAAATCTAAATTGAATACCCATCTACAATGTAAAATATTCGCCTATTAACTTGCTATTATTTGGAGACGGAAGGGAGGAACTTCTTATAATCTCGAGAAAGCATTAATTCAGTAGAACTTCTGATAAAATTCACTGATGAAGCCGCAAGAACTTCTATAAGGATTCTGGGTTTTCCATAGAGATGATTGTTTGGGCTTGTGTTATGATATTTGGAACCAATTTTATCGATTGGAGCCTTTCAATGCTTCATTCAGTAGAAATGTATTTATCCCGTGATTTTTAAAGGGCCTACGCTGGCGGCTGATTTGGTTCCTCTTCTCCAAGACATCTCACGCTCCCTCTTAGCCTGCTCATCATGTGGCGTGCCTCAGCAATTATTTGGCATAAAATTCTGTACAACTCTTGGAGTGATTCATACGCTATTATCACAAATAAACAGATCCAAATCACGGATATGATGCAGCCCAGAAGTGGATCAAGAACTGATAGAAGCAAAATTGCAGCCGAGCCACCGGCAAAGAGGCGGATGTTGCCAACATGTGTATGGTAAATTGATTCAGAAGCTCGGAGCATAACCTCCACCACCACTGCTGTGGCGTAGGTGAGTAGAGCCAGCAGGAAAATGAACATGGCAAGATGGTGCGTGTCCATGGGAGACGCTTGAATTGATTGAAACTTCACTCTGATATGGTCGCTTAACGTCTTGAGGATAAGGGCAAAAACCTCATGCTGCACAATATGGATGCTGTCATCACAGCAAGATAAAATTGTTTTAGAAACTGTAATATTCGAAATTACAAGGCTAGTTTTGTTATTGCAACTTGAGCAGGAATAGAAATCACTGGGAGAAAAATTAGAGTCAGTGAAGATCAATAAACGGAAATGGAAATTAAACCCAGAAAAAAGAACAAACCAAGAAGATTCGAATTGTAAACTAACCTTTCTTTTTCGAAAGCAAGATTTAGGCTATGGCTGGCAGACATTTCCTCTTCCTCTTTTTTCCCCTCTCTAGTCTCTGCTCTGGAGCTCAATTTGGGGATGATATGATGCGTGGCTTTCCCTGTTTATATATAATATAAATAAATGGTGGGCTTTCTTGGAAGCTTGGTCAAAGCCACGTCTAAGACGACTTGCTACAAGACAAGACGTCTCAAGGACGAGCATCAAGTCTTCAGAATTGAGAGGTAATGAAAATGTGATACTTGGGTACCCATGAATATTTTAATGAAGTATATATATCCTTTTAATTTACATATATTTATTATTATCTAAAGAGCTAAAACAGCTCGGATTTCCACTGTACACACATTCACATTTCACTGTGGACTCGCAATTTTCACCGGTGCGCCGCGCGAGTTCGTCTACCTTATTTTTTTTTGTTTTTAGCGGCTGTGAACAGTGTTATACCGTCTTTGACCCCGCTAATAGGACAAAAAACGGTTCCGGGGTAAGGGTTACTGAAGTCATTTCACGTGTACGGACCGGTCCAGTTCGGTCCGATCCGCCGCAACTTTTTCCGTTTAATATATATATTTTTTTAATATTTTTAAAAAATGGCTAACTACGGATATAGCCTCTAATAATACAAAATTGATGAGTTAAGCACAAGGGTAGACCGGTAATTGACCAATATTTTTTATTATTTATTTCTTTATACTGTCGGCGCGTGTGTATCACGCGACCAACAGTATTACGCCTCACGCCCTCTTCAGGAGGCGCGTGAGACCTCATATGGTGGCCGGAAATAAGCACCCGCCGTCTATTTCGATGCGCGTTTTCTCTCACAGTGGCTGTGGACGCGGCGGTGGCCGGGTAAAGCCGGTTCACCCGTTTCTCTCTCTCCTGCACGTAAAAGTGCAGGAGAGTCCCCCTATTGTTTGTCTTCTACACTTCGGTCCCTGGAGTTCTAATTTCATTTATGGTATTGATTTCTGGTATATAAGGTTTTTATTTAGTTCGATTGGGTCCTTCGATTGAAATTAATTGAATGCTAATGTTTCACTTCGGTCCTCCTTCTTTTAATTTCCGGATTGAGTTTAGAAAGATGAATTTATTCGGAACTGAAGTTTCAATTGTTTTAATTTTATCCTTTGATTGAAATTGATAATATAGTTGGTTTTCATTTCGGCCCTTATACTTTTAATTTTTTATTTCAATCCCAAGATATTTAATTTTAATTTCAGCCCTTATACTTTTAATTTCTAATTTTAATCCTTTTATTTCTTAATATCAATTATTATTAATTCATATTATTAATTATTATTATTATTATTATTTAATTATTTTTCCTACTTACTCTTTTGTTAATGTTTTTTAGAGTTTTTTTCTCGGGATAATTTGATAATTTTTATTGTTTTGACTGTAATAATAATGATAATTTTTATTTTTATTTGATTTTTTGGTTTGAACTTTTGTTCAAGTTTTTAGCATTTTTTTAGCCTTTCATTGTTTTTTTTTATATTATTAATACGCTAATAATAATAATAATAATGATATAATTATTTTTCTTCCTTACTCTTTTGTTAATGTTTTTTAGGTTTTCTTTCTCGGGATAATTTAATAATTTTTATTGCTTTGACAGTAATAACAATGATAATTTTTATTTTTATTTTATATTTTTTTACGATGTTTTGTTAAAGTTTATAATATTTGTTTAGTCTTTCATTTATTTTTGTTTCTTTCATAGTAATAATAATAATAATAATAATAATAATAATAATAATAATAATAATAATAAGAATAATAAGAATAGTAATAGTAGTAGTAATAGTAATAGTAATAGTAATGGTAATAGTAATAGTAATAATAATAATTTAATTGTTTCTCTTGCTTATTCTTTTGTTAATGTTTTTGAGTTTTTTTAAGGGTAATTTGATAATTTTAATTGTTTTAATAATAAGAGCAATAATAATTTTAGATTTTAAAACTTTAATTTTGCTATTTTCATAATAGGGTGTGTCGAGCTATTTTATTATATAAAAATTCACATATATAAATATTATATTATAATTTTCACCCAACAAATCCTATAAAAATTGTTTGCTCAGCCTGCAACGTAAAACATATATTTTTTGAAATTTTAAAATTAAATAATTTTTTATAGGTTGTTGTAATCCTATAAATCATTTCGTCAATATGATTAATAAAACTTATAAAATTAAAACATTTAATATTTGTTTGCTCAAATTGGTTTTATCATCTATTATATTTTAAAATCAATTTTGTTTTCTTGCCCTTAATGCTATTATATAGGTTTTGATTTGATTCAATTTCGTCCTTCAATTCAAATTGATTATATATTAGACTTTCAATTCGGTCCTCATTCTTTTAATTTATCGGATTGGGCTGGAATTTTTAATATTTTTGGTATCAAAGTTTTGATGGATTTCAATTTCATCCTTCCATCCAAATTTATTATAAATCCTTGATATTTTCGGTCCCAAAGTTTGATTTCTTTCAATTTTATCCTTCTATGCAAGTTAATTATGAATTTTAGTTTCATTTCGATCCCATTTCTTTTAATTTCAGGTTATGTTTTAAATTATTTAATTTGAATGTTTGGATTTGCTTCAATTTTATTCTTAAAATTACATTTATTATTTAAAGTATGTCAAATTCATTATATATTTGTATATTTAAGTCAAATTAAAGTATGTGAAACTAATTATATGTTTTAATAATTATTGAATATTATCGCCTAAGAATGTATATAGAGAGAAAAAAATTATCTAGGATTTTTTAAGAAATAAATTTAATATCAGGATTCTTAAATACATTTAATATAATAATACAAGGAATAAATCTTATAAAAAATAAAAAAAAATTGTCTTCAAATTTTAATTTAGTGCTCTGTTTTTTAAAGTTTATTTCTTAAAAAATATTTATAATATTTTGGTTTTTAATATTTCATGTTTGATGTTACTAGGCAAAAAATACAACTAAAAAAAAATGATAAATTTACCTAGATTATCTACAATTAAAAAATATTCGAGTCACTTCCCGTTTCGATTGCACTGTTTTTTTAAGACAGCAGATAAGTAATTATAGCACGCAAAAAATTTAGGTTTATTTCTAAAAACAAATTACAATATTTTTATTTATAATGTGTCAGATCTAATATTACAAGAGGAAAAAGACAACTCATAAATTTGTTTTGACAAATTTACCTTGATTATCTACAATTAAAAAATGTACGACCCACTTCCCATTTCGATTACATTATAAAGTATGTGAGACTAATTATATGTTTTCATATTTATTGAATATTATCGTCTAAAAATATATAGAGAGAGAAAAAAAATGACCTACGATTTCTTGCAAAAAAAAATTAATATCGGTATTCTTGAATACATTTAATATAATAATATAATGAATAAATCTTATAAATATAACCTTGGCTTTGAATTTAAATTTCTATTTTATACTCTCTTTTTTGTTCTTTTAATAAACAATCACCTTTTTTTCATATTTTTTTTATTTTTTTATAACCGTCGTGTCCTAGTTTTTTTTTTTTTTTTTAACCAAGTTTTTTTTTTTTTTTTTTAACCAGAGTATCCGTGACAACAAATTTCTAACAAATCATTTCACCTTCTTGGCAAATTTTCTAACAAATTTTATCAAAAGTTTTTTAGCAATAGCAATATTCAAACACTTTTTAGTTCACAAAAACCATTTTTTTAAAGATTTTATCAATTACAATTTTACTAATTAAATATTAAAATAACATAATACAGCATTTATAAAATCAATCAATTTTCTACATAGATAAAAAAGCCCAGCGGAGCGGGCAAATTCGCTCGTTGAAATCTATAATAACCGTTCATGAAATTAATACACTTTTAAAAAACAGGACCAGCGCAAAGGCTTGGTCAAAAGAAGTGCGGGGTCAACGCCACGTCCTTCATTTTGTCTATAAGGGCAAGTCCAACGCAGAAGGCATCCCGAGAGGCAAAGCCAATTTTTTTAAATTTTTGCTATTTTTGTTCAATTTAATGTCTCTAACTGGAGAGGCATTCCGGGAGGTAAAATGCATTTTCTTCAACTGAGAAGGCATTCCTACATATTGGGAGAATGGAAAGATAAAATAAATAGAGCTGTTGCAATTATACCGTTACTTGCACTTGTTGCCTTGGATCTGGAACACTTGATGGTTGCACTTTGGTTTTCCATCAAATTGAAACACAAAGCTTGGATCAGGAAGCCTTATCACAAAAAGCACAACCCAAGATCGCAAAATAAAAAACTAAACACTGAATCATCGTCATCAACAACATCACAAAAATATTGATCACTGCAAAAGAAACACACTTCGCTGATGATTTCTTGATAAAAAAAAAAAAAACTGAAACTTTGGGTAAGAAACGAAGCTAAGGAAAACAGAGACACAAAATATACCTAAGAGAGAAATTGAGGTTGGATTACTCCCTTTACCTTAAAAGCAATGGAATTTCTCTGCTTTTCAAGAAAAACAAAAGATTTAGAGAGAATTATGGACGGGTGTGTGTTTGTGTGTGGGGGGGTGGGGGGTGGCTGCGACAGTGGGAGAAGATAAGAAATGGGGTAGGGTTTTTTAGTTTTAATTTTGAGATGGGGGAACAGGGGGTGGGTTTTTATATTAATTATTATTATATTATAATAATAATTATATTATTATTATTAATTATTATTATAATGATAGTTAGCATAAAAAATAGGGGTATTAATATGTAATTAATTTGATTGAATTATTTATAATGAAATGTATTTTAATTAATTATGTTTGAACTTATTGGTTATTTGTTAATGTGTTCATTTTGTTTTTTTTTTAAGTTTTTCTAACACTCAAAGACAATAAGTAACATTAATTAACTTTAAATACAACAACCATAAAAAATATACAAATTACTTGAAAAATATACAATAAGTAGCTTAAATTTCAAATTTCAAATATTGCGGGTCTTTTAATTATATTTAAATTTATTTTTTTAATTTAAATATAATTAAAAAATAATAATTTTATTGTTAGAAAGTTTTTTAAAAGTAATTATTTAATTATATAACTTACTCCTATTAATTAATTAATTAATTGCATAATTAAACTACATACAAAATAATTGCATTATATTTAAATAATATAAAAAAATAGCTCTCCAAAATGACTTCTATCATTGGAGCACACATCAATAAAAAAATCATATACACACTATTTAAAAAGTCATTTTAAGAATTTAGCTCTTCAAAATGATTTTTGCCATTAAACTTGCCCTAACAAGACAAGACGTCTGGGAAGAAGTCGGTTGAGGGGGTTTTCCCCCATCAAAAAACTTTGACTAAAACAGCAATCAAGTCTTCAAAATTGAGAGATGATGAGATTGTGATACTTGGGTACTCATGAATATTTTAATCAAGTATATATTCTTTTTATTTACAGATATTTATTATTGAAGGATCTGTTCATATTACTTGCCACGTATAATATTCTGAAATTAATACATTCTTAAGACAATATATATAAACATTTATTCAGATGAATATAATTTGAAACATCTAAAAGGTTCTTTGAACTATACGATTTTTCCTTTCGTGCATCAAAGAGAATCTTAGATTTTTATCTTGCTTTGTCCTCTCTATTCCATTTTGGTACTATATAGTTTCTTTACAGCATTTTTTTCTTCTAAACTTTCTCTATCAATCTTAAAATGTTTTTTAAACACAAATAATTGTTTTAGTTGAAAACACTGTATTCGGTAAGATAAACAATAAACCTATATTAATTTTAAGCTTCAAAAAATATGTTTTGTGCTTATTTAAAATTAATTATATTTTTAACAACAAAAAATCATTATTGTTCTATTATTAGATTTAAAAAATAGAAAAGTTACACTGAGGTCAAATATCTTAATATGCATATTTATCTTTTGTTTCTTGATTTAATTTTTGGTTTAAGATTACAGATAGTGTTTGACATTATAGTAACGAATAATTTTCAAAATGGATTTCAGTCCGGAATAAATTAAAATAATATTTGTTTATTTGCTAAAATTTATTTTTGGTGTAAACACATCAAAATAATTTAGAAATAAAAAAATTAAATGAATTTTATTTTTTAAAATTTATTTTTGAAATAAACACATTTTAAAAAATGAAACAAAATTTCAAAAAATTTCTTTATAAAAAAGCACAGTTTTTAGTTTTTCCAGCAAAAACAAACTAGGCATGCAATTATACAAGCCCATTACCAAACTCAGTTTGATCAAAGATCGGTACAACGAGCTAATTTGCACGCGCGTTGTGCTAGACTTTTTTACTATATATGAAATTGATTGATTTTATGCGTGTTGTAATTGGTTAATTTAAAATTTAATTAGTAAAATTGTAATTGATAAAATATATTAGAAATGAGGTTTTTTCACCTAAAATGATTGAATGTTGTTACTGCTAAAACCTTTTTGATAAAATATGTTAGAAATGGTAATTTTTTTATATGTTGAAAACTGGTTGTTTTTAGGCATGTTGAAATTGGTTATTTTAAATTTTTAAGTTGATTATTTAACTCAGATGTATAGCATTTAAAATATAATTTCGGACCATTAACAATTTTATTACATGTTATAAAATTTGGTATTGACTATGGCGAAACACAGAGCGTTTTTTATTTTATTATTGTAGATAATTTGACATATTTTTTCAACATGTTTTGTCAACGTGCACTTTTATATTTTTTTAACGTACTATGAGAGTTGAAATATCACACATAAAAAAAGGTGTAGAAGATTTTTTTTTTTAAAAAAAATTAGCAATGAATTTTTGTCACAATTCTTATAGCTATCATTACAAATATTATATATATAATTAATATTTTAATTATTAGTGGTCATACTATCGATGACACTGTAGTTTATTTAAAAAAATATATTAATTTTATAAGATTTATTTGTCAGGTTATTATATTAAAAATATTTTAGAATACTGATAGTAAATGATTTTTTATTTTAAGAAAACAAATAGATCATATATATATATATATATATATATATATATATATATATAAAGAAATTAAGATAGAATCAAAGATTAAAATATAAGGGTAAAAAAAAACAAATGTATATGAACTTTAATTTAAAGTACACAATTAAAACAAATCTAAATTTTGATACTGAAAAAATTCAGGAATTTCAAACCAAATTGGAAATCAAAAGCTCGAGGACCGAAATGAAACTTAAATTTATAATCAATTGCTATTGAAGGGTAAAATTGAAACAAATTAGAACTTTCATACTGAATATATTACGGATTTCAATCTAATCTGAAAATTAAAAGACTGAGGACCGAAATGAAAATGCAATATATAATCAAAATTGAAACAAATCAAAACTTCTATACCAAAAATCAGGAACATAAAACACAATCAAAAGATAAGGGACTGAAATGAATACTTCCACAACAGTAGGGACTGCAGAGCACTTTCGCCGGCAGGAGAGAGAAAAAAGGGAACAAACGTTCACCGGCCAACTGAAACTTCTCTGGTCACCTTTCCATGCAACGCGCTCGATCATACGGTGGAGGACATGGAGGTGCATCTATTGACACGACAGATGGTAATTTTTCACCTCCGGAGTAGACATCACGCACCGAACGAATGGGGGTGAGCCTGAAAAGCAGCAGCGAGTCCTTCGGACGCGCCTGCTGCAATCAGTTGGAAATATTATTTCAAACATGGTCAATTATGTAATCACCCCTACAGATAATTCATGATTTTTTTTTTCTTATATAGGATTATATTAGTATTAGCACATTGAAGGTACTGTTCATTCAGAATAAAATATAATAAGAAATGATGGAGATTACAGCTTAACCCCTGATGCCAAATCAACAATTTTGTCATTTACGAGGGTAGAACGGTAGTTATCCAACTCGCGTACTATTCATGGAAATTGTGTAAGGACCGTGATACCCCTGAAGGATAAACCATTTTTTTGTCTTTTTCAAGGGATAAAACCGTTATTGAACTGTGCAAAAACTAAAAAATCAGTAAATCGACGAACCAACCTGAATTGACCCAGAAACTGAGTATTACTATTGTCGTCCATAGTGATTTGTCTCACTATGAAAAATAAGTGAAATGCGAGCAATTTTAGCTTTTAGACGAGTGAATTTGCTCACGTGATGCACTGAACTTTTTTTTTTCTTTTTTTTTTTTATCTATGTAGGAAACTCATTGATTTTATATGTTTTGTGAAATTTTTCACCGCCATAGTAGCCTACACATGCCGCAATAAGAGAGCGTGAGCCCGAAAACCGTCAGCGTGTCCTTTGGACGCACCTGCTGTAATAGTCCAAAAATATTATTTTAAAAATGGTTAATTACCTAATCACCCCTACAACCAATTCTCGTATTTTGTCTTTTATAGGGGTACATCAGTATTAACACAATTTTTTAACTGTTCATGTTGGATCAAAGAATTTTAAAAAAAGTATATTACAAACTCATCCCTAGTTCCAATTCTTCGTTTTTGTCGTTACGGGGGGCAGATCGGTAGTTGCACGATCCATGTATTGTTCATTAAACATGTGCAAGGACCGTGATACCCCTGCAGGCAAAACCATGTTTTTGTCTTATTAAGGGTTAAAAGAGTTATTTTACTGTGCACAAAATTGTGAAAATGCTAAATTACCCCAGATTCCAGCGTTAAACTTGAGGCACATCGAGGGGCAAAAACATCATTTCATTGTTCCAATCCACAGTAATTTTAGTCTGTATGTACAGTGAAAGAACGATCTATTTTAGCTTTCTTCTTCTTCTTCTTCTTCTTCTTCTTAATAATAATAATAATAATAATAATAATAATAATAATAATAATAATAATAATAATAATAATAATAGTCGTGGTACACGTAAGTTGGCCTGAAAACCCCGATTATAAAAAAATGTATAAGTGGAAAAAAACCAGAAAACAAATGTAAAAAAAGTGGGTCCTAAGATTATTCATGGTGCGAGTAAACTGGCCCGGACACCCCGATTATCAAAAAACAATGTATACATTGGGAAAAAAAATGTGGCGTGTAAGCTGGTCCGGACACCCTAATTATCACAAAAAAAACCATAAAAAGGAAGTCCAATTATATTAAAAAAAACATGCAAGGAAAAAACACTTTTTTAAATAGTAATGAACAATGAAAATCATTATAATAAATGGGTGATCTCCTTTAGTTATATATACTAATACTAATAATTAGTAAAAGAGCTAAAAGAGCTCGATATGGCTACTGTGCATTGTGACTCATGTGCACTGTGGACTGGACATTTTTCGTCTGTGCGTCGCGCGAGTTTGTCCACCCTTTTTTTTTTCCCGCCTATGAACAGTGTAGTAACGATTTTAGCCCCGGTAATAAGACAAAAACACGTTTTCGGCTGAGGGCTATGGGCGTAAATGCACGGGTACGGACCGGTCCGGTCCGCCGCACCCCCTTTTTTTATAAAAAAAAATGGCTAAAGACTATTGTAGCCCCTAATAAGACAAAATGGATGAATTAAGCACAGGGCCATAACAGTAACTGACCATTATTATTTATTTATTTTTCGGAATTCTGTCAGGCGCGTGCGGTTCACGCGACCGACAGTTTTCCCCCTAACGTTCCTTTCAAGTGGCGCGTGAGGTATGATACGGTGGTCGGAAATGGGATACTGGCATCTAATCCGGTGCGCCTAAGCTGGGTCTTCCTCCCGGTGCGGCACGTTTATACACACGGTGACCGTGGACGCGGCGGTGGCCAGTTAAAGCCGGTTGTACCGTTTCTCTCTCTCCTGCACATAAAAGTGCAGAAGAGCCCCCCGGGTTTTGTATACTTTCATTTCGGTCCCTTGACTTTTTATTGCGTATATGAGTCTTGTTGACATATAATGTCATACTTTGTATGCTTTATATATTTTGATGATAACAATAAAAAGAAAATGGACTAATAATATGCTTGGATGAGATTAAGCTATAAACAGGTATTATACAAAGAATACATCATCAAGCATAATGAAGTACTCGAAGAAGTCACTCCAGGAAGTCCAAGATGCAAGCAAGTGAAGACTTAGAATAAGTTTTCATTTTAGTGCTTTATGTAAATCTCAATTTCTAACTTGATAGCACAAATTAAAATGAACTCTCACACTTCACATTGCATGCATTAAAAGGATTTGATGATTATAGGTTTAAGTCATAATCAATCGGTTCAAGAAATTCAGAAAAGATAATTTGTCAAAATTGCCTTTCTGCATGAACCGGTCGACCGCTTGAGGTATCCGTTGTGAACCGGTCGACCGCTTGGTAGACAAATTATTTTATCCGTTGTGAACCGGTCGACCGCTTGGTTTTGTCCGTTGTGAACCGGTCGACCGCTTGATATGACAGTTGCATTAAAATGGCTAGAAACTTATAAATAGGCTTCTTAATTGCAAAACAAATAAAGAGAACTTTCATATCTTAAATTGAGGCAATTAGAAGTGCATAAATACCTTCATATCATCAATCCTCATTAATACTCATATTTGTGTTTAAATCTTCATATCCTAACACAAAGAGTATTTCTCATTCTCACTACACTTAAACACCTTCAAATATTCTAAGTGCTATTAAGTGAGAAAGAGATCATAGATCTTCATTTGTAATATCCACACTATTAAGAGTGTATTGTTGTTTTACAAAAACAACCATTGTGAAACTCTTGAGAGTTGAGTATAAAACTCTTGGTATTGGTGAGGGAACATCACCAAGGAAAAATCTTGAAGAGGGTACATCTTCAAGTGGGCAAAAGGAAAATCTTGAAGAGGGCATATCTTCAAGTGGTGTAAAAGTCTTGGTGTGGATTCATCAAGCGGGATTTGTAATCTTGTTACTTGGATTAGTAAGAGAGTACAATACTCAAGTACGGGTTGGTACTTGAGTCGTGGATGTAGGCTTGCCGAACCACGTTAAAAACCGAGTTAGCAATCTCTCTCTCTTATCTCTTTACTTTAAAGTAATTAATTTTAAGATTGCATTATTTATTGTATTGTTGCCTTAATCCGTGAATTTCAACAATTGGTATCAGAGCTTAGTTCTCATTTATTAAGTTTGCTTAGACTTTGAGTAGAATGGCAACTACATGCAATAATCTCCGAAATGAAGGTGCTTCAACATCTAGACCACCATTTTTTGATGGTGATGACTATACCTATTGGAAAGCTAGAATGACTATATATCTTCAATCTATAGATTTTGATTTATGGCTTTCTATTGAAAATGGACCTCATAGACCACTTAAAACTGTAAATGGTACTGAGATCCCAAAAAGCATAATAGAATATACTGACATAGATAAAAGATTACTTTCTATAGATGCTAAAACAATGAACACTTTATATTGTGCATTAAATAGAAGTGAATTCAATAGAATATCTTCTTGTAAAAATGCTAGGGATATATGGCATGCTTTAGAAGTAACTCATGAAGGAACTAATCAAGTAAAAGAATCAAAAATTGATATGTTAGTTCATCAATATGAGTTATTTAAAATGTTGCAAAATGAATCCATAACAAGTATGTTTACTCGTATGACTAGCATAACAAATAGTTTACATGCTCTTGGTAGAACTTACACAAATGCAGATATTGTAAGTAAGATTCTCAGATCTCTACCTAAAGCTTGGGAAGCTAAAGTAACAGCAATACGAGAAGCTAAAGATCTCACAAAGCTACCATTAGAGGAGCTCATCGGTTCTCTAATGACTCACGAGATATCTATGGATAATCAAGATCAAGAAGAAAGGCCAAAGAAAAACTTGGCATTTAAAACTGCTCATCAAATTGAAAGCGAGGATAATAATGATGATGAACACAGTAACGACGATCTTGAAGAAGATGTGGCATCGATCACAAAACAGTTTCGAAACTTTCTTAGAAAGAAAAATGACAAGAGAAAGTTCTCAAACTACAAAAAGGAGGGAGAATCAAGTAAAGAAACTCCAAGATGCTACAAATGCAACAAGTTGGGACATATCAAAACCGATTGTCCCCTTCTTCAAAAGAAGAAGAAAAATCGCTTTCAAAAGAAAGCTTTGAAAGCAACATGGAGCGATGACTCGGACTCAAGCTCCAGTGATGAAGAAAAACATGTGGCTAACATGTGCTTCATGGCAATCGAAAGTGAAAATGAGGTACTATCTTCGGATGATGAATCCGACCCTTCTTATATTGAATTACATGAACAACTTGAGAATTTGTATGTAGAATATAAGAAATTAGGTTCAAAATATAGTACTCTAAAAAGAAATCATATATGCTTAATTGAAGAAAAAGAATTATTAGAAAAGAAAGTATATGATTTAAATGACAAGAGTAGTAAAACTAATCAACTTGAAGAAGATAATAAATCCTTAAAAGAAAAAGTTGATGAGTTAAATGTAATTATAGCAAAATTCACACAAGGCTCAAATTTTTTTGAGAAAATGCTTTCGAGCCAGAGAAGTGTGTTTAACAAAGGAGGATTAGGTTATAAACCTAAGATAAACCAAAAATACTTAAAGAATTACTTTGTTAAAGCTAAACAGTCTTATGAACCAAATCATACATGTAATTATTGTAGAAAATTAGGACATTTGATTTATGCATGTCCTATGAAGAAAAATAAGAATGTTAAAATGATTTGGGTTCCAAAAGGAACCACCCCTTGATTTATTTGCCTTTTGGACATAAAGGGTATTTTTAAGTTTAAATCAAGATTTTAAAGTTCAAGTGCAAAAATTTCCATTTTTGCATGGACCGGTCGACCGGCTCATGCATTTGGATCAACCGGTCGACCGGTTGAGCCAGAGGAACAGTAGCCTTGGCTACTGCCGAAAATTAGCACTTTTACCCCCTTGACTTCTTTGCCTTTTTGACAAAATTGTTACATGATAAGGCTACATTTTGAGTGAAAAGAGAAGTTCAAAAGAGAAATTTGGAAATTTCTCATCTTGGGAGTAAACCGGTCGACCGGTTGAAATTATCCCAAGGAAACCGGTCGACCGGTTTCTCGATAGTATCAAATATACATATAATGTTAATTTTCTTTTTGTTGATGCCAAAGGGGGAGAGAATATGAAAATATACATATGCATCAATAATGGGAATATGGAAACATTTATATGCATATATTTAGGGGGAGAAACATGTTTTTTTTTTTCTTCTTGAAATTGCATATGATATTTGTACTTAGATTAAATTGCTGAAAATGTTCAATGTCTCTTATATATTGTATTACAAAATATAGGGGGAGACTCAATTTTTTATCTAAGTTTTTTGTTTATTGTCATCATCAAAAAGGGGGAGATTGTTGACATATAATGTCATACTTTGTATGCTTTATATATTTTGATGATAACAATAAAAAGAAAATGGACTAATAATATGCTTGGATGAGATTAAGCTATAAACAGGTATTATACAAAGAATACATCATCAAGCATAATGAAGTACTCGAAGAAGTCACTCCAGGAAGTCCAAGATGCAAGCAAGTGAAGACTTAGAATAAGTTTTCATTTTAGTGCTTTATGTAAATCTCAATTTCTAACTTGATAGCACAAATTAAAATGAACTCTCACACTTCACATTGCATGCATTAAAAGGATTTGATGATTATAGGTTTAAGTCATAATCAATCGGTTCAAGAAATTCAGAAAAGATAATTTGTCAAAATTGCCTTTCTGCATGAACCGGTCGACCGCTTGAGGTATCCGTTGTGAACCGGTCGACCGCTTGGTAGACAAATTATTTTATCCGTTGTGAACCGGTCGACCGCTTGGTTTTGTCCGTTGTGAACCGGTCGACCGCTTGATATGACAGTTGCATTAAAATGGCTAGAAACTTATAAATAGGCTTCTTAATTGCAAAACAAATAAAGAGAACTTTCATATCTTAAATTGAGGCAATTAGAAGTGCATAAATACCTTCATATCATCAATCCTCATTAATACTCATATTTGTGTTTAAATCTTCATATCCTAACACAAAGAGTATTTCTCATTCTCACTACACTTAAACACCTTCAAATATTCTAAGTGCTATTAAGTGAGAAAGAGATCATAGATCTTCATTTGTAATATCCACACTATTAAGAGTGTATTGTTGTTTTACAAAAACAACCATTGTGAAACTCTTGAGAGTTGAGTATAAAACTCTTGGTATTGGTGAGGGAACATCACCAAGGAAAAATCTTGAAGAGGGTACATCTTCAAGTGGGCAAAAGGAAAATCTTGAAGAGGGCATATCTTCAAGTGGTGTAAAAGTCTTGGTGTGGATTCATCAAGCGGGATTTGTAATCTTGTTACTTGGATTAGTAAGAGAGTACAATACTCAAGTACGGGTTGGTACTTGAGTCGTGGATGTAGGCTTGCCGAACCACGTTAAAAACCGAGTTAGCAATCTCTCTCTCTTATCTCTTTACTTTAAAGTAATTAATTTTAAGATTGCATTATTTATTGTATTGTTGCCTTAATCCGTGAATTTCAACAATTGGTATCAGAGCTTAGTTCTCATTTATTAAGTTTGCTTAGACTTTGAGTAGAATGGCAACTACATGCAATAATCTCCGAAATGAAGGTGCTTCAACATCTAGACCACCATTTTTTGATGGTGATGACTATACCTATTGGAAAGCTAGAATGACTATATATCTTCAATCTATAGATTTTGATTTATGGCTTTCTATTGAAAATGGACCTCATAGACCACTTAAAACTGTAAATGGTACTGAGATCCCAAAAAGCATAATAGAATATACTGACATAGATAAAAGATTACTTTCTATAGATGCTAAAACAATGAACACTTTATATTGTGCATTAAATAGAAGTGAATTCAATAGAATATCTTCTTGTAAAAATGCTAGGGATATATGGCATGCTTTAGAAGTAACTCATGAAGGAACTAATCAAGTAAAAGAATCAAAAATTGATATGTTAGTTCATCAATATGAGTTATTTAAAATGTTGCAAAATGAATCCATAACAAGTATGTTTACTCGTATGACTAGCATAACAAATAGTTTACATGCTCTTGGTAGAACTTACACAAATGCAGATATTGTAAGTAAGATTCTCAGATCTCTACCTAAAGCTTGG
This sequence comes from Salix brachista, assembly GCA_009078335.1. Lineage (NCBI taxonomy): Eukaryota > Viridiplantae > Streptophyta > Magnoliopsida > Malpighiales > Salicaceae > Salix > Salix brachista. The sequence goes on from CM018587.1 coordinate 31,776,422, forward strand.
GAAGCTAAAGTAACAGCAATACGAGAAGCTAAAGATCTCACAAAGCTACCATTAGAGGAGCTCATCGGTTCTCTAATGACTCACGAGATATCTATGGATAATCAAGATCAAGAAGAAAGGCCAAAGAAAAACTTGGCATTTAAAACTGCTCATCAAATTGAAAGCGAGGATAATAATGATGATGAACACAGTAACGACGATCTTGAAGAAGATGTGGCATCGATCACAAAACAGTTTCGAAACTTTCTTAGAAAGAAAAATGACAAGAGAAAGTTCTCAAACTACAAAAAGGAGGGAGAATCAAGTAAAGAAACTCCAAGATGCTACAAATGCAACAAGTTGGGACATATCAAAACCGATTGTCCCCTTCTTCAAAAGAAGAAGAAAAATCGCTTTCAAAAGAAAGCTTTGAAAGCAACATGGAGCGATGACTCGGACTCAAGCTCCAGTGATGAAGAAAAACATGTGGCTAACATGTGCTTCATGGCAATCGAAAGTGAAAATGAGGTACTATCTTCGGATGATGAATCCGACCCTTCTTATATTGAATTACATGAACAACTTGAGAATTTGTATGTAGAATATAAGAAATTAGGTTCAAAATATAGTACTCTAAAAAGAAATCATATATGCTTAATTGAAGAAAAAGAATTATTAGAAAAGAAAGTATATGATTTAAATGACAAGAGTAGTAAAACTAATCAACTTGAAGAAGATAATAAATCCTTAAAAGAAAAAGTTGATGAGTTAAATGTAATTATAGCAAAATTCACACAAGGCTCAAATTTTTTTGAGAAAATGCTTTCGAGCCAGAGAAGTGTGTTTAACAAAGGAGGATTAGGTTATAAACCTAAGATAAACCAAAAATACTTAAAGAATTACTTTGTTAAAGCTAAACAGTCTTATGAACCAAATCATACATGTAATTATTGTAGAAAATTAGGACATTTGATTTATGCATGTCCTATGAAGAAAAATAAGAATGTTAAAATGATTTGGGTTCCAAAAGGAACCACCCCTTGATTTATTTGCCTTTTGGACATAAAGGGTATTTTTAAGTTTAAATCAAGATTTTAAAGTTCAAGTGCAAAAATTTCCATTTTTGCATGGACCGGTCGACCGGCTCATGCATTTGGATCAACCGGTCGACCGGTTGAGCCAGAGGAACAGTAGCCTTGGCTACTGCCGAAAATTAGCACTTTTACCCCCTTGACTTCTTTGCCTTTTTGACAAAATTGTTACATGATAAGGCTACATTTTGAGTGAAAAGAGAAGTTCAAAAGAGAAATTTGGAAATTTCTCATCTTGGGAGTAAACCGGTCGACCGGTTGAAATTATCCCAAGGAAACCGGTCGACCGGTTTCTCGATAGTATCAAATATACATATAATGTTAATTTTCTTTTTGTTGATGCCAAAGGGGGAGAGAATATGAAAATATACATATGCATCAATAATGGGAATATGGAAACATTTATATGCATATATTTAGGGGGAGAAACATGTTTTTTTTTTTCTTCTTGAAATTGCATATGATATTTGTACTTAGATTAAATTGCTGAAAATGTTCAATGTCTCTTATATATTGTATTACAAAATATAGGGGGAGACTCAATTTTTTATCTAAGTTTTTTGTTTATTGTCATCATCAAAAAGGGGGAGATTGTTGACATATAATGTCATACTTTGTATGCTTTATATATTTTGATGATAACAATAAAAAGAAAATGGACTAATAATATGCTTGGATGAGATTAAGCTATAAACAGGTATTATACAAAGAATACATCATCAAGCATAATGAAGTACTCGAAGAAGTCACTCCAGGAAGTCCAAGATGCAAGCAAGTGAAGACTTAGAATAAGTTTTCATTTTAGTGCTTTATGTAAATCTCAATTTCTAACTTGATAGCACAAATTAAAATGAACTCTCACACTTCACATTGCATGCATTAAAAGGATTTGATGATTATAGGTTTAAGTCATAATCAATCGGTTCAAGAAATTCAGAAAAGATAATTTGTCAAAATTGCCTTTCTGCATGAACCGGTCGACCGCTTGAGGTATCCGTTGTGAACCGGTCGACCGCTTGGTAGACAAATTATTTTATCCGTTGTGAACCGGTCGACCGCTTGGTTTTGTCCGTTGTGAACCGGTCGACCGCTTGATATGACAGTTGCATTAAAATGGCTAGAAACTTATAAATAGGCTTCTTAATTGCAAAACAAATAAAGAGAACTTTCATATCTTAAATTGAGGCAATTAGAAGTGCATAAATACCTTCATATCATCAATCCTCATTAATACTCATATTTGTGTTTAAATCTTCATATCCTAACACAAAGAGTATTTCTCATTCTCACTACACTTAAACACCTTCAAATATTCTAAGTGCTATTAAGTGAGAAAGAGATCATAGATCTTCATTTGTAATATCCACACTATTAAGAGTGTATTGTTGTTTTACAAAAACAACCATTGTGAAACTCTTGAGAGTTGAGTATAAAACTCTTGGTATTGGTGAGGGAACATCACCAAGGAAAAATCTTGAAGAGGGTACATCTTCAAGTGGGCAAAAGGAAAATCTTGAAGAGGGCATATCTTCAAGTGGTGTAAAAGTCTTGGTGTGGATTCATCAAGCGGGATTTGTAATCTTGTTACTTGGATTAGTAAGAGAGTACAATACTCAAGTACGGGTTGGTACTTGAGTCGTGGATGTAGGCTTGCCGAACCACGTTAAAAATCGAGTTAGCAATCTCTCTCTCTTATCTCTTTACTTTAAAGTAATTAATTTTAAGATTGCATTATTTATTGTATTGTTGCCTTAATCCGTGAATTTCAACAATTGGTATCAGAGCTTAGTTCTCATTTATTAAGTTTGCTTAGACTTTGAGTAGAATGGCAACTACATGCAATAATCTCCGAAATGAAGGTGCTTCAACATCTAGACCACCATTTTTTGATGGTGATGACTATACCTATTGGAAAGCTAGAATGACTATATATCTTCAATCTATAGATTTTGATTTATGGCTTTCTATTGAAAATGGACCTCATAGACCACTTAAAACTGTAAATGGTACTGAGATCCCAAAAAGCATAATAGAATATACTGACATAGATAAAAGATTACTTTCTATAGATGCTAAAACAATGAACACTTTATATTGTGCATTAAATAGAAGTGAATTCAATAGAATATCTTCTTGTAAAAATGCTAGGGATATATGGCATGCTTTAGAAGTAACTCATGAAGGAACTAATCAAGTAAAAGAATCAAAAATTGATATGTTAGTTCATCAATATGAGTTATTTAAAATGTTGCAAAATGAATCCATAACAAGTATGTTTACTCGTATGACTAGCATAACAAATAGTTTACATGCTCTTGGTAGAACTTACACAAATGCAGATATTGTAAGTAAGATTCTCAGATCTCTACCTAAAGCTTGGGAAGCTAAAGTAACAGCAATACGAGAAGCTAAAGATCTCACAAAGCTACCATTAGAGGAGCTCATCGGTTCTCTAATGACTCACGAGATATCTATGGATAATCAAGATCAAGAAGAAAGGCCAAAGAAAAACTTGGCATTTAAAACTGCTCATCAAATTGAAAGCGAGGATAATAATGATGATGAACACAGTAACGACGATCTTGAAGAAGATGTGGCATCGATCACAAAACAGTTTCGAAACTTTCTTAGAAAGAAAAATGACAAGAGAAAGTTCTCAAACTACAAAAAGGAGGGAGAATCAAGTAAAGAAACTCCAAGATGCTACAAATGCAACAAGTTGGGACATATCAAAACCGATTGTCCCCTTCTTCAAAAGAAGAAGAAAAATCGCTTTCAAAAGAAAGCTTTGAAAGCAACATGGAGCGATGACTCGGACTCAAGCTCCAGTGATGAAGAAAAACATGTGGCTAACATGTGCTTCATGGCAATCGAAAGTGAAAATGAGGTACTATCTTCGGATGATGAATCCGACCCTTCTTATATTGAATTACATGAACAACTTGAGAATTTGTATGTAGAATATAAGAAATTAGGTTCAAAATATAGTACTCTAAAAAGAAATCATATATGCTTAATTGAAGAAAAAGAATTATTAGAAAAGAAAGTATATGATTTAAATGACAAGAGTAGTAAAACTAATCAACTTGAAGAAGATAATAAATCCTTAAAAGAAAAAGTTGATGAGTTAAATGTAATTATAGCAAAATTCACACAAGGCTCAAATTTTTTTGAGAAAATGCTTTCGAGCCAGAGAAGTGTGTTTAACAAAGGAGGATTAGGTTATAAACCTAAGATAAACCAAAAATACTTAAAGAATTACTTTGTTAAAGCTAAACAGTCTTATGAACCAAATCATACATGTAATTATTGTAGAAAATTAGGACATTTGATTTATGCATGTCCTATGAAGAAAAATAAGAATGTTAAAATGATTTGGGTTCCAAAAGGAACCACCCCTTGATTTATTTGCCTTTTGGACATAAAGGGTATTTTTAAGTTTAAATCAAGATTTTAAAGTTCAAGTGCAAAAATTTCCATTTTTGCATGGACCGGTCGACCGGCTCATGCATTTGGATCAACCGGTCGACCGGTTGAGCCAGAGGAACAGTAGCCTTGGCTACTGCCGAAAATTAGCACTTTTACCCCCTTGACTTCTTTGCCTTTTTGACAAAATTGTTACATGATAAGGCTACATTTTGAGTGAAAAGAGAAGTTCAAAAGAGAAATTTGGAAATTTCTCATCTTGGGAGTAAACCGGTCGACCGGTTGAAATTATCCCAAGGAAACCGGTCGACCGGTTTCTCGATAGTATCAAATATACATATAATGTTAATTTTCTTTTTGTTGATGCCAAAGGGGGAGAGAATATGAAAATATACATATGCATCAATAATGGGAATATGGAAACATTTATATGCATATATTTAGGGGGAGAAACATGTTTTTTTTTTTCTTCTTGAAATTGCATATGATATTTGTACTTAGATTAAATTGCTGAAAATGTTCAATGTCTCTTATATATTGTATTACAAAATATAGGGGGAGACTCAATTTTTTATCTAAGTTTTTTGTTTATTGTCATCATCAAAAAGGGGGAGATTGTTGACATATAATGTCATACTTTGTATGCTTTATATATTTTGATGATAACAATAAAAAGAAAATGGACTAATAATATGCTTGGATGAGATTAAGCTATAAACAGGTATTATACAAAGAATACATCATCAAGCATAATGAAGTACTCGAAGAAGTCACTCCAGGAAGTCCAAGATGCAAGCAAGTGAAGACTTAGAATAAGTTTTCATTTTAGTGCTTTATGTAAATCTCAATTTCTAACTTGATAGCACAAATTAAAATGAACTCTCACACTTCACATTGCATGCATTAAAAGGATTTGATGATTATAGGTTTAAGTCATAATCAATCGGTTCAAGAAATTCAGAAAAGATAATTTGTCAAAATTGCCTTTCTGCATGAACCGGTCGACCGCTTGAGGTATCCGTTGTGAACCGGTCGACCGCTTGGTAGACAAATTATTTTATCCGTTGTGAACCGGTCGACCGCTTGGTTTTGTCCGTTGTGAACCGGTCGACCGCTTGATATGACAGTTGCATTAAAATGGCTAGAAACTTATAAATAGGCTTCTTAATTGCAAAACAAATAAAGAGAACTTTCATATCTTAAATTGAGGCAATTAGAAGTGCATAAATACCTTCATATCATCAATCCTCATTAATACTCATATTTGTGTTTAAATCTTCATATCCTAACACAAAGAGTATTTCTCATTCTCACTACACTTAAACACCTTCAAATATTCTAAGTGCTATTAAGTGAGAAAGAGATCATAGATCTTCATTTGTAATATCCACACTATTAAGAGTGTATTGTTGTTTTACAAAAACAACCATTGTGAAACTCTTGAGAGTTGAGTATAAAACTCTTGGTATTGGTGAGGGAACATCACCAAGGAAAAATCTTGAAGAGGGTACATCTTCAAGTGGGCAAAAGGAAAATCTTGAAGAGGGCATATCTTCAAGTGGTGTAAAAGTCTTGGTGTGGATTCATCAAGCGGGATTTGTAATCTTGTTACTTGGATTAGTAAGAGAGTACAATACTCAAGTACGGGTTGGTACTTGAGTCGTGGATGTAGGCTTGCCGAACCACGTTAAAAACCGAGTTAGCAATCTCTCTCTCTTATCTCTTTACTTTAAAGTAATTAATTTTAAGATTGCATTATTTATTGTATTGTTGCCTTAATCCGTGAATTTCAACAATTGGTATCAGAGCTTAGTTCTCATTTATTAAGTTTGCTTAGACTTTGAGTAGAATGGCAACTACATGCAATAATCTCCGAAATGAAGGTGCTTCAACATCTAGACCACCATTTTTTGATGGTGATGACTATACCTATTGGAAAGCTAGAATGACTATATATCTTCAATCTATAGATTTTGATTTATGGCTTTCTATTGAAAATGGACCTCATAGACCACTTAAAACTGTAAATGGTACTGAGATCCCAAAAAGCATAATAGAATATACTGACATAGATAAAAGATTACTTTCTATAGATGCTAAAACAATGAACACTTTATATTGTGCATTAAATAGAAGTGAATTCAATAGAATATCTTCTTGTAAAAATGCTAGGGATATATGGCATGCTTTAGAAGTAACTCATGAAGGAACTAATCAAGTAAAAGAATCAAAAATTGATATGTTAGTTCATCAATATGAGTTATTTAAAATGTTGCAAAATGAATCCATAACAAGTATGTTTACTCGTATGACTAGCATAACAAATAGTTTACATGCTCTTGGTAGAACTTACACAAATGCAGATATTGTAAGTAAGATTCTCAGATCTCTACCTAAAGCTTGGGAAGCTAAAGTAACAGCAATACGAGAAGCTAAAGATCTCACAAAGCTACCATTAGAGGAGCTCATCGGTTCTCTAATGACTCACGAGATATCTATGGATAATCAAGATCAAGAAGAAAGGCCAAAGAAAAACTTGGCATTTAAAACTGCTCATCAAATTGAAAGCGAGGATAATAATGATGATGAACACAGTAACGACGATCTTGAAGAAGATGTGGCATCGATCACAAAACAGTTTCGAAACTTTCTTAGAAAGAAAAATGACAAGAGAAAGTTCTCAAACTACAAAAAGGAGGGAGAATCAAGTAAAGAAACTCCAAGATGCTACAAATGCAACAAGTTGGGACATATCAAAACCGATTGTCCCCTTCTTCAAAAGAAGAAGAAAAATCGCTTTCAAAAGAAAGCTTTGAAAGCAACATGGAGCGATGACTCGGACTCAAGCTCCAGTGATGAAGAAAAACATGTGGCTAACATGTGCTTCATGGCAATCGAAAGTGAAAATGAGGTACTATCTTCGGATGATGAATCCGACCCTTCTTATATTGAATTACATGAACAACTTGAGAATTTGTATGTAGAATATAAGAAATTAGGTTCAAAATATAGTACTCTAAAAAGAAATCATATATGCTTAATTGAAGAAAAAGAATTATTAGAAAAGAAAGTATATGATTTAAATGACAAGAGTAGTAAAACTAATCAACTTGAAGAAGATAATAAATCCTTAAAAGAAAAAGTTGATGAGTTAAATGTAATTATAGCAAAATTCACACAAGGCTCAAATTTTTTTGAGAAAATGCTTTCGAGCCAGAGAAGTGTGTTTAACAAAGGAGGATTAGGTTATAAACCTAAGATAAACCAAAAATACTTAAAGAATTACTTTGTTAAAGCTAAACAGTCTTATGAACCAAATCATACATGTAATTATTGTAGAAAATTAGGACATTTGATTTATGCATGTCCTATGAAGAAAAATAAGAATGTTAAAATGATTTGGGTTCCAAAAGGAACCACCCCTTGATTTATTTGCCTTTTGGACATAAAGGGTATTTTTAAGTTTAAATCAAGATTTTAAAGTTCAAGTGCAAAAATTTCCATTTTTGCATGGACCGGTCGACCGGCTCATGCATTTGGATCAACCGGTCGACCGGTTGAGCCAGAGGAACAGTAGCCTTGGCTACTGCCGAAAATTAGCACTTTTACCCCCTTGACTTCTTTGCCTTTTTGACAAAATTGTTACATGATAAGGCTACATTTTGAGTGAAAAGAGAAGTTCAAAAGAGAAATTTGGAAATTTCTCATCTTGGGAGTAAACCGGTCGACCGGTTGAAATTATCCCAAGGAAACCGGTCGACCGGTTTCTCGATAGTATCAAATATACATATAATGTTAATTTTCTTTTTGTTGATGCCAAAGGGGGAGAGAATATGAAAATATACATATGCATCAATAATGGGAATATGGAAACATTTATATGCATATATTTAGGGGGAGAAACATGTTTTTTTTTTTCTTCTTGAAATTGCATATGATATTTGTACTTAGATTAAATTGCTGAAAATGTTCAATGTCTCTTATATATTGTATTACAAAATATAGGGGGAGACTCAATTTTTTATCTAAGTTTTTTGTTTATTGTCATCATCAAAAAGGGGGAGATTGTTGACATATAATGTCATACTTTGTATGCTTTATATATTTTGATGATAACAATAAAAAGAAAATGGACTAATAATATGCTTGGATGAGATTAAGCTATAAACAGGTATTATACAAAGAATACATCATCAAGCATAATGAAGTACTCGAAGAAGTCACTCCAGGAAGTCCAAGATGCAAGCAAGTGAAGACTTAGAATAAGTTTTCATTTTAGTGCTTTATGTAAATCTCAATTTCTAACTTGATAGCACAAATTAAAATGAACTCTCACACTTCACATTGCATGCATTAAAAGGATTTGATGATTATAGGTTTAAGTCATAATCAATCGGTTCAAGAAATTCAGAAAAGATAATTTGTCAAAATTGCCTTTCTGCATGAACCGGTCGACCGCTTGAGGTATCCGTTGTGAACCGGTCGACCGCTTGGTAGACAAATTATTTTATCCGTTGTGAACCGGTCGACCGCTTGGTTTTGTCCGTTGTGAACCGGTCGACCGCTTGATATGACAGTTGCATTAAAATGGCTAGAAACTTATAAATAGGCTTCTTAATTGCAAAACAAATAAAGAGAACTTTCATATCTTAAATTGAGGCAATTAGAAGTGCATAAATACCTTCATATCATCAATCCTCATTAATACTCATATTTGTGTTTAAATCTTCATATCCTAACACAAAGAGTATTTCTCATTCTCACTACACTTAAACACCTTCAAATATTCTAAGTGCTATTAAGTGAGAAAGAGATCATAGATCTTCATTTGTAATATCCACACTATTAAGAGTGTATTGTTGTTTTACAAAAACAACCATTGTGAAACTCTTGAGAGTTGAGTATAAAACTCTTGGTATTGGTGAGGGAACATCACCAAGGAAAAATCTTGAAGAGGGTACATCTTCAAGTAGGCAAAAGGAAAATCTTGAAGAGGGCATATCTTCAAGTGGTGTAAAAGTCTTGGTGTGGATTCATCAAGCGGGATTTGTAATCTTGTTACTTGGATTAGTAAGAGAGTACAATACTCAAGTACGGGTTGGTACTTGAGTCGTGGATGTAGGCTTGCCGAACCACGTTAAAAACCGAGTTAGCAATCTCTCTCTCTTATCTCTTTACTTTAAAGTAATTAATTTTAAGATTGCATTATTTATTGTATTGTTGCCTTAATCCGTGAATTTCAACAAGTCTGATTTCAGTTATCTAAGTTTTGATTTTGTTCGATTGGATCCTTCGATTGCAATTAATTAAATGTTAATGTTTCACTTCGGTCCTCCAGCTTTTAATTTCCGGATTGGGTTGAAAAGGATGAATATATTCGGTACAGAAGTTTCAATTTTTGCAAATTTGTCCTTTAATTGAAAATGTTAATAAATCTGATTTTCATTTCAGCCCTTCAACTTTTAATTTTTGATTTTAATCCCTTGATATTTGATTTTCATTTCAGCCCTTATACTTTTATTTTTTAAAATTTATAATATAACCCCTACTTTTGTCTATGTATATATAAGTGTGTTTAACACAATAATAATAAGAAATAATATTAATAATAATAATAATAATAATAATAATAATAATTTAATTGTTTTTCTTACTTGCTTCTTTGATAAAAAAAATTTCTCTTCGGATAATTTGATAATTTTTATTTTTTTGGCAGTAATAGCAATGATAATTTTTATTTTTATTTGTATTTTATTTCTTTGTTTTATCTTTTGTTCAAGTTTCTTGCAATTTTTTTAGTCTTTCATTTATTTTTGTTTCTTTCATAATAATAATAATAATAATAATAATATTTTAATTGTTTCTCTTACTTACTCTTTTGTTAATGTTTTTTGAGTGTTTGTTTTTTCAGAATAATTTGATAATTTTTATTATTTTAATAGAAAGAGCAATGATAATTTTAGATTTTCAAACTTTGATTTTGCTATTGTTATACTAGGGGGTGTTGAGCTCTTTTATTATATTAAATTTCGCATAAATAAATATTATATTTTTATTTTTATCCAGCAAATCCTATAAAAATTGTTTACTCAGCCCGCAACGTAGAACATATATTTTTTAAAAATTTCAAATTAAATGATTTTTTCAGCTAATTAATGTTTTTTTCTTTGATCATCTATTATATTTTTTTTATGTGCTCTTTCTTTTATTTTTTTGATTGGTTTTATTGTTATTATTTTCAAGTTAGATGAATTTTTTTTTCCTGATAATTATGATTTTTTTTTCTTTTGTTAAAGTTATTATGATTTTTTATTTATTTATTTCTGTTCTTTATTCATCAATAACACAATAATAATAATAATAATAATAATAATAATAATAATAATAATAATAATAATATATTCTTTTTCTTGCTTACTCTTTTGTTAATGTTTTTGAGTGTTTTTTCTTCCGTGAAAATTTTATAATTTTAATTGTTTTTGCAATAATAGCAATAGTCATTTTGTATATAATATTACTGGGGATAATACATTTAATATAATAATATGAAGAATAAATCTTATAAAAAAAATAAAAAATTGGCTTTGAATTTTAATTTTGTGCTCTTTTGTTCAAGTTTATTTCTTAAAAAAAATAAAAAAATTGGATTTTTAATATTGAAGATCTAATATTACCCGGGAAAAAATACAACTCAAAAAAACAAAAGGTAAACAAATTTGCCTAGATTATCTACAATTAAAAAATATACGAGGCACTTTCCGTTTCGACTACACTGTTCTTTTTAGACAGCAAATAAGTAATTATAGCACGCAAAAAATATATATTTCTTTTTTGAAAAAAATTGCAATGTTTTTATTTATAATGTGTCAGATCTAATATTACTGGTGAAAAAAAGCAACTCATATTTTTTTTTTACAAATTTACCTAGGTTATCTACAATTAAAAAAATATAAAAATCACTTCCCATTTCGATCACACTATATAATATGTGAGACTAAGTATATATGTTTAATATTTATTTAATATTATCGCCTAAAAATATATAAAGAGAGAGAAAAAAAATGACCTACGATTTCTTGCAAAAAAAAATTAATATTGGCATTCTTAAATATATTTAATATAATAATATGATGAATAAATCTTATAAAAAAAACTTTGGCTTTGAATTTAAATTTATATTTTAGACCCTTTTTTTCCTTTTAAGAAACGGTGACCTTTTTTTCACATGTATTTTTGATTTTTTAGTGTCCAAGTCAGTTGTTCTTTTTTAATTGGGTTTTTTTTGTTGTTTTGTTTTTTTAACCAGAGTATCCGTGACAACAAATTTCTTATAAATCATTTCACCTTCTTAGCAAATTTTCTAACAAATTTTATCAAAAGTTTTTTAGCAATAGCAATATTCAATCACATTTTGGTTGAAAAAAACTATTTTTAACAAATTTTATCAATTACAATTATACTAATTAAATATTAAAATAACAAAATACAACATTTATAAAATCAATTAATTTTCTACATAAATAAAAAAGTCCAGCGAAGCGGGCAAATCAGCTCGTAATTTCCAAACTCTCATGGGACCTACTGGGATAGGGAGGGAGGGAGCTGTCCAGCCAGGTCGTTTCAAATACAAGTGGCACTCCCTCATAGGCTAATGAAGAGTACTAAATCTTCAGTTAACTCTCAGGAAAAGAAAGTAGACACGCTTTGAAACCATCCGTGAGACTGCACGAAACCATTTTGATTCCATTAACCATGAAATCTTCCACACACTATCCCATACCAGTGTTATAGCTTGAGTTCAAAACTTACCCTTTTTGGCCATGACAACACTACTGCAATTCCCTATCTACTTTTCTCCTTTAAAGAAACACCAAAAACCCATTACTTATCACTCTTTACCAAGTTCAAAGTTGGCTTTTTTGAAGAAAGATAGCTTCAAATCAAGGTCTTACAAGGAGAGATGGAGTTTGTTGGGAGGTGGAAAAGATGGGATTTGGATAAAAGAGGAGGGGTTAAAAAGGAAGAGGAGGGTGGTTTTGGTGAGGTTTAATCAAGGGTTTGGTGGTGGTGGTGGTGGTGGGAGAGATAATAGTGGTACTGCCAGGCTTTTGGGAAATATTGCTTTGGCTGTAGGGTTAACTTATCTTTCAGTGTCTGGACAACTTGGTTGGGTTTTTGACACTGTTGGTTGGATTTTGGACACGCTAATTTCTATCTGGGTATGTTTGTCTTTCCCAGTTTTTTGTTATTTTTCTGTTCGATGATTGTCTCTTTGGATTTGAATAAGTTTATTGTATGCTTTATTGGCATTTATAGAGGAGCTTGTGGTGAGTTGTGTCGTTTCACTTTCATATTGATCGCTTTCTACCTTCTGAAAATTTGGGGCTTTGATTTTTTTCCTTAATATTTACTATCTGTTAATTGTTTACTGAATATTGCAATATAGGGGTGTTTAATTCACCATATTATTTTGTTCATAGATTTTATTCGGATTTGTTCAGTATTATGATTTTCTAGTTAGTAGTTGAGCTTCCTGTTGTTCCTTTTGGAATTTCTGAAGCACCGGCTTTTATATTTTGAGATGATTAATCTAATATCAGAAGTTCATTGTACTCTCTGGAGTATGCAGAAGCTGCTCTGATATGATCTGTGCTCTTCATACTTCAATTTAAACATGTTTTTTTTGTTTTGTTTCCAAGCTGTCTTCATGTGTTAAAGCCTTACTTCAATGATCTTGTATTGGTTATAAATGTTTATAGTGGTTTTGCTACCATCTGGTAAATATTTTCTGGTTAGAACTGTTTTATCTGTAAATATAGTTACACATATACTTGAATGTCCCTTGAGTTTTTTATCCCCTTATGAGCAGTGTTTTGCTATATTGAAACTAATAGTAGCCTTTTCAGGTTATGTTGTATATCTACTTTTGCGTTTTAGCTATTACCTCATAGCATTATGTTCGAATTAGATCAGTTTGTGCAATGGGATCCGCTGATTGATGACGTCTATGTGCAGCTCCTTGCAGTAGTTATTCCCATTGTAGGTTTGGGAGCCTTTCTCTGGTGGGCAGGACGTGACATACTTCAAGGCACTGTGAGTCTACAACCCTTATTCCCAGCTTCCTAGGCACTATCCTTTCTTTCATTTATTATCCTTTTAGAAATATGCTATCTAGTTCTTCAATAAGCCTCCCTTCCATATAACTGATTGATTTTATTTTATTTATTTTTGGATGGTGTGTTTGTAGTGCCCGAATTGTGGAAATGAATTTCAGATTTTCAAGTAAGTACCGCAGTGATTTTAATCAATTTTTAGGCAAAAATTTTAGATGGTGTGCATTGTCAGTTGTTTGACTTGGATCATAATATTATCCTCTCCAGATCTACTTTGAATGATGAATTGCAGCTGTGTCCTTTTTGCAGTCAACCATTCTCAGGTAAAAGCCAAGCCTTGGATAGTTCCTACTCTAGAGTTCAAAAATTCCTCGTCACATTCCTAGAATAGTGGACTGTTGGCACTGAACTTGTTGTGCAATGGTTAAAATAAGGTGATAGATTACTATAAGCTATGCTACATTTTTCATGGGACTGCGGCATAAATTAGTGGAATTGATTTCATAAAGAAAACAATTGAAGATATTATTTTGTTCTTAAAGTTTAAGTTTTTCATGCACACTTCCACACAAATCACTCTTGCATTTTCACCATTTTGTGGAGTTTCACAGTTCTTGATTAGAAATGCAGCATTTGATCTTCAACATTTCCATGTGACCCCTTTTTTTTTAAGAAATGAATCATATCTTTGCCAAACATGGAATGTGCAATCAAAGATGAAATGGAAGGATGATAATTAAAGTTTTAACATATGACCTTAACATTGAGCTTATCAAAGATTAAATCTAATTGTTAAGATCTTCTTTCGATTCTGGGTGTTTTGATTTTCACAGTATTTATGTGGAAATGTGACCCGTTATTGTTTTATGAACTAATTTTTCTCATCCTGACAAGTTTGATGTCTAGTTGATTGATCTACAAGGATGTTAATTGTCTTCATTTCTTTATGATATTTTCCATACATTCCAGTGGTGGGTGATGAATTTGTGAGTGATTCAGTAAGGTTCTCCAAAGAATCTACACCGTTTGGACAAGGATTCAGTGACTTCTCTTCTGGTTTCAAGAAAGGTTTGCCATCCAATCCCTACTGCTTTCTTTGTTCATGACCGTGACATAAATTAAATTCATTGTGCATTGCATGAGATGATTATGAAAATCAGTGAACAACTCTGAGTTCATATAGTAATCTACACCAAGTGCAAATTGTTAACGCAACTTAATTCCATTTTAGAAATCCAGTGAAAAATCAACTCTTAAAAGTCACTAATTATTGCTTGTGTAGAATGTTTTGTGAATTCTGAAACTGCCTATGTGTTTGTTCAGGAAAAGAATCTTCTTCAGCTGTCGTAGATGTTGAAGCAGAAGTAAAAGATGCAGACTGAGGGACCATATCCGTAATATCCTGGTTTGTCATACAGACCCTTCAACTTCAATAATTTGTTGTATTTGAGTGATGTAACTAGAGACTCTGCCAGAAAAGCCCTTGCAGATACTCTGTTATAATCCTTCTGATGCTCTTTTGGACTGGCTCCGCCTAAGAATGTAGGAACTTGCTCCTTGTTTTTTCATTCTTGAATGAAATCTCTATCCTCATATAAGAAAAAAACCTTGTAAAGTTTTTTTTTCCATCTGCAATGCTGTTGACTTCTCAGTTTTGAACTGTAAAGCACCTAGCCAACCTTTTTTATATTATTATTATTTTATCGTCAGATGTCTTGTTCAGTAGAGATGTGTTTATGTTTTTGTAGTTCAATTAGGAACTCAGGACCTTTATGTCTGAATTTTCGTGCTATATAATACATGATCAGGTTTTATTTGCTCAGATTAACAACATGGTGAACTTGGCCGCAACGGAGTTGTTCCTAACAGTTCATTCTCTAATGGTCTGTTTTTAAAAACCTTCAAGTTTTACTTTTCTAAGCCCATTTCATTTTCCATTTCTTCAGATTCATCCTACTGTTTTCCAACTCGAAGAGCAGCTCAGAGCATATATTGTCATTCTGAACTGGGTCAACCCTGCGCACAGAACATTCATCATACGGAAACAAAATAGCAAGTCCTTCCTGGGTGTATTCTAAGTTTTGACAACAAAGTAATTTGTATGATAGCCTTTTCGGTATATTCTATTCTATTGAGGTCCATGCTTATCACCTTTCTCTCAAGTCTTCATTTTTTGAGCTCTGGGGTAGAAATTGAGTATTACCACCACCAGTGTGTGGCTAGACCGTTCCAGTTCATAAGAGAAGCGGCTTGAGGAGGTGAAGCTATTTTCCTGAGATGAAGGGGGTGTTTGACATTCTTTCAAAAGTATTTTTGAAAAAAATTGATTTTTATTTTATTTTTTACATGAAATTATAAAAAAATAATGTTTTTATATCATTTTTATATATTGATGTCAAAAATAATTTTTAAAAAATAACAAAACATTATTTTAATACAATTCGAAACGAAAAAGATTTTTAAAAATAATCTTAACTATACTCTCAAACAGATACAAAAAGGCGAGTTGGATTCAAGGTTTGACGAGCCACACCATTCATGGCTGAGTGAATACTTGGAAAAATGGAGACACCCTTTATATATGTTGGTTGAGTCGTCACAAGTCATCGATGGTCTCTTGGTTTGAGACTCGAATGTTTCTGTTCGGCAAGAAATGGCAACAGATTGGATCGGTTTTTAGCTGCTGCCCATTTTGAATCCAGTTAGGTAAAACAGGTTATTATAGAGCCCTTTACTTTTTTGAATGGAAATTTCAACAAGATATAAATAGATTCTCTTCAAAAATCTCGATGCTTAAGATGCAATATGCACTTTCATCAAACTCAAACCCCATATGTGCCCTTCCTTACAGCTCCAGGAAGGTTGCAGAAAACAAGGCAGCAGCGTGCAAGCATGAAAGGAAACGAAACAACATAAAATAGGACAAAATTAAGGATAAGGGACTACATTAAATAGTATTTTGTCAGCCTTTCCTCTTGATCACTGTTATGAACAGGGGGGCTGAAGGTGAAAGGATATTAGTTTTTAATTTTAAATTGAGATTTATCATGCTATTTAATAATTTTAACCTCTCTAGAGACTTCAATTTAGAGTTTTAAGATTTTTAATTATTTAAAGGGTTGACTTTTCAAAACCCTGCCTATATTAGTTTCATTAATAGCGAATAAAATAAGCATTTTAACACAAGCTTACGAAAGATTCTGGAGTCAAACAAAACAAATTTAACAAAACCCTTATAATATTTAATCTTATCGTTGAATTGGGCTAACATTTTCTATAAAGAAAACAAGCAAGCATTTGAGATAATTGTTTCGAAAAAAATTCAAAAAATGAAGCAGAAAAGAAAAGAAAAGAAAAGAAAACAGGACGTGCAGGACTAGGGATTATTTCAAAGATGTAAACAGGATTTTATTTTTATTATTATTACTAATTTATAATTTCGTTCTTGATATCAACAAGAGAAACGATATAACCACCAGCGCAACTCATGGGGTGCTTGTGTTTCTTCTCTTCTAGTCTCACCTCCATCATGATCAAGCACGAGCCCCTCTCCTGAAATCGTTTCTGCAATCTCATGATCCCTGCCAAAACCCGTCTCCTCCAGCAAAGATCCTCCCTGTTCCGCCGCCTCTTGCTCCATGCCCTGGACCTCCATTGGAACTCTTTCGAGATCTCCTTCCAGCATTTCGACTTCACTGTTTTGCCCTTGAAAAGAATTTGAGGCTGTATTGTTTGCCGCATCGTGGCACGAACTTGGCATGGCTCTGGGTTTTTTATTCGCTCCATAGATAGCCAGATAGGCTGCTTCTTGAACATCTGCTGGGACTTTTTCACAAACATTAACATCGCATCCTTTAACTCCTGACAGATGAGAGATGATAATGGAAATCGAAGTATCAGCCTCAAATACGTACCCACAGAATTTACACCTGGAAAACCCACCGTTCATCTGCTCGACACAGATCCAAAATCGATCATTCGGTTTGACCATCTCTCCCTTTTCTTTTGCAGCCCTGAAGACGCAGATACTGACTGAAAAATTGAAGTTAAAGCTGATGAAGGAAAGCTAAATCTATATTCGTTTGTTTAGAGATAATACCAAGATCAACTGCTCAACAGATAATACCACCGAAAAACTAATCTGTACGAACGAAGAAAGTATTCAGCTTTCAAATATACAGATGAAGATATCTGAACGATTAAGAACTGAAACTCAAAAGTCAAGTTTACAGGATCATTTTCGTAGTTGCTGAGGAACAACTTTGCTGAATATGGTGAGCTAAGGAGGGATTCGAGAAAACAAGTTTATAGTTTTTGGGAAATCATGGCTTCAAATTATACAGGAGTCCACACGGTGGATACTACTAACAGGCATCTGGACTGGTCAAAATCTCGAACTCTTTTACCAAGTTCAAAAGGAATTGTACTAGTGAGTAATCAATCAATCAATAAATAAATATCAATGTTACAGTTATAAGAACATCATGCAATAATCAAATGAGAGTGTAGCAAACAGTAAATTACCTGGCTCTGAGATGTTCTCCAAAAGATTTCAAGATGGTTTGATTTAATTCGGGGAAAAAAGGAAGAAAAGGAGGGGTGGTTTAGAGAAGGGATAGAAGGAGAAGCAGCAGCCATGATATAGAGAAGGCATTGAAATTGAAAGGAAAATTTAAGAAGCTGAGTCCACGTTCCATACCGAGACAAAAAAACAATTAAATAAAAAAACC
This sequence comes from Salix brachista, assembly GCA_009078335.1. Taxonomy (NCBI): domain Eukaryota; kingdom Viridiplantae; phylum Streptophyta; class Magnoliopsida; order Malpighiales; family Salicaceae; genus Salix; species Salix brachista. The sequence goes on from CM018587.1 coordinate 31,794,761, forward strand.
TAGTGCGTAGGACTGCATGTTCATGAATTAAAAAAATTATGTCAAGGTTATTTTACACTATTTTTCAAAAGTATTTTTAAAAAAAATTAAAAAAAATATTTTTATTTTTTATTTTAAATTAAAAAAATTAGTGATTTTAGATGATTTTCATGTACTAGTGTTAAAAATATTTTTTTGAAAATAAAAAAAATAATTTTAATTTATTTTTAAATAAAAAATACTTTTAAAAGTAACCTCAACTATATTCTCAAACAATCACTTAAATAAAAGATATTTGTAAATTAAAATATTTGTAAATTAAGAGATATTTGTAAATTAAAATATTTCAAAAAAATTGAAAAATAAAGCTCATCTATATAAAAGATTAAAAAATTATAGATGAATAAAAAAATAACTTTAAAAACTAAATACAAAAAAAAAATCATTTAAGAAAACTAAATAAAGTAAAAGTGAAAATGGTATTAAACTAAAACAAATAATTTTTTTTAAGAAAAAATAAAAAGTCAGGCGGTACTAAGCTCAGAAATTCAGGTAAATCCGCCCCTTTTGTCCAAACTTGCACGGTTGGGCTCCTTTTTTTTTCATTCATCCTATTTTAAAAAATAATTAGACAGCATATCGCCTACTAAAACAGATGACATATTTTCTGATCTCATCAAAATTGTTTTTTTTTAAATATCAATCGCACTTAAGTTTTTTAAATCCAAAACTAATTTTTCAACTTATTTATGACACAAACATCTATAAAATACTTTTAAAAATCATGATAAACTTATTTATACCCTCAAAAAACCCAAAACAATTATTAAAATAACTTTGATTTTAAATTTGTTTGTTTTTCTATCAAATCTGGTCATCACTTTGTTGTTCCTATTTTTTTTCTTGATTTTTTTATTTCATCCCTTAGAATTTTATTTTATTTAATTTTTATATCTAATTTTGGTTTTCATTCTTTTAATTGCTATTATTTATTTATTTTTTAATTTAATCTCTCGTTATTTTTATGTTGGTTAGTTTTTGTACATAGATTTGATGTTCATTGTTTTGATTGCTTTTTGTTTTTGAATATTTTCATGATTATAAACTTTGCTTCATGATTTTTTCATTACGATAATCTCGGTCTTATTATTTGGGTTGCTGGTTTCAAAGACTAAGCCGATTTAACTTCAGTTTATTTTTGGATTTTTTTTAATTAATTTATTTCTTTGTCATCCTTTGATATTCAGTTGTTAGGCCTTGATCTTCATGAATTTTTCTGTTTTTTTTTTCTTGTAAGGTTATCATGATTTCATATCTTGAGTCTTGAATTAGTTGAGTTAATTTGGATTAACTCAAGATTTTTATTAAATATTTCCTTTTAAAAAATTGATTTATTTTTTCAATGTCATCCTTCAATATTAATTTATTGGGTCTTGAGCTTTGTGGGTTTTTTTTATAAAGGATTATCGTAATCTCATATCTAAAATAGTGGGTTAAACAAGGCAACCCAAGTTGACCGAGGGATTTTTTCAATGTGTTCTTAATTATTATTTTTTTAATTTTGTCTTTCATCATTTAGTTTATTTGAGAGTTGACTATCATTGTTTTATTCAGTTTTTATGTAAGGGGTTATCTTAGTCTCATGTTCGGGCCGTAAATTCAGCATGTTAACTTGAGTTAGGTTTTTCATATATATATGTTTTTTTTTCAATTTATCCGTCATTATTTTATTTATTGGTAATTGAGATTTATATTTTATTTATTTATTTTCCCTTTGTGAGATTATCACATTTTTATTTAATTTTTTTCATGTTATTAAATAAAATAGTTGGTATTTTTTTCATAATATCTAGAGGATTTTTTTAATATAATATAAGCCAATATCCGTTTTTTATTGGTCATTGACTTTTTATCTTATCATGCTGTTAATTAATAAATATTATTGAATTCAGGTCCCATATTTTTTACTTCTTTTAAAATATTATTATTGCCCGAATATTTTTTTGATGTTAAAAAAAAAAAAAAACTTAATCTATATGGCGTATGCCACTATGCACCCGTTTGGGTAACCATTTCGTTTGCCGTTTGCCATCTGGGATGAAGGTTTAGAGCCGTTATGGTGTTTGGTAACATCCAAACGCCATTTAAAAGCATGTGGGGTCCACCAAAAAATTGATCAAAACGCCATTTCGGAGAAGCTGGAATTCCGAGCTTTTGCCATCGCGTTTCAGTTTTATAATTCTCCGTTTTCATGCAAAAATTTGACAATGCAAAAATTACAGTTCTCTCCCGCGCGCTCTCTCTCTCGCTCTCTCTCTCTCTCTCTCTACCCAAACAGACAACGGGTGCATGGTGGCCGGAGCTTCCAACGCTGACTCCGGCCACCACAGGCCACCATTTACGATGAAACCACCACAGGAAGAACCACCTCGGCCTCCTCTACCCGTCGGTATCCTCCGTTTAAGCTCTCGTCGTGGTCGGTGAACAGTACCGCCACCTTCCAAGGCTGTTTCCGGCCACCACAGACCACCATTTCAGACGCCACCACCACAGGAAGAACCACCTCGGACTCCTCTACCCGTAGGTATCCTCCGTTGAAGCTCTCGTCGTGGTCGGTCGGAAGGCACTAATAACGTTAATTACGTGCGCTGCACTGTCACGAAGAAGACGCACAGTGCAGCGCACCGTTTTGCCTGTGGTGCAGCTGGGCTTGGGCTGGGCTGAACTCGGCCCAGCCCAAGTCCAGCAAAGTTGGGCTTAGGCCCAATTTGGTTGGGCTGTCCTCGGCCCACCAAAAAATTGAAAATATATATTTTTTTTTAAAAATGTGTAGATACAGATCAGTCTTAATGGAAGGAAAATATATGTTCGTGATGAAATTGCAAATAGTTTGATGTGAGAATAAAAAATAATATTTGTTTTTTCATGAATTATTAATTTCATAATATTATTATCATTATTAAATTTACAATATTTTAAAAAATTATATATATATATAAGGGTATATATATATATATACTCTTTTAAGTAATTTCACATATATATATATATATATATATATATATATATATATACCCTTTTAAGTAATTTCACAAGTTAAAAGCAGTTTGGAAAGTTTGGAAACCAAACACCAAAACTCCTTTTTCTTCAACCTTCAACTCAACCACAGTTTTAACCAAACACTTTCCATTTTTTAAAACTCCATTTTAAAAACTCCATTTTCAAAACTTCATTTTTTCAACCACAACCGCAACCGCTACCGCTCTCCCAAACAGGCCCTATATAGTTTTAACTAGCTAGTATCATATGGTTTTGCTGGTGGTCAATATTCATTTTTTTTATTATTTTTAATTGACTTTTCTCTTTTTTATATTGGTTTTGTTGTTATATGTATATTGAAATTTAGTATTTATTTCTCTATGGGAATTGATTCCTATATTTATTATATATATTATAATGTTCGGAATTCCCTAGCGAATATAATGTATTCTTCATTCTTCTTCCACATATGTTTGTCGTTATATATATATATATATTATGAAACTAAATTAGATTTAATTTATATATTGTAGAATCAGTCAAGAAAAACGACAAGTCGCAATCCATGTGAGAGAAAATTAAAATAATAGCAACCATGCAAGACTTTGCTTCGTGATTCTATCAAGATTTAAGATAATCGTGTAATCATCATATTAATTATATCATTCTCATATATATATATATATATATAAAACATGAAACAGCGTTGCTAGGTAGATATTTGATCACATTGGAGCAGAATATATATAATTATATTTGTAATGAAAAGGTCACAAGGAACCCTGTGCCGGCTAATATCCTCATGAACCCAATCTTCACATTTGTGGCTTTCGAGCACGCACGTCCTGCTGATAGAGAACAATATCTATACTATTATTTATTTAGTTATTTTTGTAATTAAGACAGATCAAGAAACTCCACATGGGTTTATTTTCAAGCATTGTATGTCTCCGATCAAACTTGTCGGGTTCTTAACAGAAACTCCAATATTTTTTTCCAAGAATTACATTTACAATTAATTCTACTTTTAACTAATTAGTGATTATATAGTTAGCGTTTAGTTACTATCTTAAAATAAAAGAACGAAAAAAAAAACAAGACATAACAAAAAATAAGAATAAAATTGTATATAGTAGTGGTGTACAAAACTTACTAACTATCTTTGGAGAAGACACAATAAAAAAAAAAAAAGTTTATATTAATTGTTAAAATTAATAATAGCATAATAACTTTACTTATAAAACTCAAACCAACCAGACAAGCAGTCCCAAGACCTAGCTGACCTAACTATAATAACTTCAATTACAAATTTATTTTTATATTTTTATTTCTATCTTTTCACCTAATTATGTTTTTTTATTTCTATTTCTTTTTCCTCGACAAAGTAACTAAATATTTTAAAAATTATCGTGTGTGAAATGATTAGAAAAAGGAAGGTGCCGTATCTTTTGAGGGATTACAAGTGTGAGGACAGCAAACGAACTAAAATAATACAGGGAAGGTTGAGTGCAGGGAACTGAGAAAAATGGAGTAGGAGAAAAAACTGATGGGCAATTCCAAAAAGTCAATTGACTTTCCCAGAAAATGCTTCAATCCTATTCCCACAATAACTAAGTAAATGTTTGCTTTTAAAATATTTTTCATTCATAAATATATTAAAATAATATTTATTTTATTTTTTAAAAATTATTTTTTATATCAATACATGAAAATAATCTTTTAATTTTTTTAAAGTATTTTTTAAACGCAGTGTCAAACACCCCTAAATAGTAAATATATATATTAAGTTTCTCTAAATTTGATATATTATACTTGGATACCTCATTCAAATGGTGGGATTAATTTAAAGATAGAGGAAAAATCATCCCTGTATGCAGCCCTTGTCATCATCGAGCCTATTCTTGAACAAGCTGCAAATATTCCAGAGATAGAAAATTAACTCCCCACCTTCAAAAAGTTGGCCAACTCCTAAGGATATTCTAAGTCTAAGCCGTCTTATCTCCCTCTTCAGGAGCTTGAAGTTGCATTTTATTTTCCAGCAGCAAAAATTATACCAAAGAACTGCGAGAAAAAAACAGCAGATGCTATTTTAGCAGTGCTTAAAATTTTGAAATGGTGCCAAAGATACAGAAGTATACCACAGAAGGGTTGGAGTGGAACCTCAAATCATAGGCAACTACTAAAGGGTGTATTTGGTATTGCGGTTGCTATTGTGATTGAAGTTTAAAAAAAAACAGTTTTATGAAAAACACTTTTAGCTGTGGTTCGTAACTGAAATTGAAGTGTTTGGTTATAAGAGGGTGTTTGGGAGTGTGGTTGTGTTTGCTTTTGAAAGTGCTTTTCGTTTAGAAATATATCAAAATAATATTTTTTTTTATTTTTTAAAAATCATTTTTGACATCAGCACATCAAAATGATCTAAAAACACCAAAAAAATTTCCATTTAAAATAAATAAAATTCAAAATTTGGCCAAACGGCGGTTCAACCGCTTAGCCAAACAGGCACTAATTGTGGTTGAGTTTGAGGTTTAATAAAAAATAGTTTCGGATGTTTTTAGGAAAAGAGAAAAAAGACGGGAAAATACCCGAGGCAAGAAATGTGGGAAATCCCAAAGTAAAGAGACAAAGTGATATTAGTAGATAATCTAAGAGATCATTTCAAGCAATTTGAAATCAGCCCACTAAATTATGAGCTATCATCCGCTCAATTCTTCCAGATCTCCTTGATTTTTTCCCAATACAGTACTAGTAACTAGTAAGAACTCTTATAGCAGTTGAATGTAGGTGTTAAAAAGGGAATGGCGTTACTATTTCTGGCCAGAAAGGATGCTAAAATTATCTGATTATGAAATAGGAATTACAATGACCACAACCAGCATTGAGGACAGAACCTTTCGAGTGAAGTGAAACGATACACAAAGAGCAGAATAATCAAAGACATCATGGGCAAGGCCGTCAGAGTAGCTTGTGTTAAAGTCACTAATCCGGTAGTTCCAAGTAGATGTTAAGAATTGAAGAAAAGAACGTTTTGTCAAAATCTAATCTGTATGTTTCATGTTTAGAAATTATCTCATCTAGAAACTTAAATTGTTATTTAAAGTCCCAGAATATGATTTATATTATTCTCCAATACACCTAAAGTAAAAGCACTTCGAGATTTAAACTTGCATTCAGATCAACACTAACTTGTGATTGATTTTTATCAAATAGAATAGAGATGGTAAAATTCGAACTCGTGACTACTAGATCAAGAAGAGTCTGATATCATATCAAGAAAAACTTCAGAATATAAATTATATTATTCTCAATCAATTCTGTATTTTATAGGTCTGGTGGGTCGATGCGAGCAGATGGCTAACTGTTCGCTATCTATTAGTTCTACAATCTTGTAGCTAAGCCACTCCTGACCATTGTAGAGAGAGTCAACTTGTGACAGGTTGGAGTGATCAACTTGTGTTCCTGGCCTAGCTATGGTCTAGGGGCTCCTACTAAAATTGACAATCAAGTGTGATTATCAGAATTTTTAAATCCTGAATTGGATTTCAAGTAGTCATCGCAGATCAAAATATACTCTTACAATCATATTGTCTATACCATACTTTCAGATGCACGAGAACTGCAAAATCCGTTTTATTTATGCTGGTGGAAGTGATAATTGTGCATCAATCATTTCAACCAAGTCATACAGACAAAAAAAACCATAACTTGTTGTAGAAGATTATCCACAGAGGCTCGGTTTCAAAGATAAGCTAATTAACTTAAAGAAGCATCAAGAATTAACGAGGTAGATGCACCACATAAGGCAACGTTGCAGAAAGAGATTCTGGGAGTGGGTTGCAGTCATGTAATAAGAATATCTATAAAATGAGAATTGAACACTAAAAGCCTTAATTCAATTCCCACATCCGTCTTCTATGTCATGCACAAGGCAAATTGTCACTTCTATCACGCAGTTTGCAGAATGTCCAAAAATAAAGTAAAAAGTTGACAAACTGTAGAGAAGGTTAAGATTCGTGAGCTAGTCAACCAACAAAAAGTAAACAAATATATTATATACTAGTAAACATCAAAGAGTTCATCATTAGAAACATGCATGGCTTAGTTCGGTTGAGAAATGATGTTCAAATCGTGGAAACTCAGACAAAAGATGATGCATAACAAGGCTTCCTATTTACAACTCCAATAGCATTTATGTGTGCAGCAACAGAAATCACAACTGCAGAGGTCAAATTCATAGTGACACCACTTGTGCTGAAGGTTTGCTTCAGAATTACATGAAAAAATCAACCAACAGAGTGGAAAGGGCACGAAATTGATTCTGCATCAATTTCGGAAACAGTAAGTGCCCTTGCATTACCGTGAAGATTGAATCTGCATCAGCATTCACACGGTACTGCATCCTGCGCAAAATGCCATACACGAGCCACAAAAGGAGCCAATTACAGCAAAAATCACAGTAGCTATCAAAGCCAAACATTAAAAGCCATCAACCGAAAGGGTGGGATGAAATGGATATGATGTGGGCGAATAAAGACTGAAAAAAGCTTACCACTAAAATTCCACTTCAAAAACACTTATCATCATTGTCTTTAACGCCTTCCTCGTCTCTTTCTTCTTCAAGCAGTCTGGCAGCACCACCTACAACTAGGAAGGGTAGAAGCGCATCATTACTGTTAGGATGGTCCCACTCCACTGATTCCCACCATTCTTTTGAATCTACATAGATTTCTTTAAGAGAAGGGGGAGGAGATGGCCGGCCATTGTCAAGCACGGGAAGACTGAGTGGCATCCTCTTTAGCTTCGGGCAATCTCTTACTATAATATTTTGGAGAGAGCTGCAATTCAGTTTTTCCCTACATATGCTCTTCAGTTCTGGTAACAATACGAAGCTCAAATGTCTTAACTTTGGAAGATATTCAATGGAACTGCAGCTACTGCTACTTTCTTCACCCACAACAGAGTCTTCTCTTGTTGCTATTATCTCCTCCATTTTGTCACACCTCTCGACTGAAATCATTTTCAGGTTTAGGAGGTTTGGCAACAAGACATTAGGGAACAGCTTCTTCATACTTGTACACCCATAACAATAAAAGTCTTTGAGATGATAAAATATGCCATTAGATAGAAATGGTAGTGGAGTAGAGCAGAACCAAGAAGATGAAAGCAAGCTCTCCATTCTATCACAAAGCACAATTTCAATGTACTCCAGTTCAGTTGTATACTGTGATGATAAAACATCACATAAACTTTTTGCATCAATACATTTCAAAATCACCAGTTCTTGAATGTCAGTTGGGAACTTTAGGCAATTTAGATTATCCAAGTTACACAACCATACTATTTTACTTCTGCCAGAAAATTCCAGAAAAGCTATATCGTCATTATTGCATTGTCCTACTAAAAATCTGTATGTGTTTAGTGATAGGGTCTCATCCCGAGATTTGAGATACCCCACGAGGTCAGAAAAAAGTTCAAAATGACATTCCAAAGTTTCCAATTTCCTCAAGCATGCTACTTCCTTTCCCTTAACTGTTACTGGAGCGTATTGTCCATTCACCCAATCATCTAGTACAAAGACTTGCAGGCTAGAAAGTTTAGGTAATATTCCAGTAGGAAACTCCTTTTGTCTACATCCATTGAGTTTAAGATACCTGAGGTTGGATAGGTATTCCATGCCTTGAGGCAAGTGTTCAAGTCCAGCATCACTGAGATCCAACCTCTTCAGTAGCCTAAGCTTTTTCAATGATGGAACATGCCTTAACTGCTTACATCCTTTCAGCAATAATGCACTAAGACTCGTCAAATCAGAGACGGAATCTGGTAATACTTCAATGTTTGTGTTGGACAGATCAAGAATCTTGAGCCTGTTCAATTGCTTAAAAAAATAATCTGCAATAAATTTCAAAGTGTTATTACAGGGTAACAATAAGGTTGCAAGATTGGGACACCTTGGTGAATGGCTAGGAGAAATTTCCTTGAGTTTACCACTTGTCCAGGACACTCTTACAAGATCCTCTTTCCACTTATCCACATCTAGTAATTCTTCGCCAACCATGATTGGACAGTTCATTAGCTGTATTTGGTGAGTCATGTCCCTAATCAAGTCATGCATCCTGACACCTCTACAACCATTATAATCATCAAAGCTCTCCAGTAAACAGACATTTTCAAGTTCATTAAGCATCGTATGGCCCTCGTCAAATTCTGCTTGCCTGCTTTTAAACCCATCGATCATTCCCTCATCAATCAAATAACCTATCAGGTCATCCCTACTAATCCCTTCAGGAAATAATGCACAGTATAAGAAACATTGTTGCAGTGCTAAAACATCTAAGCGATCATAACTAAACCTCAATAACCGTAACACTTCATCTTCCATGTCCCTAGCTTTTGATTCTTTTAATTTCCCCAATGTATTCCTCCACTCATGCAGGTCATCCACTCCCCTCATGCTTCCTGCCATTGTAATAATTGCCAGTGGCAAACCAGCACACTCTTTCGTAACGGACTTTGCAATTTGCTCAACTTCTGGAGAAAGTTCTACATCATGCTCAAGTTTCCTCATAAACAAAGTCCATGCTTCATCCCAATTGAGGGGCTCCACTTTGATTTTGTGTAGGCAGCCCATCCCTCGACAAACTTTTAATGATCTGGTTGTAAGAATTAACTTGCATCCCTTCTCTTGGATGGGAATGCCCACCTTTTCTAGATCATAAGTGTCCCACAGATCATCCAAAATGAGGAAATACTGCCGTTTCGCCCCTAATGCTTCTGAGAGTTCCTGAGCTCTTTGAATCTCGCTGCCTTCATTTGAAAGATATAAACGAAGGCATTTTGCAATAAGATTCTGCAATTCATAAATGCTAAAATTTTGTGACACGGTGATCCAGTAAACATGATGGAAAGTGTCTGGTATTTTTCTAAGCTGATAATAGATATGTTTCACCAGTGATGTTTTTCCCACACCTCCCATCCCATAAATGCCAATACATAAGACTTCATCATTCATCAACCAAGACCAGATGTCATTCTTATTCTCTTCAAATGCTTGACCAACTAGCTCTCTAATGGGTAACGCATCTTCTCTAACCTCCCTTATGCTGAGAGTAAGAGCTCCAAAGCTTGCTTCAGCAACAAGCGGCACAATTCCTCCTACATCATCACCATCCTCCATTAACCAATTAGCTCTCGTTTTGAGTTTTTTTCGGGCACCCTCCGTAGCTAGAAAAACTGCTTCTTGAAAATGTTTAGGCACTTGTCGACAAATGGCAACACCATGGCCTCTAATACCAGACCAGTGCCATTTGATCCTCGAAATGGAAGTACAATTAGCAAATAGATGCCCGCAGAACTCACACTTCTTCCTACCATCATTCATGTCCACAACATGGGCCCAGAATTCATCATCTGAAACAACCATTTTTCTCCTTTTTCCTCAAGTCTCCCTATAAGAATTTTATCAAAAAAATGAATTTAAAAAAAAATAAACGAAGGTTGAATTAATTGAAAAAATATTTAAAAAAAAACCCTGAAAAGCTTGAAAAAATTCGTTTTGTTTAGAACTTGATCATTTATTTCCAAACTAATTGAGAAAACATGACAACAAATGAAAAGATTACAGGGTTACAGGCCTGACCTGATGAAGATGTTCTCCGAAACTATTATCTAATCAACTCCCATCAAAAGAAAGGGAAAGTGTGGATCGAAGAAGAGAGAAAAGACGTCTGAATTCATTCTTCTTTCAAGCTACGCAATTCAATAAGATTTTATGTGGATTTCACCTTCCAAGAAGTTGCGTAAAGGTCGTCGGATGGACCTGACGTCAAACCCACGCCACACCAAATTAAAATAAATAATTATATTTTAGAATTAACTTTATTTCAATCCTTCAAGTATATGGATTTTATTAATTGCTTCTCAAAATTTTTCATCTATTAATTACGTCCTCCATAGTAGAAATTTTGGGTTTGAAGATATTTGTTTGAATTGTTGTATAAATTATGCAGAACTAAACTATCTTAGATGAAAAATAGTTAAAAAGGATGACGAGTTTTATTAAACTCATTGATTAAATTAGATGAATTTGATGATGGTGATGAAAAACTTTTAATTTAACATAAAAGGAAGGCAAAAATATAAATGTTGGGGATGAATTTGAAAAGATTTGGAATAAATGTAAAATTGAAAGAGAAGTCATTAATATTTTAAATTGAATTTTTGGCTTAGGAGAATAAAGTAAGAGTTTTGATAGCCATTTAAATTATGAAAATTAATTTGAAATTGAATAAATTAGAATAAATAAATAGAGTTTAATTGATGGGGGAAAAGAATATTAGTGTTTAAGATTTGAAATTCTATTAATCTATCAATTATGAGGCAAGCACATGTGCAGGTAAAATTGAGAAAGAATGCAAGTGAGGTCTTGGCCTAGCGGTTGAAGGGATTTGTTTCCTTCTTCTGCAATAGGGTTCAAGTCCCATCATACACGTCTGTCACCCCCGCGGTGCCTTACATACATACTGGGTTTGCAGGATGTTCAGTGAATCAAGGGATTAGTTGTGGTGCGTGTAAGCTGATCCGGACACCCCGGTTATAAAAAAAAAATTGAGAAAGAATGAGAAATGTAGATGTTCAATTCATGGCATTGGCAACGCACATGATATAGTAACGTTTACTATTACAATTCCACTAGCCTTAATGAGTTCAGTGGAAGAATTCAAGACTACAAAAATTAACCACAAAGATACATTTTCCCCATATGATCCAATTATAGAAATAACAATTCGACAGGAAAAAAAAGGTAATTACACAGATCATAAGGGGGAAAGCATGGACTAAAGGAATCCCTAGTAAAAATGAACTGATGCTGAAGAGAGTGGATGCCATTATCTTCTGGTTGGCTGCTTGGGAATTGCATGATAGCATATCGTCCATCAGAATTATCACACCAAAACCAGAAATCGAACCAGTTATAGAGGAGTTAAAGGGAATTATTCTTAGCATTTGGCTGGTCCAACTCCACTGATTCCCACCATTTTGGATACATGGATTCTTCCAATAGATGGTAGGCCATTTTCAAGCGGGGCAAAAGAGAGCGGCATCTCTCTAGCTTCATACAGTAAACAGCTTCAGGTTCTTGGAGAGCATCACAAATCAGCACCCCACTACAAATGCTTTTCAGCTCTGATAAATTTCTCAATTTCAAATGCAGCAGCTTTGGCAGACTGCATTCAATGGAACGGCTGTTGCCGCTGTTTCGTTCTTCACCCACATTCCTGCCTTCATCTTTTTCTGAGATTCGGTAACAAGCCAGAAGGAAACAACTTTTTTTATGCATGGACTATTAATCACCTCAATTGTTGGAAACAGGAGAAGGTGCCATTAGATGGCAATGGTTGTTAAGTAGCTCCTCTGCCAAAGAGGACAGGTAAGTTCTTCATTCTATAAACATGAAAAGTTTCAAGTCTTTTAAGTATATGGGTGGAAAATCTGCATAACGAGATCAAGCAGTCTATACCATCACACTCACAAAGTATTAAAGACTTTAGTCCAGTTGCTTGTACATTGCATAAGTTTCTGGCATCATGGCATTTAGCGACTACCAGTTTTGTAAGCCTTCAGGAAGTTCTAGAAAATCTCCATTAATGCCAATATTGCAGTTATATAACTGAACCTCTTTATCTATATCTTCTTTGAAATTGTAGAAAGTATAAAATATGTCATGATATGGCCACCCAGTTGTCCTAATATGAACGTACCTAATAGTTGCCTCTCTTCTAGAGATTGTTGGAGACTCTTGTTGAAATCAACGAGATTATAGAAATGGCATTTCAAAGATTCCAGCTTCCTCGAGCCTGCTACTTCCTCTACTTCAACTGATCTGAAACCTCCAAAAGACTGGTGCAGGCAGAGAAATTGTAAATTGGAGAGATTAAATAACATAGTGGAAGGAAATTCCTTGAGTTTAGTTCTGTCAAGATTATGAGGCACCTCTTCAAGTGTAGCATAACAGAAATCCAACATCTCCAATGTCTAGAGCTTCGCTAATGATGGTACATGTCTCATCTTGTAGCAGCCCCTCAGCAACAACGCAGCGAGACACACAAGACCAGAGATGGAACCTGGCAATTCTTGTATAGCAGTAAAAGAGAGGTCAAGAACCTTGAGCTCACACAATTGTTTTGAGAAAAAAATCCGTAATTAATTCCAGTTTGTAGTTTCTACATAACAATAAGGTTGCAAGTTTGGGACAACTTTGTGAAATGTTAGACGGAATTTCCTTGATGTCAATTTCCATTAATGAGACTCTGAAGGTCCTCGGTCCATTTCTCCTCATCTGGGAATTCTGTTACACAAGCTTCAACCATGGCTCTTGACTCATAATTTGGAGGGCCATATCCCTAATCAAGTCATGCATCTTGACATATCTATAGTCTTCAGTTATAAAACTCTCCAATAAGCATGCACCCTCGAGTTTATTAAGCATGGAGTGGCCCTTATCAAATTGGGATTGCCTGCTCCCTATAGCTTCTATTATTCTCTCAGCAATCAAAGACTCTATCAAATCATTTCTGTTGACCTTGAAATCCTCTGGAATTAACGCACAATATAGGAGACATTGTTGCAATGATGAATCATTCAAGTGTATATAACTGAATTTCAACATCCTGAACACCTCAAGTTCCATGCTACTTTGTCCAGGTTTTGATTCTTCCCATTCCTCTAATACTTTGCTCCACACATAAGCATCTTCCACGCTCCTCATGCTTCTCGCCAATGTTTTAATCCCAAGGGGCAAACCAGCACATTCACTCGCAAGAAGTTTTGCCAGAGGTTCCACATTGATGTCATAATTCCCTAGTTCCTTGGCAAACAAACTCCAAGCCTCATCCTTGGAAAGAGGCTCCAACTTGACCACGTTCTCTAGGCAGCCCATCCGTTTACAAACATCTGATGATCGAGTTGTAAGAATCAACTTGCATTCTCTCGCTCCAATAGGAATTCCCACCTTCTCTGCATCAAAATGATACCACAAATTATCTAAAATCAGTAAAGATTCTTGTTTTGAAACAAATGCTTTTGAAAGTTTTACAGCCCTTCCCTTCTCATCATCTTCATTTGAAAGATCCAAATCAATGTTTCTGGCAATCAGATTCTGTAATTTATAAATGCTAAAATCTTTTGTTACGGTAATCCAATAAACATGACGAAAACAGTTCGGTCTTTCTAGAAGCAAATTATGGATATGCATCACTAGTGTTGTTTTTCCCATGCCCCCCATACCACAAACACCAATAGTTAAAACCTGCTCCATATTTAACAGAGACCAAACATCATCCGTATTCCTTTCAAACGCTTGTCCCACGAGCTCCGTTGTCAGCCATGCATCTCCTCTTGTCTCGTGCACCCCTTCTGGAATCAAATCTCCAGCCATGTTCTCTCTGCCGCAATTCAAATCATCTTTCTCCATTGATAAACCATATATCTCATGCCAGTCTTTCTCAATTGACTGACCAACTAGGTCCGTTCTTGGCAATGCATTTCCACTAGTCTCGTGTGAATCAACAATATTCCCTTCAAGAGAGCTTTCCATTTTAACAAGCTGGAGCAATTCTCCAGCACTCCTGTTCTCTATTTTATCGGTGCTTTCAACTTCCATTAGCATGTCTTCTAAATATCTCGCAAGAGTTTCAAATCCCTTCTTCTCTTCTTGTGAAGAAGTTGAAATCATCATACTAGCCACCCCATTACTGCTTGAACCTGGCATGGTTTTACGTTTCTTTTTCGTGCCATAAATAGCTAGGTAGGCTGCTTCTTGGGTCTCTTTGGGCACTTTTGCGCAAACATTAATGCCACGCCCTTTGACTCCAGCGAGATGCGATTTGATCCTCGAAATTGAAGTAGCAGCAGCAAATATATACTCACAAAACATGCACTTCAAAAGACCACCAGTCATCTTCTCCACATAATCCCAAAAGGGATCATTCGGTCTTACCATGTTTTACCTCTTTTCAAGCTGATCCCTTCATACACAGACAGAATCCATTTGAGAAGAAAGGAAGTTAAACTGAATTAATTAACTCAAATTAGAATTTCTTTTTTTAAAAACTAATTTATAAAGCAGTAGAGGGTGGTGATCACTTTGCCATACCACCCATATATATGACGGCATACTTCAAAATAGTGGTGTAATGTACTGTTGACGCTGAGCTTACAAGGAATATTTATGCCGTTATAAAGAAATTATGTGCAAAGAATCACCACCCTCTACTATAAATAAACATACAAAATGAATGAAAAACAAAAACATGTGTAGTTTACTGTAACTTCAACAGACAGCAGAAAATAAACGCAAATAAATAGGAGAATGAAATGAAACGAAGACAGCATAGCATACCTGCTAGCTCTAGCTGGCCGGCTGGGTTTTGTGTGGTTGTCTTCTTTAAAGATGTTGAGACTTAATGCCAGAGAAGAACAGGCAAAGCCAGTTGCTAGAATCTTAACCTTCATCCAGTCCACGCGAGCTTTTTCTTGGGAATCTGCTCGCCATTTGCAGCGAAGATGCTGATAACAAATTAGCATTTATTGTCGACAGACCGCCGCCTTAAGGTTGCGTTTTGGTCGAGAGTTCTCCTTGAGTGTGAATAAAGAGACAAGTTTCTTCTCGTAATTTATGTCAACTTCATCTTAAAAAATAAGTTCTTACAGATTCTGGTCCTCGATTTGTTTTCTTCGCCGCAACTTGGCCCATTTACAAATACTGCAGATTGAATTGCCTTTTTCTGCATGATTTTGTAGTTAGCCATGGTAATGGATACCGCGTGGATGCGTGTGTGTTCACATTTTATTTATTACTTTTTATTTAAATTTAGATATTTATAAATTAGATTTTTTGGTATCCAATAAATATCTATTATCTATTATTAATTAAAAAAAAAGTCAATATATATTTGAAGAGTGCGTGTGTGTGTATATTAAATAATAAAATATTGATAAATAATATTATATTTATAATATATATATATATATATATATAATTTATGTCAATATTAAAGCATGTAAATATCATATTGTATTTGAGAATATCTTAATATTCTACAAATATATTAATATAATATAAATATATAATTTGGATTACATTTCAGGTTTCATGTGGATTTTGGTTTATGTTCGGGTGAGTTTACAAATATATTAAAAAATTCATACCCACTCGTATGAGTTTATATCTATTTTTATTTTTATTGTAAAATAAAAAATAAAAAAAAACCATATCCTTCCAACGTTATCCTCTCGAATTGCATTATTAGAAAACAAAAATCACAATAATAAAAACATAGATTACGAATGAATAAAGACTTAATATCTGTGAAAGCGAGAGAGGGAAAACAAGGTTAAGGAAACGTGAACAACGGGGCAAGTGAAACTGCTCTTGTCTTCTTCCCTCCTTTAGAGTGAAAGAGTTTTGTCTTCTTCACGAACAGTTAGGAAGATTAACTGCTCTCAATGATGATTACAAATTTTCCAGTACGAGGATTGCCGACAAAGACTCAGTCAAAAGAAAAGCATTTAAACGAGTCAATGAATTTCCCCCTTTAAAAAAAATAAAAATAAACAAAGATGGAATATTTAGGTCCCTCTATTCATAACAATTTCAATGTAAACTCAAATCAATAGATTTTTTTTGTCAATAATTTAGATTGAGGTTGGATTCAAGCAATATCTGAAGTTAAAATATCAAATTCAAGACATACATCTATTTTAAAAATCTGAAATAATCAAAGTTTTAGTAATTTATCTGAATCTATAAAATGGACTTTTCAGAAATGGAGTTTCTATACATTAAAAAAAAAGTTTCAAAATAAGGTAGGAATATTATTCTCTCTAACCCTAAACTCTATACAAAACTATAATTATAACCTTGAAATTTTAAAAATATATAGTTATATATCTACTAAGGTACAATCTCCATATGGTGGATAGCTACCAAACAAGGTAATTAACTTTATTTCTTGAATTTAATTATGCCTGGCTAAAAAGAGATGGATTGCTTAAATATTAATGTTATGTTTCATTATTCAGATATTATGCTTGGTGTCTATTTGTGGAGTGTGGCTAATGTTGTGTTTTGAAAATGTTTTTCATTTAAAAATAGATTAAAATCATATTTTTTTATTTTTTAAAAATTATTTTTGACATCAGCACATGAGAATAATTTAAAAACACCATGAAATTTTAATTTTAATTTTAAAAAAAATTTAAAAAAAATCACTTTTTTTCAAAAACAGTGTCAAACAAGCCTTAATATGTCTAGCTTTGAATTTGCATATTTCATGTATCACCTTGTAATTTTAATTTACTTTCGTGTAATAATTTAATTCACTCGTAAAGGAACTTTGAGAATTTCAAGTTTTGCACTTAATAAAAACATGTAATTTTTTTTGTTTTTACATAGCATCAGGACAGTTTCTATTCACCATACAATAATTCTATCAATAATTTTATCAATGAATACACAATTTATCTTTACTCGTTGATAAGATTTCCATACTTTTGTAGATTTATATATATTGTCCTATAAATATTCATTTGATTGCAAGAATTGCTCTCCAATGAAAGGTTAGATAGCTCAACGGGTTAGATTTGATTTATACGTTGTGTAATTAATAAATTTAAATTTTATATAAATATTAAAGAACTCAACTCATAAATATTCATTATCATCCTTAATTTCATCTTTCCCTGCTTCCTTTTTTTGCCATGCCTCTACCATCTTTACCTGTTTCCTTTTCTGTCATGCCTCATATGAGCCATATTTCCATGTTCAGCTGCTACATAATAAAAGCCCGAAACCAGACCACGGGACTAAGTGTCTGTTTGGGAGTATGGTCGAGGTTGTTTTTAAAAGTGTTTTTTGTATATATCTAAACAAAATGTATTTATCCAATCGCCACAGATGTTAAAAACAAAATGGGCAAGAAAAGACCCTCATCAAACAAAAGATACGGAGCACTTTCCTGAAAACAGTCTCAGAAGATACATGAACTAGATTTCAGCCTACCAGAGTGGTATTCTTTCCACACAGCACACAAAGGTAGAACCATGTCTGTCACACCTTGGAGATACAGTCCCAAAATTAACATTCTGAGATGATGTTTGCCAACCTGCAAAATCAAATTTATCAGCATTCGGATATGGTATCGGTGGTGTGCAAATGAATTATTTATGAAATGCGTATGATTGAGCAAGCATGGAAGCCATTGGTGATTAGAAACCTTCACATCCTATGCATCTTTGACGTGCAAAAGGAAAATAAGAACCATTGGAGATTAAAAAAAGAAACAAAAAAGGGAATGCACCTTGAAATTTAAAAGGCTTACTGAAGTTTAGAGACTCTCCTAACCTGTGATACGGTAATGTTGTAATCTTAAAACACATAGAAGAGAAATATCTTAATGCCTCAAGCCTTGGGTTATGAAATATCAAGCATTAAGAAAGGGTTTCCATACGATAAACAATTTTCATCATAACTAAACTATAATAAGCAGAGATGATACTTATACGACAATCGCAATATCCGGCATGAAAATCGAGCTAGAAAAACTTCAATCACTTACAGTAAGGACCAAAACCATTAAAAGGAAGCCTCTACATAGATGAGCATAGCTATGCAGAACAATCTTGAGGTGATTGAAAATGAAACCAAATCTTTAAATGAGCTAGCCCACAGGCGCAAAGAAGTTAGTAGAGTTCAACAATCTGACTATCAAATTAATATGCAAAACTGGAATAACAGAATCATTTTAAATTTTCAACAAAATTGAACCTTCCATCCATCATAGCACCATCCAGTTCATCAACTCGAAACATAAACAGTTACAAACAAAACCAAATTCTAGAACACAATTTTCAAGGGTAGCTTACCAAAGCACTGAGAAATCAATCACATATGCAACCCAGCAAAAAGTAACTCCAATTCCTCATCTTGTGATACAGTCCTCTAACAAAATTGAAAAACAAGAAGATTTTCAAATTTTGTGTCAAATTAGCATCTCTTTTAAGACCAAGATTTTTGCTGGTAAATAATTCGGATACCTGAATGGACATAAGTTGGAGGATTTTATTGAGAACACGCAAACGATGAGTAGCATAAGTGCTGGTTGCAGGGAGTTGGTTAATTCTCTTCATTTCGTCATGAACTGCTGCTGCCTTCTCTTCCTTACCCATCTGTTTCCATCGAGGTTTGGATGATTGTGTATTTGTAGTAGTATCCATAGCCTCCATCGTCAACTGGTCCACAAAAACACCAACTTCCTTCAAATCTGTGCAAACCCAATAAGATAAAGATAAGAAAATTTTAAAAAACAAAAATACATAATTCAAATTAGAGTAACTATTAATTGTGCACAGTCCCTTTACGAAAGTGTTTGGTTGCTGAGAAAAGAGAGGATAAGGAGTACCGGATCTTTTCTTTTCGTGCAATTTCCCGGTAACCAAACAGAGCGTTTAGAGAGAGTTATAGGTTTCGTTCGTCTGCTGATTTTGGAGAGCCGGTAGTTTTGACAAGTGCAGTGGAGCGAAGAGGGAGAGGCAGGTCCTAAACACCACCGCTTTTCTACTGCATTCTTATGTTATTTACTATGCACCGATTAAGAAATTTAATAATTTATATAAATTTTTATTAGTTGACATATTTTTCCTTTATTTCATTAAATATATACATCAACTTTTCAAATCTCAATTACAATATTTTAATAATACATTTATAATAACGGTAAATTATTTTTTCGTGCGTTTAAAAATAATTCAATATTTATTTAGGAGTGTTGTTGAGATTGCTTCTAAAAATAATTTTCATTCAGAAATATGGTTGAGATTATTTTTAAAAGTGTTTTTTTTTCAAAAATTATCAAAATAATATTATTTTTTTTATTTTTTAAAATTATTTTTGATATCAATATATGAAAAATGATTTAAAAACACCAAAAAATTTAATTAAAAATAAAAAAATATTTTTTTTTAATTATTTTTAAAAATATTTTTAAAATAAAATGTCAAACACCCCGTTTATGATTAGGATATTGATTTATTTATTGATTTATTAGTTTTTAACAAGATTAGGGTATTACTTTGCATTGTTGATCATCTAGTGACTGGACAGCATGTTGGTGTTAATGTCATTCTCAAGGTCACAGGAATTTCTCATGGGGAGACCTTGCCACCCCGGTCGAAGGATTAGTCTGGGCCGAAGGCCTGAGATACCTTGGTTTGACCAAAAAAAAGAAGAATGAATCCCACTGGGGAATTCTAATATTAGGAATTTCTTTTCTCAAAATCACTTATCTTATCTCATCGATGGAATCTCACACTAATTAATAAATTCTATAATTGGGAATTTCCATTAAGTAATTTTAGAAAAAATATATTTAGATAAAGTTATTATTTCTCAAAATTACAAATAATATAAAATGTGTCGATGTTTTACTGCGTTTTTAGACATGGATCATTGTGATTTCAACAGTGAACTTATGGTTTTGTCTCTCGGACCACAAAATTTAACCATCGATATAGGGGGTATTTTGAACATTTCCAGGATACATGTGTGACATTTGCAAATTGTATTGGTGTGATCTGGTCATTTTTATTTTTATTTGCACAGTGAAACTACCGAATTACCCCTGGGTGCTGACAAGAAGACAAAGGCTTGTTAGGGATATTTTTGGGTTTTTTGCCTGATCTTGAATAGTGAAATAACGACTTTGCCCTCGGGTGGGACATGGGTAGGGGGCTGGAGGCGAGGGTATTTTAGATTTTTCATGTGTTTTGAATAGTGAAACTATTTTAATACCCTCATAAACTACTAAACACAAAGGCCTAACGCTAGGAGCATGGTGGTGATTTCACGTCCAGTTTTTTCATGATTATCGTTGGGTCCAAAGGTCGATAGGTAATTTGTATTTATTTTATTTTTTTCTCGAGGTTATTGTAGGCGCATCATCCGAATGAGCTGTCAGTTTTCATGTCTAAACACCTTTCAGGAGATGCGTGTGATGTCTATCGGTGGTGGAAATTGTCTGATCGTCATGTCATCGGGTGTGCCATCATGCCTTTTTTCTCCTGCTGGGGGCGCGTTTTGTATGACAACGATGGAGGAATCGCCAATAGATGATTTTAATTTTTTGGGCAGTAATATTAATAATAAGTTTAATTGTTATTGTCATAATAGTGATGATAACATAGCGATGAATTTCAATGATGTTTTCTTCGTTTTGTAGATAGAAAATCAACTATTTATTTTTATTATTTGGTTATTGTAGGTGTTTTCACAATTTAAAATTAGATTATAAAATGAACTAATTCTAATACAGTGAATTCGATAATTCAGGTATCCGAATTTTCTTGTTTTTTAAATGATAATGATAATTTTATGCTGGTGATTTCGTTGAAATATGCTAAACAAATAAATTTATATCGATTTAAAATTTATATATTTTATAGGAAACTCGCCCTTCTCAGGAATTCTGCACAAATTTATTATTTTGCTCAAATTTATAGTATAATAAAAAAATATCACATAATAAATATTTTTTTATGTTGAAAAAATATGATTCCAGCCGCGACAAAACACGAGTAAATGGTTTTTTTTTATATATATATATATATATATATATATATATATAAGATGCACTCTTAATAGAGATGCTACCATCCTCTTTGGAACGCACTATACAGGTTCTGTGGTGGTTGGCTCCACTTAAGAAAACAAAAACAGTGCTAATGAGAGATTTCAGTAGCTATTAAAATATATATATAAAGCATGCCTGCATCTCTCATGTATAGGGATTCTTATGCATGACTCAAAACAAACCTAAAACAGGGAAACGTGTTCCTAACGACTAGAATATCTTAACAACTTTAACATATATTTGAAATTAAACTGACTGTTGTTATTTAATTTCATCTTAAATAATCATAAATATCAAAATTAATTATGAAAATTAAAAAAACTGAAAAAAAAATCAATCTTACTGAAAAAATAAACTTTAAATATTATTTTTGATATCATAATGTTTTATAATACCTATTAACAAGTCCATCCATCATAGTCAATGTGTATACTTAGATACTACACATAAAAACTCAAACGTAGAAGCTAAGACTACTTCTATCCGACCAGGGTCGCACCAAGATACAGTTCTCCTACGCGTAACGCGTCCCAATCTCACGCGTACCAAACACGATATACAAGAAATGCGAAAAAAGAAAAGGAATGAAACCAATTATTAATTTCATTTCGGTTGATGTTTCGGTTTTACATTTTTTTTTATTGAAAATAGAATATTTTGGTATTGAAATGTTTTGACTCTTACATTTTGGATTGTATTTTTTTATGTATGTATATATATAATTAATTAAATATATTAATATAAAAAAATTAGTTCAAATCTAAAAATTATTTAAAATTATGCAATTTAAATTTCAAATCTAAGTCAAAAAATGAGAGTTAAACTGATATAACTCAACCGATTTGATGAGTTTAAAGATAACATGAAAAAATAATAAAAATATAGTTTAATTAAAAAAATCAAGTTGTCATCTTTAAAATATTGAAATAACGATATATTGAATCAACTCAAGTAAAACTAGATTAACATTTCAAATATGTGATCTCTGTTATAAAACCATGATAACTTAAATAAAGCAAATCAAATTAAATTATAAAGTTCAATTTGTAATAAACTCGTTGTTGAAATATAAAATTGAGAAAAAATTAATTTTAAAAAATACACAATAAAATGATTTTTCTGAACAAAATTATGAGCATGTATAATATTATGAGAATATCATCATCAATCTCGCAAGGTCATTATATTCTCTCATTGCTCTGATATTTGGTGAGAACAAAACAGATAAAATGAAACTTATAGACCAGATCAAATTTTAAACAAGTAAAATCTATGATGTTTTATCCCATTTTTTACCAAAACGGAATGAGATGAACGACAATATGAATGAACAGATAAAATAAAAATTTAAAATAATGAAACGCTTAAATAAAAAAATAAACCCTTTTTCCTCCTCCACTTCTTATTTTGCTGTCTGGACTCTGGATCGCGCAATAATCAGAGGGAAAGAAAGAGAGATACAGAGGAGAAAGTGGTGCGCTAAAAAGGTCAAATTGACCTCGACCTCTCTATCTTTTGCAGCTACGACTCTCTCTCTCTCTCTCTCTCGATCAGCCAATTTCTTCTTTCTGACGGTAATTGCAGGCTCACCATGAACGAGAAGGCCAACGTCTCTAAAGAGCTCAATGCCAGGCACAGAAAGGTAAGTCTTCTTTTCTCGATAGGAATTTCAATCCTGTTTTTGCTTGAATCTCGATTTCTTTTATATTCTTATGATTATGAATTAAGCGGCGATTTATTTGATCTGATGTCTTGCGATTTTAAATTACTAGATGATTAATTAGATCATTGATTTTTATTTCTGCTTGATTTTACATTTGATCTAATATTTTTGGTATCGGTGAATATGTCTTGATTATGGCGATGGTTGTTAAACTAATTAGTGGTGACTGTGTTAATATTTTGGAGTTTAACCTTTTAGGGATGATAATTTCAAGTTTTAGATTGACAGAGATTTATATTTGATATGGTGCGATTCATTTGCGTTATTGCTGGTTAGTTATAGAATATCTTGAGATCAGAGTTTAGAAGATTAAAGTTGCATTTTCTCCGAATTATATATCCTGGTGGTGGAATTTCGGTCTAATTCGGAATGAAGAACAAAGAAATGCTCTCAACATTCTTGCATTTGTAATTATTAAGATAGGCTCAACTATGTCAATGTCCTTGACTGGTTTGCTGCTTTTGATTTGTTTTCTTCTCCAATGCTAACTATAGGTATTTATTGTTCATCTTTCTTGAGTGCTGATGTGTCATTATGAAATTAGAATTGAATTTCCTCAACCTTAGAATTTGTTTGGATTTCGAGTGCATTAACTACAGGGCTTATACGTTGTTTGGGTGTCTAATTATATTAATTTGTGTTAAATGGGATGGAGTGCTCATTTTTATGAACAAATCTGTTACCTGTATGGTATGCATAATCTGCCAACTTGGCAGCCTGATTCTTTAGTTTGGGTGGAGCAATTGTGAATTGAGCTTTTTGGGACTAAATATTAGCTATTGTATAAGCACCTGGAAATGTGATTTCTTCCTGATATTTGATTCATAGTTGCACCATGGAGTTTCCAAGAATCTTTATTAATTACCATCTTGTCTCTTGTATCATGTATTCCATTCTTATAGTGATTTTTTGAACCTTGTGGCAAGGTGTAGGTACATTTGATATATGTCAAATTTTAGACTTTATGACTGCCAATGGTGCTAACTGCATGTGATTCTGTTGGTCATTGAAGTGGACTATGATTTTTGTTAATGATTTTTTTTCCTTTGTTTTTATCTGCATTCTAAATGTTTTTACTTTACGAATTCTAGTATCAATACTATCTGTTCCGCTTTTATTACTTAATAGTGTATTGTGTTGATTTACTTCCATCTTTTCTGTTTGTGCATATGCAGATATTGGAAGGACTCCTGAAATTGCCTGAAAACAGGGAATGTGCTGACTGCAAAGCCAAGTATGTACAGAAGAATATGAAGATATGATATAATTAGCATAATAGTAAATAATTAGCAACATAAACACACAAAATTACTCCAAAGTAATGGATCTTCTTAAGTGGCTGGATTCTGTTAATTTTTTTTTTTTGTTGCCTCACAATCTGTTTGAGCTACTGAGTTTAACTGGTTTCCATTGCAGAGGTCCAAGATGGGCAAGTGTAAATTTGGGTATCTTTATATGCATGCAGTGTTCAGGGATCCACAGAAGTCTTGGGGTACACATATCAAAGGTGACAAACTGCTTTGTAATTTAAGCATCTTTAACAGAAGACTAAGACAAATTTTTTTTGAAAAAAAACATTGGGCATAAAGGAGGAATTTAGATGAGACCTTCAAGGTCTTCTATGAAGAGAATGAAGAAATAGTTTTGTATCTTTTGATTACAGAAACAGAAAATTGAAAGAAAAATGGTATGATGGTTATTTATTATTATGAAATTAATGATGCGCTGTCCATTTTCTTCTTCTTTGATGTTCATGGTAACCAGGCCTACTGTTGGCTGATCAATTAAGTTATATCTTGCTGTTGTCTATACCTTTTGAATTTTGATTATTAATTTTCCACTTGGAAATGCTGTTTATTAGACATCTAATTGCAATTATCCTTGAGGATATTCTGACTCTTGATTGGTTCACTTCTGCAGGTTCGATCTGCAACCCTTGACACATGGCTTCCAGAGCAGGTTGCATTTATTCACTGTAAGCTTACTGGCTTGTTCCAAACTTGTGATTTATTCTGATTGATTTTCATTTACTTGTGGGTTTTTAATAAATAGCCTGTTTTGTGCTGTTTTTTTTAGCAATGGGGAATGAGAGAGCAAATAGTTATTGGGAAGCAGACCTACCACCGAACTATGACAGAGTTGGAATAGAGAATTTCATTCGTGCAAAGTATGTCTATGGTTAGAACCCTATTGTTAGCAAGTTTTCTCAATCCGCTTTGTGTGGTCATTCTCTTTGTGTCTCCATATGATTGCAGCGTGCCTGATTATTGCATTTTTTTTCTCAGGTATGAAGAGAAGAGATGGGTCTCTAAAGATGGAAAACCACAATCTCCTTCTAGTGTGAGGGATGAAAGGTCTTCTCTGCATTGGCAGAGACCTGCTGAAAGAAGTGGGCATGGACAGACCAGCAATTCTGAAAATTTGTTCGAGGAAAGAAAGAATTTTCAAGTATCAAGTTCAAAAAACAGTGCTCCTGCTACAAGAATAAGTCTTCCTGTTCCTCCTAGGGCATTTGAGCAGGTATGTTGAGTTTTACCTTTTGAGTTCGACTTGGATTTTCTTTTAGTCAGAGAATATGTAGTGGACTACAGATCATTTCTTTCCTTTGTTTATGTTTGAAAAGAAAGCTTCAATAAATACTAAGACCTAAGAGCATCCACTTACATGTTCTTTATTTTTTAGATAGATCGTAGATAAAATAGCTTAGAAATCCATTTTAGCCATCTCCCTAAAAAATGTGATCACATCCATGCTCTCTAAAATAAAGAGTCATGAATATTTTATTATAATTTTTTGTTACTCAAATTATATATGAGATGAATATTCAAGTGTATGTTATTTCTTGTTTTTTATTGCTTTCAAATTATGTTAATGAATATTCTAATTATTTAGTGACACTTTTGAAAATTAATCCTTTTAATATAGTAGAAATTAAAAATGATAAAAAGAAAATGCACACTTAAAAAACAAAAAAAATTTAAACAATCCCTACTAATTAAAATCAGTATTACGTCATTTTACTAATATCTCCATTTGACAAATCTCATAATATTCAACCAAATGTTGAGGCATGCTTGTTGTATCTATCAACAATATTGTTTCTTCACCTTCTTGTTGTTTCAATAAAAGTTCTTGCATAATAACAATCTTGCCCGGTCATGTTTTGCTTTACTTTCTCTTTGTTTCAATAAAAGTTCTTGCATAATAACAATCTTGCCCTGTCATGTTTTGCTTTAATTTCTCTTTCTCTACAGTATATGATTTTTCAAAATATTTCATCTTCTTATGTTCCATTTCATTTTATATTCTTAGTAATAGTCTAAGATCGATCCAACATGATAAATTGTGCTACCCTTGTCTTTTTTAACTTGCTTCTTTGCCGCCTTTCTACTTATCAGTCTCTCCAGTCATTGTCACCAAGTACAATATCATCTTCATTTAAGTTGATTGACCTTTGAGTACAAGGAGAATAAGTTGCAGGAGTTGCTGACCATCAATCATACATTTATTTTACTATGGAGAAAAATATGAGCTCCCAATGTATTGAAACTGACCATCAAACACATCAAACAGTTATATTCTTTAATTACTGAATGACCAAAACAAGTTGATCTGATTCTAGAATAATATGGAAATTCATAAGAACCATCAAATTTAGCAAGCATCTTCATTGTCTTAATCTACCTTTTTAAATGCATTTGGGAACACAGCATTTGGAAAGAACTGGACCTTGTTTTTTGTTTTTTCTTTTTTATCTGTACCACAACTAAAATTCCTTGACAATGAACTGCAACTTTTTTCTTTTCTGAACACAAAGTACTCACGACTAAAATCCCAATGCAACCATAAATCTATATGGTGTAAGATGATTCTTCAAAGACAACGTGCAAACAAGTACTCACAGGGATGCCATATTCATTGCATGTATGCTTTAACTGTCTGCTATTTTTTCCACAAGAAAATCTGATTATAATTGATAATTTGTCTGAGTAATAGATGCTTTATAGGGCCCTTTTACTAGTTGCTCCAAACATGAGCATTTGTAAAACTATATTGATGTTTTTTGGAACGTACAGTTAATTTCTTCAGAAGCAATTGCAACTTGATCAAGGTTGTACTTCTGGTTATACAGGATGTCACCTTAGCATGCATGAAAGGTTTAAGGATCACATATGCCATCAAGGCAATTGACAATATTCAAATCAAGCTGTATAGCATCACCCTAGCATCTCTAATAGGTGTATGACAAGGATAGCTGTGAGGGAAAATGGAGAGGTATGATAAGCACAATTTGTTCATATGCAAAAATGAAATATTGCATCAACTTTTTAATCTTCATCTCTGCAAAATTAGAAAAGACAATCTGACCGGAGAAGAAGAGAAAAAAGATGTAATGAAATATCTTCAGAAACTCTTATGATTTCACATACAGCTAAAGAAAAAGGAGTCGCCTCAGTGGCATAGAAAATAGGAAAATGTTAAATGAGCCCAGGTAATCTTGCATAGAACTCCTATGCAATGACAGCTGGGAATATCACACCTCAAAAATGCCACTGACTGCTGAAACTTGATTATTGATCTCATTCATTTAACGTTGCTAGACCATGCAACAAAGGCAATGCTCGAAGAAAGTTGCAATACTGTAAAGAAATTATGTCAATGTTGCTCTCAGTAAAATTCAAAGAGATTTTTGCTATCCATTATGAATTATCCCTTCATTTAAAGCATATCTACAGCATACTGGGCCATTGAACTTTTTTGCCTATGGAATCCAGATGAATGAAAGAAAAATATATACCATCTTTTCTGTCTTTTTGCCTCTTTATTATAAAAACAATCCATAAAAGAACAGACTGAGGCCTGGGTAATTCTGCAAAGGACTCAGATTTTGTGTCTTGCTTGTTTAGAATCGGAGACATCATCTTCATCCTCGTCATCATTCGCAACCAAAATAATTCAACATACAGAAAATGCAGATTAACTCAAAACCTGACAACAAAAATAAATAAAAAATCCCAACATCAGAAATAAAAATTCTCATGTGGAAAACCATGTCCCTGAAAAACAATTAACAAACCAGTCTTAACACGTCGACTGTCCAAGTACTTTTTAATTCAATTACTGGTTGTGCTTCATACACTATATAGATTGATGTGCAAAATGGGATCTAATCAAATGTAATCAATTAAGATTGCTAACTACATCTGTCATCACAAACCAGATGATAAAATCCATGAAGAAACCAAATTTAGGTTTCAAAACAGACAAGCATGAAAGAAGGCACAAACCCCTTTAGCTAATGCCCTTGTAGAAGCAGATCTTTAAGAGTAAGAATCAAGAAGCAGCTACAGAGAGGGAGAGAGGTGGAGATGCACCATGTTAGCGCTGCACCTTCTGCCTTGTCGAAGCTGGAGATATGTTGATTTGGTAATCCAAAGCAAATAACAAAAATTAAGCAAATTTCCTATTTTTAACGGTGACTAGAAGTTGCAGCAGACAGCGAGAAGAATGACAGCAACACCAACAAGTTTCCTGCTAATCACTTCCTTTACACCACAACTGCACCACCACACACCTCCACAATTAGATAGTGCTACAGTATTCACTATATAGCGATTACTGTTTACAAAGCCAGAATAGTAAGTTCTTTGAGGAGCAACAAAGCTATGAGTAAAACATACATTTGCTAGCTATTATATCTAGGGAGTTCAATTAGAGCATGGATGTGGATGCTCAAGGGTGTAAAAATTTTGTTATGAAGGTTTTGATAAGATAAAATCTATCTCCAAAAACATAATTAATCAGAATAACCCTATGTTTATATAAAATCAAATTATGCCATATCTAAATCATTTTGATCTAGTTTCCTGTCTCTTATGTAATGACTACTGGTTTGAGGGGTTAAATGCATGATTCTCATTGTTTCCTCACTTTGTACTCATCTCTCATCCTATCGCTGTTTCTTTTTTTCATTCCCACCCATAAAGTTCGTAGATGCATAATTATTTGAGCATGAGATATTTTTTCATAAACAGGTCCCTGCTCCTGCAAAGCCTCAACAGATTGTTGAAAAAGCTGAACCAGTGGTGGTGGCTACTGAAGCTGCAAAGAAGGTTGCAGATGCTGCTCCAGCTGTCTCTCCACCCAAAGTTGATTTTGCTACTGACCTTTTTGACTTGCTCTCCATGGATGGCCCTACTGAAAATGGCTCAGAGGCAGCTGCTAATGATGATAACAGTTGGGCAGGTTTTCAATGTATGTTTTATCTCTTTGGACAATCATTACATTCTATGACCTTTTATGTGTAATTTGCTGATTTTTCTCTCTCAGACACACATGTATGGTGATTCTTGTTAACAATGTGGACTCTTCCTAAATTTGCAGCTGCAGCAGTTGCTGAAGAAGTATCAACAACTGGAAATAATGGTCCAACTAAAGCAGTAGAAAATGATACCCAGCCCGTTTCTGGAATTGAGGATTTATTTAAAGATTCATCTTCTTTAGCAACCCCTTTAGTCTTGGAGAAACCCCAGAAAGATGTAAAGAATGATATAATGAGCCTTTTTGAGAAGGTATATGCTTTGGCATCATTTTCGCATCTTTTGAACTTTTCCTTGAAACTTTGTTTGATGATTTATTAGATTCTAACTGGATGTTCCAATTTCTTGATCACATCTATCACCTCCATAAAAAACCAACTTAGTTTGAGTTTGCACTGGATTTCAACTGTGGAATTAATGTGGAATTGAAATATTATCTGATGATTTTGTTTGCAAAATTGTATAGTCCAATATGGTATCGCCATTTGCTATGCATCAACAACAACTTGCGATGCTGGCACAGCAGCAACTTCTTATGGCTGCAGCAGCAAATTCTGCTGGTGGGAACCCAAAAGCGATAAACCAACAGCAACTTGCGATGCTGGCTCAACAACAGCAACTTCTCATGGCCGCTGCAGCAAAATCTGCTGGCGGGGACCCAAAAGCAATGAATCAACAGCAACTTGCTATACTGGCGCAGCAACAGCAACTTCTCATGGCCACGGCACCAAAATCTGCTAGTGGGGACCAAAAACTTTCAGGCAGTATTCAACAGCAAGGGCCAAATGGTATTAGCATACTGGCACAAGATTGGCCAAATATTGGATACCAAATCCCTGGTTTGATGATGCCAGAAGCTGTGCAGGGTGACTTACAGAAACTTATGCAGGTTCATATAATGGAATGGATTGCTTTCACTTTTGCCAATACTTAATTAGCTTAATCCAGTAGTTTTCTGATGTTGATGTTGATGTTTTTTTTTATTGGGTTAGACGGCTAACATAGGACTGACACATCCTGGGGGAAGCTCTGCACCAAATCCAACATCTAGGTAAAAAACATTTTCCAGTCTACTGTGGTGTTGATGAATATATATATATAACCTGTGATTGTGCTCTGAACTCTGTTGAAGCTGAAACCATGAATTTTATAAACTTTTTCCTTTCCCCTATATTTCTTTTCTTTTTTATTGGTTTGTGTGGGGTTTGGGGGAGACCCCCCCGTCAGCTGAACTGGTTAATTTGTTAGATCAGCTTGTTTGCGTTGAGTCAAGTTTCAGATAGTGTTAGACTGCCAGAGAATATTTTTAACATGCATATCTTGTTATGTGCATTTCTGTTTTGGCAGAAGTCCAACAATAATTCCTCAATTGGTAAAACTAGGCTTGGTTTTGAATTTGTGGTCTTCAAGTAGACAGAATTGAAAAGTCAAATGCCAACTTTTCCCTTCTTCCTCTCTGCATGCTATCTTCCCTCCCCACTTTTCTTTGTGCATGTCTTTATCTTCCTACTTGAGTTTGATCCTCAGTCTTCCATTGCATGAGGTATAAAAATGATAATTACACAGTTGTTTCCAATTATAACATTCAATGAAGAAATTCACGTAATGTTGGGGAGTGAAGAAGATAAAGGTGAGAAAGCTATAGCATAATCTTGTGGCTACATTTCTTCACCCCCCCTTTTGTTACTTCTCTGATTCATAGCTGCATAGTGTGTTAAATCCTAGGACTGTTACTGTATTTTCTATGCCAGTAAAATGATGTTGCCATCATAAAAAAGAATGATTAGAAATGCTGGGATCTGAAAGCTTTTACAAGTACACTTTGAATTCATTTCCATGGATGCTTCTCTTTTCCAATCTTAAAATCTTTTCTCGTGTCTGTTATTTTCTGTACTCATATTCCTAACACTTGGTGCTTGCAGCCTTTATAACATGGGGCAAGTTGACCCTGCTGCTAATGCCGGGACAACCAATGGAGTCGGAAAAACTCAATCGTCATCCTCGGTTTCATCCGGTGGTACTTCAACAGCAACGGGAAAGGATTATGACTTCTCCTCTCTAATGCAAGGCATGTTCTCAAAGCATTGAGTGCCATCAGTTGGCTACATCATACAAATACTAAAAAAATAGTTGCATTGCAAGAAAATAGCACTTGAAAGGTTTTGTTTTTCCCTCCTGGATTTGCGATTGTAAACTATTATTGTTCTGTAGAGGCAGTTCCATCATTTTTATTTGTACGAGTAGATGTATTCAGAATAATAAAGATGGGCTTATATTGATTGTCATTTCCCCCTTTGCCCCAAACTGAACAACGGTAAGCCATCTTGGTTGAATTTGTTGTCCTTGTAATGCTGGTGTTTTCTTTTTGCTCCAAAACGTGTTGGTAGCCATGCTTAGAGATCATAATTTCTATAAAGGAGGCACTTCTATCTACTCCTTCGTTCAGATAGATTATTACGAGCTGTATGCCCGCGCGATGCGCCGGGTTTTTTTTATCTATGTAGAAAATTGATTGTTTTTATATGTATTGTATTTTGTTATTTTAATATTTAATTAGTTAAATTATAATTGATAAAATCTGTATAATTGAAATGGAAAGTGGTTCGTATATTTTGTAATTGTAGATCATAATTTCTATAAAAGAGGCACATCTATCTACTCTTTCGTTCGGATAGATTATTATATACCACTATTAAGCACTGGTATATATATATATATATATATATATATATATATATATATATACACCAATATTAAGCACTGGTATATTCCGTAATTGATACACTAACATGATAGTCATTTTTAAGTTGCAGCTTTTTAGTATATCAATGAAGGCCATGACTTTCCAAGTTTAAAAACAGTAGCATTTCAAGTGGCGAGGATAGCTCATGGGATATGGCTGCTCCTTTTTCGGGCTAAAAGTCTAGCGAGTTCAAATTTATTTGGCCATGGGAAATTTTTTGATTTTATTATCAAGTCTGGTCTAGAATGTCAACTATAAAAAATTCTCACATGATCCTTTGCGCGGCAGTTATTTTTAATGTGATCTTCTAGATTTGCTGGCTCAAAAAATAATTAAAATAACATGTAAAAATATAATTTGTTTAAGATCAACATATTAAATTGACAAAGTCTTCACAGTTTAACCTGTTAATTTCATGACATGACTCATGAACTTCACTATTTAATATAAAAAATAAAAAAAATATTTTTCACTTAATTACATGATAAAATAGTTGCTCACAAAATCATGTATCAATCCAAAAACGTAATGTTTATTTGAGTTTATAATAACTACATACAAAACAAATAGAGACAAATCATCAAGACTAATTAAAAATTAATTAAATAATAAAAAATAAAATTGAAAACAAAACTAAAAAATTCAATAAAAACACGTTGAATTGAATAATGAAATAAAAAATAAATCAATGATAAAAAAAAAAAAAAAAAAAAAACTCTAAAAAAACAACTCAACTTGCAAGTTGGTCCATCGCACCCTATTCTTTTTTTAAAAAAAATATTAGCGAGTGATAAGCGGTGCGTCACTTGATGTTGTCGAGAAACCAACTATGCATGTTTATAGATAAAACCTACAATCACCAAACTATTCTAGTTAAGTAAAACCTTTTGACACCAAGAACAACGAATTTCTTGATAAAAAAAATGGTCAAACCAACCATTCTCTCTTCCCTATTTTCACGTGATTATTTTTTGTTTCTAATCCAGGAATTGAAAAAACATAAGTTTTATTTTTATCAAAATAAAAATTATCACTAATATAATATTAGTCATATTTTATTTTTATTTTATAAATTTTAATCCTTTATCTTTTAATTTCATATTTTTACTATAAATTCAAGTTTAACTTCATGTACCAGTAAAGATACAAGCATTAATTGTTAGATGAGGTCAACAGTTTGTGTTTTTTAACAAAAAATTGTAGAGATTAAGCCGTTAAGGTGATTTGTTTGGTTAAAACTGCCGAGCATCTATCATGGCACGCATGGATCTTACTGATTGATAAATTTGAAACTTTTTTTGAATCTGTTCATCTCAAAAAAAAAAAAAAAATCATGATAACCATAAAAAATAATTATCAGAGCAACCCACTAATTCTTGAAAGATGAGAAACAAAAATAAAAGTTACGAAGAAAGAAAGATCATGATCTTTGGATTGCATGACAGGAAAAACTTTTTCACATCTATAATCACAGTTCTTGGAGCAAAGCTGAATACACAGCTCGCCATCCCTCCTGCGTTGGGTGCACCGTGTCCCAAAAAAATGCAGCTTCAGGATCATCGCAAACAGCATACTTTTTCGCTCCATTCGCATCTACACTTCCACAGCTATATTCAGTGGATATACCAGCGCAACATGGCTTCAACGGGTTCTCGAACTTCGAACTTCCTGAGCAAGGCGAATAAGAAGAAAAAATATATCGTAAATTGAGCTAACATGATATAGCAAGCCCATTTAGACGACGCTTAAGCAGGTTTGATATTTACTAGTTAGTTGATGTGATAGCTGAAACAAACCTGGATTTTCTCCTTTGTTTTTGAAAACAGCCATGAATGCGTCGTAGAGATCAAGAATGGCAAACGTAGAATCCTTCGTGTCATTATTCAACTTTATCACTGCTTGTTGCAGCAAGAGGTTGTGGAAACTGACAAGCTCGTTTTCAGTTCCATTACATTGCTGGAATGAGGACGTAAAGGTACTGCGGGGAAGACAACCAAGAGGTTGGAGGGCGGTGACAACCACTTTCTTCACTCCCATGCCATGGATGCGTTTCATGTTCATAACTAGTTGATTCACTACTTTTGTAATGAAAGGCTGCCAACCCTACCATAGTGACAGGAAATTAATTAAGCTTCGCATTTCTAGATAGAGAGGCAAATGAAATGAAATTTCCATTTATGTTTAATGATCGAATGTTACCTGTGCTGTGCCGTTTGTGGCAATATAATTTGAGTAGTCATTACCAGCGACGGAGACAAGGGCCACGGAGGAATGCAAGTCTGATCCAGAGTAGAACTTTTCATGGATGATATCTTGGAAAAAATCAATCTGTGTGGTCATGTTTGGCTCTGGAACCAAGGTAGAGAACACCCCGGTGCCTCCATACGCGAAATTCATTCCGTTTTTCCAGTGCTCGATCCCCACTACTTTTCTCCATCTGTATGGGATCGGAGACTTGATTCCGATAGACTTGGCTGCAAATATATATATAAATATTATCGAAATGCCACATATAAAGTCATAAAGTGTTTAAATAGTTAAGCATTGCGTGATTTATACGATAATATATAATACAAGCGTGTAAGGAAAAGGAAGAAGAAGAAAAACAACAGAAAAGGAAGGTGTGAGTAATAAAATTGCTTCCCCGTGAGAGCATCAGAAAAAAAGTTGATGGAATACCCATCACCACTTTTGAATTTGATGATATGGTGTGGTTACTTTATGAAAGCCACCATGTTGTTTCCACCAGTGATTAGCCCCACCGATGGGTGGGTGTCTCTCTTTCTCTCATGCATATATATATATAGAATTCTCTTTTCCTATTTCTCAAATAAGAAACATGAAAGGAAAGAAAACATGAACTTGAGGAAAGAACAACAATGTAGTAGTTGGATTTGAAAAGCAAAGGGATTAAACCGATGGATTCTAAAACCAGGGACTAATCAATTCGTTTTTTTAAAATACAAGGACTAAGTTTGTAGCTAAACCTATTTCTTAAATCGCAAAAAGTCTTTGTAACCTTGAAAGAGTGGTTTATTTCTTAAATCGCAAAAAATCTTTGTGAACTTGAAAGAGTGCTGAAGTGTACAATCTTGTCATATGGGTCACAACAAATATTAATAATTGCAGCAACGTAAATATCAGTTTAAATAAATAAAAAATCAAAACAAAGAAACAAATTAGACGGTAGTGGTGGGGTAAAGATGGATGATGGGAGCTGAGAAAATGGAAGATGGCAGAACCTTTTGCAAGTACTGAAACTAGTGATTCTTGTTTTTACAGCTAAGAAAA
The DNA here is from genome assembly GCA_009078335.1 of Salix brachista. Lineage (NCBI taxonomy): Eukaryota > Viridiplantae > Streptophyta > Magnoliopsida > Malpighiales > Salicaceae > Salix > Salix brachista. The sequence goes on from CM018587.1 coordinate 31,830,539, forward strand.
AAAAGGGGGTAGCAGAGACAGTAGTGATGGAGGACAAAATAGGGGGCAAACCCCACCATTAAAAATATACAAATACAAGACTAAAAGCAAAGCCAAGCCAAGCCGATTACGGGAAGACACCTAAGAAAGTAAAGCTAAAGGTGAAAGCACATCATTTCACAGAGGAATCCAGAAACACCACTTACCGAGGAAATCGGTCAGGACCCGGCCATCTGAGAAACGACCGGCAGGCTTGCCTGGAAATGTGATTCCATAGGGAACTTTCCATGAACTTGCCAAAGAGTTCCTGTTATTGCCCGTGTCGGCATACGAGTCTCCAAAAACAAAGAGCTTGCTTGGTCTAAAATCGAAGAGATGACGGTGTCGGTGGTGGTGGTGCTGGTGGTGGTGAGATGACCCGTACACGCTTGTGTTCTCTGCAATATATTACATGAATGAGTTCACGGGACAAATATAGAGACAGTTTTGTAGAGAAAAACCAAACCCAAGATCATCTTTCCTTAAAAAACTTCCAAGAAACTAGAATGATTAAAAACGATAAGCAATATCCACATACCTGAGAGAAGCAAAAGGAAGGAGAAGCAGGAGAAGATGTAGAGGAGAAATTGCTGCTGTCTGTCCATGATATTTATGAAACTCAGAGCCAAGTGCTGCAAGAATCTATACTCGCAATAGAAATGATGGGGTGGATAAGGAGTTGATGAGGGTGATGTAGAGGGAGTTGACGAGGGTGATGCCGAAATGAAGTTTGACTGGGGGACGAGACACAATTAGCTCCTTAAATAGTGGTGGCATCACGCACCATGGTGGAGGTTCGCTTTTCTTTGGCCCTTTTTTTACTTCGAAATGTTCGGTCCAAATATGACAGCAAATTCTCTTGGCAGCTTCATTTTGAATTTTTCAACCAAAAAATCTTCATATTTCCTTCAACTTTTATTTCAACACGCTGAAGATGATTGGAAAAGGGCTGGAAGGGGTATTGTAATTATTATTTTAAATGTTTTTTCATACACTAAATGCGATGCCTTGGAAATTCCCTGACTTGGTCCATTATGATTGCCGATTTAAGATATGATCAATGCAACTGCGTGTTCTTGAAAATGGGAATTTTGGGTGCCATATTTTATTTTATTTAACTTTCAATGTGTTCATATTCAACCTATGTTAGCTAATGACGTCCACACTGCGCCAACAATTTGCGATTGTGTTTACATCTGTTAAGATAAGATTTTCTAATTCGAGTTTTAGGACCCGCAGTTGGGAGAATTTATCAACTTTTTTTTTTTCTGAATAAAGTCACTCTTTCAAAATCTCACGGAAACTCCTTGGCAGTATATACGTGCGCGCGCGTGTGGGGGATAGCCTATCTTTTTATATTAGTTAGCCTATTTTTATATTAAAAAATATATGCATTTTTCAATAATAATAATAGTAAAGATGGTGTAGGAAAAGAAGATGATGGTAAGATGATAGTAGTAAAGACACGACATTGATGATGAAGGAGATCAATCCTGAAAGTGGCAGCATAGTGTTCTAATTCCAGGTTTGTCTTTTAAAGATTATCAGTTTGAGTCTTACAACACTAAAAAAGTTACTGGAGTTTGGTAATTGATTATTCACTTCAAGAACTGTGAGATTAGTTAAAGTGTAGGTAAGCTGACCCCGACAATCATATTATAAATAAAAAAATGATGAAGGAGATTGTGATTGTGGTGGTGGTTAAAGATTATGACGGTGAAGGAGTAGAGGTGGTGGGTGTGGTTGTGGTACTGGGATAAATGTGATGGTTAAAATAATTGAAAGATACTGTAGGTGAATTAATATTTTATAAAATTTTATGAGTTTTGAAATATTTTTCAGCAAATGAGCTATGTTTAAATATTGATTGTAAAATATTTATATTGACTAATTTTCTTAGAAAATATTTTATGAGAAACAAACAAACAGATGGAAATATTTTTCGGGAAACAAACATAGAAAAATCTAAAAAGTATTTTCTTGAAAAAAAAATTACATTAAATAAATACACCATTAAAATTAAAAGTAATGAGTAATATAAGTAAGAAAAAAAATAAGAATCAAAATGTCATGTGATATTCTTTTAAGAACTAGCATAAAGGTTATAAGTAGACAACATTAGTATTTAAGGTAAACTATACAACATTAGTTTGTGATTTAATTTTTTTAATGTTATTTTTATTTTTTTAATAAAATAAGTAATCTTTTTATCTAAATTGATGTTCTCATATTTTATTTTGAAGTAAAAGCTAGTATGATTTTAAACCTATTCTCATAAAATCAATTTCCTTTCTTAAAAGTTAAACAGTGATTTTGTTTTTAAAAAATATTAAATATTTTTTAATTTGCTTTAAAGCAAAGCTCCGGGGACAAAAAGGGTACTAACTTGTTTTCAAAGACGAGGTCCAGGATGGGCAAGCGATAATTGGGGTAGTGTGGGCCATTGACTAACCTATTATGGGCTTGGATTTGTCTGTGGGCTGTTCAGGTGATTGCCATTCTTTCACAAGACTGCTCAGCTGGCCTAATAAAATTTTAATCTTTCTAAAAAACATTTTTAAAACAGATGATTTGGTATCTGATACAAAGAATTTGGGGAAGAAGAATAACAGAGGAGAATTGGGAAATTGGAATATATTTGACATACCTTCTGCTAAGATTAACGTTGGCATTTATAGCCTTACAACATAACTGAATCAAATGACAGAATTAAAGAAAGAACTGCACACTACCCACTACATAAGAATTAACTAATAACCCACGTTCTTAACTACCCACGTTCTGCAACACATTCTCCATTCTTCTGATAATCCCACGCTCATGCAATGATCTCCACGTTCCTGCAGTAGTGGACGTATCATTCCCGCCCACTTAAGAATCCTTGTCCACAAGGATGAAAGAAGGATAAGTCTTACGGAAACGCCACTCATTCTCCCACGTTGCATCTTCAACAGGAGTACCCTTCCACTTAACCAGGATTTCAGACTTAGGCCGGTACTGGCCCTTTTGAATTACACGTCGATCTAAGATGGCCTCTGGTTCCGGAAGGATGGTGGAGGTATCTGACACCAAGGGAAGATTGGGTGAGGGCTGAGGAACTTGCCCCTGATGTTTCCTTAACATACTGACATGAAAGACGTCATGAATTAGTGATTCTGGTGGCAGCAACAACTTATAAGCCACCTGCCCGATCTTCTCCACAATTGGATAAGGACCAAAGAAACGAGGGGCCAGTTTCATAGAAGCTCGAAAGGCCACCGAAGACTGTCTATAAGGTTGCAGCTTCAAATACACATAATCTCCCACATTAAAGGAGACGTCAAGCCGATGCTGATCTGCTTGACACTTCATACGGTTTTGTGCCAGCAAGAGATTATGTCGTAATTCCTTTAGAATTGTGTCCCGATCACGCAAACATTCATCCACGGCCTGAACTCGTGAAGTACCTGGAACATATGTCAGCAAAGTTGGGGGTGGGATCCCATAAACAGCTTCAAAGGGGGTTGTTTTGGTGGAGAAGTGAAGAGAAGTATTGTAACTGAATTCTGCCCATGGAAGCCATTCAACCCATTTTCTGGGTTGATCCCCAGCAAAACAACGAAGATACTGCTCCAGGGTGCGATTCATCACCTCCGTTTGGCCGTCGGATTGGGGGTGATAACTAGAGCTCATGCACAATTGAGTTCCTTGTAACTGAAATAATGCCTGCCAAAACGAACTAAGAAATACTTTGTCTCGGTCAGAAACAATAGATGCTGGAATTCCATGTAGACGCACAACATTGGCAATAAAAACCTTAGCCACCGTTGCAGCAGTAAAAGGATGTTTTAATGCAGCAAAATGAGCATATTTGGACAAACGATCGACAATAACCATAATGACAGTATACCCAGATGAAGGTGGCAGACCTTCGATAAAATCCATGGAGACATCAGTCCAGATTGCAGTAGGAATTGGCAGAGGCTGTAATAAGCCAGCTGGTTTCATGCAGTCACTCTTGAACCTTTGGCAGACATCACATTCCTTCAAAAATTCCTTGACCACCTTACGCATTCCCAACCAAAGGAAATTCTGCTTGATGCGGGCAAGGGTCTTGTGATAACCGAAATGACCACCTACCGGGGATGAGTGACCATAGTGTAAAATCTTCGGAATGAACTGTGAAGTGGGGTTTAAGAAAACTTTGTCATTCTTAAACCATACTCCATCCCGTTGCAGTAGCGTAGCAGACCCCTTCTTGAGCATATCATCATAAAAAGGATCCTGCTGGATTTCTTTTTGAAGCAAGGACCACCAATCTGCTGACGGTAAGGAAAGAGACAAGAACTGAAATTCGACAACACGAGATAATGAGTCTGCACCTTGATTTTCCACTCCACGTTTATACTCAATTTGGTAGTCATAACCGAGCAATTTGGGCAGCCACCGTGCCTGTGCAGGTGTAGTAATGCGTTGCTCCAGTAGATACTTAAGGCTTTTCTGGTCGGTGCGGACAATAAATGGTTTCCCCAACAAGTAAGGACGCCACTTCTGAACAGCCTTAACAATTGCTAACATCTCCTTTTCATAGGTTGACAAGGCTAAAGCTGAGCCTTTTAGCGCTTCACTGAAATACGCCACTGGCCGATTGTTCTGGGAAAGAATTGCTCCAAGACCGATACCACTTGCATCGCATTCCACCACAAATTGTTGGGAGAAGTCTGGAAGACATAGTACTGGAGGTTTGGTCAAAGCTTCCTTGAGTTTTGAGAAGGCTTGTTCCGCGACTTCTGTCCAATGAAAACTGTCTTTGGCTAGAAGTTGTGTTAGAGGTGCCGCGATACTGCCAAAATGACGGATGAACTTCCGATAGTATCCAGCTAGCCCGAGAAAACCACGCATTCCTTTCACGTTTGTAGGCTTCGGCCAATCCAGAACAGCCTGTATCTTTATGGGGTCAACCGAAACACCTTGTTCAGAAATTTGATGCCCCAAGTAATCCACCTGTAAAACGCCAAAACGACATTTTTCTGCTTTTGCAAATAAAGAGTTAGCAGACAAGATTTGTAGCACAGCTTGCAAATGTAAAAGGTGATCATCCCATGACTTTGAATACACAAGGATATCATCAAAAAACACCAAGATAAACTTCCGAAGATGAGGACGAAAGAGTTCGTTCATGAGACTTTGAAATGTTGATGGTGCATTGGTGAGGCCAAATGGCATCACTACGAACTCGTAATGACCTTCATGAGTGCGAAAGGCTGTTTTAGGAATGTCTTCCTCCCTTACTCGAATTTGGTGGTAACCCGATCGTAAATCCAACTTGGAGTAAATTTTTGATCCATGAAGCTCATCTAATAATTCATCAATCACCGGAATAGGATACTTATCTTTGATTGTGATGTCATTCAAAGCACGGTAGTCTATACAGAACCTCCAAGCTCCATCTGGCTTCTTCACTAGCAACACCGGTGAAGAAAAAGGACTGCGGCTTGGTCGTATCAGACCAGACTGTAATAATTCCAGCACCATTTTTTCAATCTCATTTTTCTGATAGTGGGGGTAGCGGTAAGGTCTTACACTTATTGGCCTGGTGTGTGGCTGTAGGGGGATCTGATGGTCATGTTCCCGTTGAGGGGGCAAACCAACTGGTGCAGCAAAAACAGAAGAATATTGCTCTAACAATGAGCTTACCTCAGACGGGTAAGACGGAAACTTGGCACTGTCTCCCATTGAGAAGATTTGGAAGAACCACCCCATGCCATGCAAACCAAACAGCTCCTTATCAGTCAAGGCCGTGAGGCCTGTTGGCTTAATGCCATGAAAAATGTACGAATGGTCCCCTTCCTTGAATGACATGATCAGTTGCTTGTAATCCATCACCACAGGGCCGAGAGTTTGCAGCCACTGTACCCCCAACACTAATTGACATGCTGCAACAGGTAGGATGTAAAAATCAGCGATGACTAGATACCCTGCTATGTTGATGGTGAGTGCCCGGCATTGGCCAACGCAATCGATCTTCTCCCTATTAGCCACCATAACTTGAAACTTTTTCTCCCGGTTAACAGGTAGTGCTAACTTAGAGACAATAGCTTCATCAATAAAATTATGAGTGGAACCACCATCTATGAGCAACGTTACCTTCCTGTTCTTCAGTTGACCTATGACACGCATAGTTTGGGGATGCTCAGTTCCTGTCATGGCGTGGAAGGAGATTTCAGGGATAACCTCTTCTTCTACTGGTTCAGGCAGGTCATGCATACTTTCCTCACTGTTTATGTTAGGAGTATCCCAAATCATAAACAATTGGGGCCGCTGGCAACGATGTCCTGGAACAAACCTCTCGTCACAATAGTAGCATAACCCCTTTTCTCTCCGTTCGCGTGCTTCTTGGTTAGTGATCCTGCGAACAGGTGTATGAGCATTGGCAGGCAACCTAGGACCCTGTGGTGGTCCCAGCACTCCAGCCATGGGGTTGGTTGATGTTTTTGCTAACACCGAAGATGGTGCTGGTGTTGATCGTAGAGGAAGAGTGGCTCTCTTATGCAGCTGATTCCTCTCTTCTATCAATCGCGCCACACCTATAGCATCTGCCAATGTATGAGGCTGTTTGATTTTAACATCTAAACGAATCTCATCGCGAAGTCCTGCAACAAAGCAACCAATCAAAAACTTTTCAGGTAGACCATCCACCTGATGTGAAAGTCTCTCAAACGTCTCTTGGTAAGCTGCTACTGTCGTGTTTTGTTTGAGGCGAGTTAAAGCTTCTGATGGATCCTCATAGTCGGTTGGACCGAACCTTTGTTGCACCGCCTTAATAAACTCATCCCATGTCAATGGTCCACGAAACTTAGTTAACCACCTATGCCATTGTAATGCAATACCCTCCAAGTGGAAAGAGGCCAACTGAACCTGTTGAGTTGGCACAATATTTTGAAATTCAAAATATTGCTCTGCTCTGTAGATCCACCCTGTTGGATCCTCTCCATTGAACCTTGGAAATGACAGCTTGAGATTGTGGTGTTGGTGGTTATTTATAGGAGGAGGCTGTGGCTGTGTAGCTTCTTCATTAAAAAAAGGGTTGATTTCTGGAGGGTTAGTGTTTTGGTGACGGGTGGTACGAAGAGCTTGAAGTTCTGTCAACACTACTTGTAGAGTAGTATTAACCTGATCAAAGCTTGATTCGTGTCTGCCTAGGATTTCATGGACTTCATTGCGAAATTCAGCATTTGATTTGCCACGAGTATCCATGGCTCTGATACCACTGATACAAAGAATTTGGGGAAGAAGAATAACAGAGGAGAATTGGGAAATTGGAATATATTTGACATACCTTCTGCTAAGATTAACGTTGGCATTTATAGCCTTACAACATAACTGAATCAAATGACAGAATTAAAGAAAGAACTGCACACTACCCACTACATAAGAATTAACTAATAACCCACGTTCTTAACTACCCACGTTCTGCAACACATTCTCCATTCTTCTGATAATCCCACGCTCATGCAATGATCTCCACGTTCCTGCAGTAGTGGACGTATCAGTATCCTAATGATGAACATATAACTAATTAAGCATAATGATCAATACTGTGGAATGGGAGATTAAGAATTGCGTGGCACATGGATGGCCACATTACAAGACAATTACACCCATGCGTCCACGTGTGATTTTGTTGCTTTTCGGATAAACTTTTTGTGGCCGTCCACACAGTAACATGCATGTTCATGTGTGTTTGCTTAGAGGGGCCGTGGCATCGTTATCGCTGGGCACCACCCTGAAGAAATAAAACAAAATCACTTTTAATTTGCTAGGAACTGTGTCGTGTTCTATTATTATTTATGGGTTTTTTTCAAAATATTTTTTTTATTTAGAATAACGATTATATATTTATATTTTATAGAATTTTCGTGCTTTCGCTTTATTTTTTTGTAGATAAGCCATTCTAGTGCACGATAAGTCAAAAAACATTTAATCGCGTCAAGCATTAACATTTCTATCAATTATGATTTTTTTTTCAAATTTCTTTTTATATATATAATTTGAATGATACACGATAATGGAGGAAAGAGCATTTACAAAATGACAGCTTGTATGGGCCTTGGCCCACATTAAACAGATTCATGGGCTGGCAATTTTTAGGAATATGAGCCTGTAAAGAGAACTGCTATCTATCTTCGGTGCTGCCTTCTCCGTCTTATACTGCCGCGTGACCCGTCGCCTATCCAATTTCTTTCGTATAAATTATAGCAAATTTCTTAGATCAAGATATAATTTTAGATCCTCTATATATCACTTGCAAACCTTTTTCACTTAATGCCCTTTCTCCGTTCTTTTTAGAAAACTAGCATATTTTTTTAATCAATTATAAACAATTACTGGCATGAAATTTTTTAAATAAATTCAGTATTACTCCTCTTAAAAACTCAATTGATCAAACCCATCGAAAAAGATACTTATATTTTATTAATTATAGATTTTATTTTGCGTAAGGTATTGATAGGTAGTAACCATGCAAATGAAAGTATAACTCAAATTGAAAACAACATTTTCCAATAAAAAAAAAACTCATCAATGATAAAATAAATAAATTAGATCATAAAAGCATATATATTATCTAAATAATACTTGAGAAGAAGAAGAAAATAGTTAAATAAGGGCAATTCTTGAAATATATATATCGAAGTATAAATGCATATTCTCCATGAATATAACAAAAGTATATTTTTAGGCAAACAATGTTAAAATTTCGATTTACAACCAAGGCTCATTGAAAAATCAAGCCCAAGGTAATATTTGCCTAAAAAATCGATTTCCAACCAATTTTTAATGAAAAAAAACATGATAAATTCATTTATGTCCTTAAAATGCCTAGCAAAATGTACAAAAAACTTAAATTAATCAAAAAAACAAAATTTTCTCAAGCTCGGATCTAAGATTTTAGAAAATTCAAAAGTTAAAAACATAAAATTTTCTTATCGAATGAAACCCGTTGACACCAAAATCAACTATTTTGGTAGTCAAAATAGATGTCCACGGTGATTCTCTTTTTACCATAAATATCTTGTGACTTTCTCTCTAACATCTCAAACTAGATACTAGAAAATAAAATAAAAACAATTCGGGACTAGAATTGACGGAAACTCCTAGGCAGTATATACGTGCGCGCGCGTGTGGGGGATAGCCTATCTTTTTATATTAGTTAGCCTATTTTTATATTAAAAAATATATGTATTTTTCAATAATAATAATATTAAAGATGGTGTAGGAAAAGAAGATGATGGTAAGATGATAGAAGTAAAGACACGTCCTGAAAGAGTCTCATTTGGTTTACAATGTTCATCAATTTCCCAGCATAAATCTTGATGGATTCATTGTCTTTCATCTTCAACAATTGAAATTCTCTTTTAAATCCAAGTAGCTTGACAGCCTTGACTCTGCTACTACCTTCATATTCGACTTGTAGCTTGTCCCATACAAGCTTTGGTGTTTCCAGATCCATGATCTTGGTGAATATGTGATCTGCAAGTCCCGAGTGTAGGCAGGTGATGGCTTTGTCTCTCTTCAATTTCTCTTCTTCGTGTGCTCGCATTTGAACAAGAGTAGGATTTGTTGGTAAGGCTGGTGGATCAACATTCGACATTACTACATTCCACAACCCTTGATCCCTTAAATGGAACCTCATCTTGACAGCCCAAATGTGATAGTTTTCTCCAGAAAAAACTGGAATTGCAACAGAATTGATATTGCAAGTAGACATGCTTTTTGATAAGCAATTTCACTTTGTGTTTAGCACTCACCCTCTCTGTGTTTCACTCGAAAAAAATACCCCACAATCCCGTAAGAATAAAGCTCTGATACCACTGTTGGAAATCTATGAATCTGTACAGTAACTGTTTAGAACAGTTATTGTTCATATCAAAATCTGGGAATGGCAGAGAATGAGAAACAGAGGAAGAAATAAAAATTCTGGGCAGAAAATCCTGAAGAATACTTAAAAATTGAAACTGGGATCGAAATCACATTATCTTTATTGAATTCAAATAGCCTATATATAGGCTTACAATGCTAATGAATTGAAAAACATAAAACTCTCAACAACTTGAGAGATAATCGGATAAACATAAATTTGAAAATTAAACATGTTATGAATAGTAGTTTAACTAAACTAAAAGACTACAGCTAATGATAAAACCTACAGCTAAATCTTTTTATCCAAAGCTAATCTCATATTAGAATTCTAACACCCTTCAGTCTTGGAGAAACCCCAGAAAGATGTAAAGAATGATATAATGAGCCTTTTTGAGAAGGTATATGCTTTGTCATCATTTATGCATCTTTTGAACTTTTCCTTGAAACTTTGTTTGATGATTTATTAGATTCTAACCAGATGTTCCAATTTCTTGATCACATCTATCACCTCCATATAAAACCAACTTAGTTTGAGTTTGCACTGGATTTCAACTTTGTGGAATTGATGTGTTATTGAAATATTATCTGATGATTTTGTTTGCAAAATTTTACAGTCCAATATGGTATCCCCATTTGCTATGCATCAACAACAACTTGCGATGCTGGCACAGCAGCAACTTCTCATGGCTGCATCAGCAAAATCTGCTGGTGGGAACCCAAAAGCGATAAACCAACAGCAACTTGCTATGCTGGCACAACAACAACAACTTCTTATGGATGCTGCAGCAAAATCTGCTGGCGGGGACCCAAAAGCAATGAATCAACAGCAACTTGTTATACTGGTGCAGCAGCAACAACTTATTATGGCCACTACAGCAAAATCTGCTGGTGGGGACCAAAAACTTTTAGGCAGTATTCAACAGCAAGGGCCAAATGGTATTAGCATACCTGTACAAGATTGGCCAAATATTGGATACCAAATCCCTGGTTTGATGATGCTAGAAGCTGTGTAGGGTGACTTACAGAAACTTATGCAGGTTCATATAATGGAATGGATTGCTTTCATTTTTGCCAATACTAAATTAGCTTAATCTAGTAGTTTTCTGATGTTGATCTTTTTTTTATTGGGTTAGAATGCTAACATAGGACTGACACAACCTGGGGGAAGCTCTATACCAAATCCAACGTCTAGGAAAAAACATTTTCCAGTCTACTCTGTGATGTTGATGAATATATATAACCTGTGATCGTGCTTTGAACTCTGCTGAAGCTGAAACCATGAATTTTATAACCTTTTTCCTTTCCCTTATATTTTCTTTCTTTTTTTCATTTTTTATTGGTGTTTGTGTGGGGTTTGAGGGAGGACCCCCCGTCAGCTGAACTGGTTAATTTGTTAGATCAGCTTGTTTGCGATGAGTAAAGTTTCAGATAGTGTTAGACTTCTAGAGAATATTTTTAACATGCATATTACAAACCAAATAAAAGGCGTGCCATTTTTACTGTGCAAACCACTGTGGATTGTGTCTTAAATCACTGTGGATTGTGGCAGTGTCGGGACGATTTTGGGCTTCATGATCCGGCGTGCTTTGTTTTTTTTCTGGGGGTATTTTCGGTTTTTGGCTTTTTTTTTCACCTTTTCGCTTTTGTACAGTGCATTAACGAATCTGCCCCTCGAAAAAGACAAAATAGTGCACAGGGACGAGGGGCTCCGTCAGCTTTTCACACATTAAGTGCACAGTGCACCGACAAAAAAAGCCCTCGATAACGACAAAAAAATGCACAATTAACGGGGACACGGGCATATTTTCCCCACTGGTTTTTTCGTGAATCTCGGTTGGGTCAGGGGCGTCTTGGTAATTAGCCTATATTTTATTATTTTTCCGTCTGCACAGCTGGCGCGTTGTCAGGACGCGACAGCGGCGCTCAGCGCCAACACGCCATGGAAGCGGCGCGTGCGGTTCCAAGCGGCGGTCAAAAATTCTATTCCGTTGTTGAATACGGTGCGCCTCCAGGTCCTCTGTCTCCCGGCGTGGCGCGTGTTCGTCAGAGATGTCAGGGTAAACGGCGGGAGACGGTTTTGTGGCGGTTGTACGTTTTCTCTCTCCTGCGGGCCCAATTTCAGCTCCGGTCCCTCATGTATATAAGAAGTTCATTTCGGTACCTAAGGTTTGGATTTCGATTTTATTGGTGATTTCTTTTATTCAAAGTTTGATTGTTTTCAATTGTGCCCTTCAATTAAAACTAATTATATAAAGCATTTTGAATTTCAGTCCCTATACTTTTGATTTTCGATTTCTTTTTGTTCCTGTAATTTGTTCGGTCCGGATGTTTTGATTTCTTTAACTTGGTCCTCCAATTGAAATTCTTAATATATACAACTTTTCATTTCAGTCTCATTTCTTCTAATATTTTTATTTAATAACAACAATTACCATTATTATGATTTCATTATTTATTTTATTAAAAATTTATTTGGCCATGGGAAATTTTTTGATTTTATTATCAAGTCTGGTCTAGTATGTCAACTATAAAAATTTCTCACATGATCCTTTGCGCGACAGTTATTTTTAATGTGATCTTCTTGATTTGCTGGAAAATAATTAAAATAACATGTAAAAATATAATTTGTTTAAGATATCAACATATTAAATTGACAAAGTCTTCACAGTTTAACCTGTTAATTTCATGACATGACTCATGAACTTCACTATTTAATATAAAAAATTAAAATTAAAATATTTTTCACTTAATTACATGATTAAAAATAGTTGCTCACAAAATCATGTATCAATCCAATAACGTAATGTTTATTTGAGTTTACAATAACCACATAAAAAACAAATTGAGACAAATCATCAAGACTAATTAAAATTTTATTAAATAATAAAAAATAAAATTGAAAACAAAAATAAAAAATTCAATAAAAACACATTGAATTCAATAATGAAATTAAAAATAAATCAATGATAAAAAAAACTCTAAAAAAACAACTCAACTTGCAAGTTGGTCCATCGCACCCTATTCTTTTAAAAAAAAAATGTTAGCGAGTGATAAGCGGTGCGTCGATGTTGTCGAAAAACCAACTATGCATGTTTATAGATAAAACCTACAATCACCACAATAAAACCTTTTGACACCAAGAACAACAAATTTCTTGATAAAAAAATATGGTCAAATCAACCATTCTCTCTTCCCTATTTTCACGTGATTATTTTTTGTTTCTAATCCAGGAATTGAAAAAACATAAGTTTTATTTTTTATCAAAATAAAAATTATCACTAATAAATATTGGTCATATTTTATTTTCTTTTTATAAATTTTAATCCTTTTATCTTTTAATTTCATATTTTTACTATAAATTCAAGTTTAACTTCATTTACTATTAAAAATACAAGCATTAGATGCTAGTTGAAGTCAACAGTTTGTGTTTTTGAACAAAAACAGTAAAGGTTAAGGTGATTTGTTTGGATTAAAAGTGCCGAGCATCTATCATGGCTCGCATGGATCTAATTAACTGATTTGAACTTTTCTTGAATCTGTTCATCTCAAAAAAAAAAAATCATGATAACCATAAAAAATAATTATCAAAGCAACCCACTAATTCTTGAAAGATGAGAAACAAGAATAAAAGTTAAGTAGATAGAAAGATCATAATCTTGTAATGCATGACAGGAAAAAGTTTTTCACATTTATAATCATAGTTCTTGGAGCAAAGCTGAATACACAGCTCGCCATCCCTCCTGCGTAGGGTGCACCGTGTCCCAGAAAAATGAAGCTCCAGGATCATCGCAAACTGCATACTTTTTCGCCCCATTGGCGTCTACACTTCCACAGCTATATGCAGTGGATATACCAGTGCAACATGGCTTCAACGGGTTCTTGAACCTCGAACTTCCTGAGCAAGGCGATAGAAGAAAAGGAAAAAAGCACAGAGAAGAGCTACGGTCAAGGGCAAAGCTTGAAAATATCTTGAATTGAGCTAACATGATATAGCAAGCCCATTTAGACGTTCAAGCAGGTTTGATATTTATTAGTTATTTGTGTTAAGAGAATAATATAAATTATATTTTGATATTTTATTTAACAATTTAAATTTTTAGGTGAAATGGTTTTTTAATAAAATATCAGAGTGTTTGAATCTCACTATCCCATTCTATTTGATAAAAATCAAGCACAAGATAGTGTGAGTTTATGCAAGTTTCAAGCAAAAAAAACTTTCACTTGAAAATGTATGTTAGAGAATAATATAAATCATATTCTGAGACCTCATTTAATAACCTAAACTTTGAGGTGAGATGATTTTTTAACATGATATTAGATTCTTGATGACTCAACAACCATGAGTTCCAATCTCACCACCCTCTTTTAATAAAAATTAAGTACAAAGTAGTGTGAGTCTGTGTGCAAGTTTTATCTTAAAGAATAATTTAAATCATATTCTGCGACTTCACCTAATTAACATCTTAAGCTTTTAAATAAGATGATTTCTTAACAATTTGATGTAATAACTAAAGAGTTACTGCACTTTAGGCAGAAAGAAGAAGATGAATATTGGACTGGAAAACAAACAGCCGTGTGTTTGTGATGTATATTTTCGTGTAACATTTACAATGGAAAAGTCAGTATTTATACTAGTATACTGACTATGAAAAATAACAAATTACATAACTAATTTACAGCTAGGCTATAACAAGCATAACTGTTTTACAACAAACTTTAAACAAATTTCTATAACTGAAAGATAACAACTCTCAATACTCCCCCTCAAGATGAAGGGAAGATATTTAAGACATTCATCTTGGACTTAAGAAGCTCAAAAGGGGCCAAAGCAAGAGCTTTGGTAAATATGTCCGCAACTTGATTCTGAGTATTAACATGAATTGTCCGAATAAGGCCTTCTTGAACTTTGTCACGAATGAGATGACAATCGAGCTCAATATGTTTCGTTCTTTCATGGAAGACGGGGTTAGCTGCGATATGTAATGCAGCTTGACTGTCACAAAATAGCAATGCAGCTTGTTTATGCTCAATTCTTAGGTCCTGTAATAAAGAGAAAAGCCAAATTAATTCACATGTAGTGGCTGCCATGGATCTATACTCAGCTTCAGCTGATGATTTGGACACAGTATGCTGCTTCTTAGACTTCCAAGAGACAAGAGAATTGCCTAAGAAAACACAATAACCAGTGATGGACCTTCGTGTGTCTGGGCAACCAGCCCAGTCAGAGTCACAAAAAGCCTTAAGATGGAATGTGGATGATGATGGGAAGAATAGGCCTTGAGCAGGTGATGTTTTGAGATATCGCAATACCCTGTGTGCAGCAAGAAGATGTGGTTGGCGTGGTTGTGCCATGAATTGACTGAGGTTTTGAACTGCATAAGAGAGGTCAGGTCTTGTAATTGTTAAGTACAACAACCTCCCAACCAATCGTCTGTAAGAAGATGGATCTTCAAGTAAAATACCATCCGTGGAAGACAATTTTAGATTGGACTCCATTGGGAACTTGGCTGGTTTGGCAGCAAGGAAACCAGAATCATCAAGGATTTCTAAAGCATATTTACGCTGGCAGAGAGAAATACCTTTAGCAGACCTTGCAATTTCTAAGCCAAGGAAAAACTTCAATTCACCAAGATCTTTCAACCGAAACTTATTGTTGAGGTAATCAGTGAGCTGTGTGATAGCTGCTGAATCATTGCTTGCTAACACTATGTCATCAACATAGACTAGTAAAGCTACAAATGAAGATCCTTGAACTCTAGTAAACAAGGAGTAGTCGGCCCGAGATTGAGTAAACCCATGAGAGATCAAAGTAGTGGAAAACTTTGAGAACCATTGCCTTGATGCTTGCTTCAAGCCATACAAGGACTTATGCAATTTACAGACTTGAGGTGACTCCCCTTTAGATGCAAAACCAGGAGGGAGACTCATGTAAACCTCTTCATGTAGATCACCATGAAGGAAAGCATTGTTCACGTCCAATTGGTGAAGATGCCAATTACGTGCAGCAGCAATAGCAAGAAGAATACGCACAGTTGTAAGCTTTGCAACAGGTGAGAAGGTTTCATAGTAATCTAAACCCTCACATTGTGTGTAGCCTTTGGCAACAAGCCTTGCCTTGTACCTCTCGATAGTGCCATTAGCCCTGTGCTTAATTTTATAAACCCACTTACAACCTATGGGTTGTTTGTGTGGGGGTAAGTTCACAACAGACCAAGTATTGTTCAATTCCAGTGCAGCAATTTCTGCTTGCATAGCATCTCTCCACTCAGGGGACTTGACAGCATGATGGAAAAATTTGGGTTCAATGTGGGTGGAGAGTGTAAGACAGTAGTGTTTATGAGCAGATGAAACATTAGTATAACTAATGGAAGAAGATAGAGAGTATGGAATACCTGACCTGTCGTCTGGAGGTGAATGAGATGGGTGAGCTGCAAGTTGGCAGTGATACTGGTGCAAATAGCTAGGAGTTGAACGAATGCGAGTGGACCTACGAATGGGAGTATTGTGTGGTGAAATGTTGACAATGGGATTGGAATGTGTATCAGGAGTAATGGGAATGGAATGGGAATGGGAATTGTCAGAAACATTTAATTGTAATGTTTCTGTGGAAATAGGAGTGGAAGAGGATTCAATGTCTGGGATATTTTTGGGTAAGACCAAAGGATGAGGTTGATGGTCATGAGATGATTTATTTGAAACATATGGAAATATGGACTCATGAAAAACAACATTTCTGGAAACAAAACGAGAATGAGTGGACAAATCAAGCAATGTATAACCTTTTGTGCCATATGGATAGCCAAGAAAAAGGCATGGAGTGGCTCTGGAATCAAACTTATGTCTGTTTCTGGAAAGAGTTGAGGCATAGCATAAACAGCCAAAAACTCTAAGATGGGAGTAATCTGGTGGTTTAGAGAAAAGTATTTCATATGGGGATTTGTTTGCAAGTATGGGGGTGGGAGTTCGGTTTATGATATGGGCTGCAGTGAGCACACAATCTCCCCAATATGAGAGTGGAAGATGGGACTGGAATCGCAAGGCACGTGCCACATTCAACAGATGTTAATGTTTGCGCTCCACTGTGGAGTTTTGTTGTGGAGTTTCAACACAACTTCGTTGATGAATAACCCCTTTGGTTAGAAAGAAATCTGTCATGGTGAATTCAGGACCATTGTCTGATCGTAAACATTTGATTTTGAGGTTGAATTGTGTTTCCACCATTTTGAAAAACTGAGTGATATAGGATCTAGTCTGAGATTTTGAATGCAACAGATATATCCATGTAAAGCGACTCAAATCGTCAACAATAGTCAAGAAGTAAACTGAACCATTATGTGTTTGTACAGAAAAGGGTCCCCAGAGATCACAGTGGATCATCTCAAAGAGAGAACTGGAAATAGAGCTACTGTGTCCAAATGGCAGTTTATGTTGCCGAGATAATGGACATACAGGGCAAATGCTTTCTTTATGGGAAGAAAAAGCAGGAATGTGATTGCTAAGCAACATCATTCTGGAATGTGACAGATGGCCTAGTCTATAATGCCAAATATCATTTGATGCGTTCTTTATTGAAACAGAAAATGCTTTGACAGGTTTGGAAATTTCAGTGTAAGGTTTGTGTTGCAAGTAAAACAAGCCTCCTTGCTCTTTACCCATGCCAATCGTCCTCCATGGTGACAAAGTCTGTATGAAACAAAAATTGGCAAGGAAAATAAGGCAACATTTAAGGGTTTTGATCAACTTGCTTGCTGAGATTAAGTTGAAAGAAAATGAAGGCACACAGAGAACATCATGTAGAATTAGATGCTCAGAAATTTTGACAGTACCGATATGAGTCACATTTGCATAATTGCCATTAGGTAGTTTCACATGAGAAGAAATGACAGCAGTTATGGAAGTGAATAAAGAGATGGTACTGATCATGTGATCAGTGGCCCCCGTGTCAATGATCCATGACTTTGTTTGGTGATAGTGAAAATCAACTGATGCAGTTGATGCAGAGAAAACTGAGTGCTTCGGATTGAGAGAAAATGAAGCAGAGTGAAGTGAAGAAAGATTACCTCCCATATTTGAGAAAAGATGATCTTGTGCATTGCTTACTTGGTGCACAGAGGCTGGATTCTTAACAGGAGATGTTGGAGGTTTGATCAAGGCAAGCAGCTGTTGGCACTGTTCTTGAGAAATTGACAGCTGAGGAACTTGATTATTGTGATAATCAGATTCTTGAGATTGAAAAACAGAATTAACTTTGTTTTTGTTAGCTCTGTATCCTGGTGGATAGCCATGCAACTTGTAACACTTTTCCATGGTATGACCAAGAAGGCCACAGTGAGTGCAAACTGGTCTGTCTTTGCGAGGATTGTGCAGAAATGGCTGTTTGACAAACCTATTTTGTTGTGGTTGTGAACCATACCGAGGCAAGGGATTCTTGATCATCATAGCAGCAGTTTCATTATGCAGTGAATCAATTGATATCTCACGTTGCCTTTCTTCTTGAAGAACAAGAGAGAAAACCTTGTTGATTGAGGGTAGAGGATCAATGAGTAGTATTTGACCTCTAATTTGAGCAAAACTATCATTTAAGCCCATTAAAAACTGGAAAATATAATCCTGATGATAGTGATCAAGAGTAGTCTTGAGAGCACCACATGAACATTCTGGAATGGGACGATAATTTGTCAATTCATCCCAAAGTCCTTTGAGACGAGTGTAGTAATTACTCACAGTCATGCTGCCTTGAGAATGTGCAGAAATTGTCTTCTGCAATTGAAAAATTCGTGGACCATTCTTCTGTGAAAACCGATCCTTGAGATCATTCCACATTTCATGTGCAGAGTTGATGTAGATTACACTTGAAGCAATTTCTTTGGAGATGGAGTTCAGAAGCCAGGATAAGACCATGTTGTTGCTCCTTGTCCAAGCATGAAATAGAACTTCAGATTCTTCACTTGGTTTCTGCAATGATCCATCAACAAATGCAAACTTATTCTTTGCAGTAAGCGCCATTGTCATTGACCTGCTCCAAGTGTGATAATTGTCACCAGTTAAAGGCTGTGACAGTAGAACAAAACCAGGACTATCTCCATGGTGAAGATAATATGGACTGGAGAAATCATCAATGGATGAAAGAGGTGTTGAATTAGCAGAAGCAGATGCAGAAGCCATTGTTGTCTGCTCTGATCCCATAAAGAGTTACTGCACTTTAGGCAGAAAGAAGAAGATGAATATTGGACTGGAAAACAAACAGCCGTATGTTTGTGATGTATATTTTCGTGTAACATTTACAATGGAAAAGTCAGTATTTATACTAGTATACTGACTATGAAAAATAACAAATTACATAACTAATTTCCAGCTAGGCTATAACAAGCATAACTGTTTTACAACAAACTTTAAACAAATTTCTATAACTGAAAGATAACAACTCTCAATAATAACTAAAAAAATAAAAGAACAAACCTGGATTTTCTCCTTTGTTTTTGAAAACAGCCATGAATGCGTCGTAGAGATCACGAATGGCAAACGTAGAATCCTTAGTCTCATTATTCAACTTTATCACTGCTTGCTGCAGCAAGAGGTTGTGGAAACTTAACAGCTCGTTTATAGTTCCATTACATTGCTGGTATGAGGACGTAATGGTACTGCGGGGAAGACAACCCGGAGGTAGGAGGGCGGTGACAACCACTTTCTTCACTCCCACGCCATGAATGCGTTTCATGTTCATAACTAGCTGACTCACTACTTTTGTGATGAAAGGCTGCCAACCCTACCATAGTGACAAGAAATTAATTAAGCTTCGCATTTCTAGATAGAGAGGCAGATGAAATACAATTTCCATTTATGTCTAATGATCGAAGTTACCTGTGTTGAGCCGTTTGTGGCAGTATAATATGAGTAGTCATTACCAGCGACGGAGACAAGGGCCACGGAGGAATTTAAGTCTGATCCAGAGTAGAACTTTTCATGGATGATATCTTGGAAAAAATCAATCTGTGTGGTCATGTTTGGCTCTGGAACCAAGGTAGGGAACACCCCAGTGCCTCCATATGCGAAATTCATTCCGTTTTTCCAGTGCTCGATCCCCACTACTTTTCTCCATCTGTATGGGATCGGAGACTTGATTCCGATAGACTTAGCTGCATATTACAATATATATAATAGGCGTGTGCAATCCACTGTGCACTTAGACACAGTGCACTGTGGATTGCAACAGTTCTTTTTTTTTTTTTATGTTTGTGTATTTTTCTAATTTCTGATTATGCTACTTTTTTTTTTTCGTTCTTCTTCTTCTTTTTTTTAACTTTTTTTCCAAATTATTCTTTTTCTTCTTTTTTTTCCTCCGTTTTTTGTTTCTTTTTTTTTTATCTTTTTTTTTTCCTTATTATATTTTTTTCTTATTATATATTTTTTTATTTTATACAAAACTTGCACTTCATAAAAATTATATACAGATTTAAAATTTATATATTTTATACAAAACTTGCACTTCATAAAAATTATATACATATTTATTATTTTGTCTAAATTTATGCTATGATAAAAAAAATCATACATAATAAATATTTTTTTATGTTGAAAAAAATATGAATCCGCCCGCGACGAGGCGCGGGTGCCATGGCTAGATGTTTTCTTTTATTTTTATTTGTTCTTTGTATTAGATGATTTTTATAATTTTATTATTTGCACAATAATAATGATAATTTTAGTGATTATTTTTTAATAAAAATATTTTGATTTTTTTAAGATTTTCCTAAAATTTTAATTTATATCGGTGATCATTTTAAAAGTAATATTACTCTATTTTTCCCTTTATTCTTTTTTTTTAATTTGTTTCTTTATTTGTTCTTTAGATTATATGATTTTTATGATTTTATTATTTATGCAATAATAATGATAATTTTAGTTATTATTTTTTTTATTGTTGTTTTATAAAAATCTTTTGCTTTTTTTTATTTTTATTTTTCATGGCAATTTAATTATTTTAATTGTTTTGGCTGTAATGTTAGCAATAATTTTAGCTTTTATAGCAATGATAATGACAATAATATTAGGATGATTCTTCAATCTATGTTTTCTTCTTTTTGTTGATAGAAAATTAACAGCTTATTTTTTTTATTTGATTATTGTAAGTATTTTCATAATTTATATTTTATTTTTGTTTGATTTAAATTGAATTATATAATAAACTAATCTTAATACAATGAACTTAATAATTCAGATATCTGAGTTTTCTTGATTTTTTAATGATGATGATAAATTTATGCTGGTTATTTCATTTGAAACTACTAAACAGATAAATTTATATCGATTTTAAATTCATATATTTTATAGAAAACTTGCATTTTACATGAATTCTGCACATATTTATTATTTTAACTAAATTTATATTATAATAAAAAAATACACACAATTAATATTTTTTACATTGAAAAAAATATTTTGCGTGTAAGGAAAAGGAGGAAGAAGAAAAACAACAAAAAAGGAAGGTGTGAGTAATAAAATTGCTTCCCCGAGAGAGCATCAGAAATAAAGTTGATGGAATACCCATCACCACTAGGGGTGAGCAAACCGAACCGAATAACCGATTTAACCGAGAAAACCGAAAAAAAAAAACCGAAAAAACCGAACCGAAAAAACAAACCGATTAAACCGATTGCAAAATTATAAAAAACCGTCCGGTTCGGTTCGGTATCGGTTTTGTATGGACAAAACCGATTGAACCGAACCGAACCGGTTCGGTTCGGTTTACTCACCCTACAGTCCCTACTATAAAAACAAAGTTAAGAAACCCTACACTTTACCGTTCCGCCTCCCTCTACCTCTCGCCTCTTTCCTCCCTCACCTCTCGCCTCTTTCCTCACGCCTCCCTCTGCCTCTCGGTTTCAAACCCTAAATTTTCTAACACAAGCAGCCTCTCTACCTTAGCAAGCACTAGCAGCCTCTCGCCTCTCTGTCTCTGCATCTTAAAAGTTAAAAATCCGTTCCTCTCGCCTCCCTCTGCATCTTAAATCTCCCTCCCTCTCGCCTCTCGCTTCTCGGCCTCTCGCCTCCCTCTGCATCTTTATCATCGTCCCCATCCGACACGGTTCAGTTTACAAAAGGTAAGTAAATGCTCACCTCTGATTTATTTCTTGTTATATGTTAAAGATCAACTGTCTTAGATGTTAGGGCTTGTTGTCCTTGGAGTTGATATAATGCTGAGTTATTTGACTTAATTATAGAGGATTTACTGTAAATTCGAAAGTGTTTAGGCCCTGTGAAAGAATAATTGTCAAACTTTTGTTTCTGTTTAACTCTGTTTATGTCTGTAATCCTCCTATGTTTCTGTTTAACTCATGTTCTGTTATGCTTTGACATGGTTCGTGTAATTAAAATTTGCTGATAAAGTTGTGAGAGAAAAAAAGAAAAGCAAATGCTTCCACTGGCTTTGTTGCATATGTAAAGTAAAGAGCACTTATATCGCACTGTTTATCAAGGCCCTAAATTGACCAGTTTTAAAACTATAAATACCCTTCAAAATTAGGATAATTGAACCTGTACATCAGAAATGCTGACAGAACAGTTTGTAATTTAGCCGAGAGTAATGTACTATGCATGCAAAGATCGTTGAGCGTAATGTATTGTGCATTATGAATATATATTAGCCGAGAGTAATGTATTATGAATATATGCTGTGAATATATTGTGCATTCTTAAAATATATATTATTAACATGTTTTGATCTTTTTCATTTGTTAATTACAGATGGAAAACCAAAATGTTTCATCCATCGACACTACCCCAACATCAACCACTGCAGGATCAGGATCTGTCACAAATGATAGAGGTAAACAACCTGAAGTCCTTATATTGGGGAAAAGAAATGTTGATGATAGGAAAAAGTCACAAATTTGGGATCATTTCACAAAACTAGATGGTGATCCTAGTAAACCTAGAGCTGCATGTAATTATTGTAGGAGACATTATGCATGTCATACTATTTTGAATGGAACAAGCAATATGTGGAGTCACTTGAAAGCATGCAAAAAATTCCCCTTTGTGGTTGATAAGAAGCAAAAACTGTTGGTATTAGAACCTAAGAAAGATAGTGATGAATCAGAAGACAAAAATATGGGCACTCTAAAGGCAATAGGTTTTAATCAAGAAGAATGTAGATTAGCACTAGCACAAATGATTATAGTTGATGAGTTGCCTTTTAAATTTGTGGAGGGAAGGGGATTTAAATCATTTTTGAGGAAATTACAACCTAGATTTGATAGTCGTTCTCGTTTTACTGTTATGAAAGATTGTTTAAAAATTTATGTTGACGAGAAGGAAATTTTGAAGATAGCACTTAGGGGTCAACGATTATGTTTGACAACAGATACATGGACATCAATCCAAAACATTAATTATATGTCCTTAACAGCTCATTGGATTGATAATGAGTGGAAATTGCATAAAAGAATTCTCAATTTCTGTCAAGTTTCAAATCATACTGGTGAGGTAATTGGTCAAGTGATTGAGAATTGTTTGTTAGAGTGGGGGATTGACAAACTTTTTACTGTTACAGTAGACAATGCAAGCTCCAATAATGTGACTATTTCTTATTTGAAGAATGTGATGATAGATTGGCCATTTAATATATTGGAAAATTATCATTTGCATGTAAGATGTAGTGCACATATTGTAAATCTTATTGTGGGTGATGGCTTGAAAGAGATTCATGATTCAGTTGTTAAGATTAGAAATGCAATAAGATTTGTGAGATCTTCACCTGCGAGGGAACTTGTATTTAAAAAATGTGCAGAAAAATTGCATATAGAGTGTAAAAAGCTTTTATGTTTGGATTGTGCAACTCGATGGAATTCAACTTATCTCATGTTGGATGCTGCAGAAAAATTTGAGAAGGTGTTTGTGAGGTTAGGTGAGAGTGAACCTAGGTATATGGGTTATTTTTTAGAAGTTGATTCAAAAGGGAATAAGAAAAATATAGGGCCACCTAATTCGGATGATTGGGGAAATGGTAGAATTTTGGTGAAGTTTTTAAAGATCTTTTACACAGTTACATTAAAGTTTTCTGGCTCATTACATGTGACATCAAATTCTTTCTTCAATGAATTGATTTACATGCATTCAAACTTGTCGAAACTGTGTAAAAGTCGAGATAATATTTTAAGTGGAATGGCAATGAAAATGATGTTGAAGTTTGAGAAGTATTGGGGATATGATGCAAATCAGAATTTCATATTGTATGTGGCTAATGTTTTAGATCCACGTTTTAAGTTGAAATATGTTGAATTTTGTTTTGGTGAGTTGTATGATTTTCACCAAGCACGAGATTTAACAACAAAGGTGAAAGATCATTTAGTTGGACTATATGAATTTTATTTGAGAGCTGATGAAGTGAAGGATGTTAATAGACATATTTATGATGTTAATGATGTGGATTGCAATGATACAGAGGTAAATGTTAATACTTTTGCTCGGTTTAAAAGACATTTACAAAAGGAAGAAAGTGTAGAAAATAAAAATGAAGTGGAGAGGTATTTGAATGATGGTTGTGAGGATCCTGATGATGAGAAATTAGATATTTTAGGTTGGTGGAAGGTTAATGGTTCAAAATATAAAATACTTTCGAAGGTTGCACAACATGTTTTAGCTATTCCTGTATCCACAGTGGCTTCTGAATCATCTTTTAGTACAGGCGGTCGTATACTCGACCAATTCCGAAGTTCTTTATCTCCAGCAACTGTTCAAGCACTTGTTTGTTGTCAAAATTGGTTACATCATGGAGAAATCCCAATCGACATTACAACCTTGATAGATGATTATGAAAAATATGAAAAACTTGAATCAGGTTATTTTTCTTATACATTTGTATTTTTATTTTATTAAATAATAATCAACTTATTTGCAATCTAACATTTCTATTATTTTTTGTAGAATTTGGTGGAAAGTTAAATCTAGCGACGGATGATAATTAGTTGAAGACCGATTGTATTTCTTGAAGTTTTTTATGTTAATGTTTCTTGTTTTTTTAAGCCCTTTTTGAAGGCATTTTCTGTAATTTAAATTTAAATTTGTTCCTTTGTATAGTTTTAATTATCTCTCATCATGCTAAATTACACAACAAAATTATTAGAAAGGTTAAAAAAACTTAATAAACACTATATTAACAATTTAATAAATTAATATTTGTATTTGTTGCAAAAACAATTTTAAAAATACTTTGGGTTCTTCTACAAAAATAGTTTTTCAAGCTTATCAAAAAATTTATCAGAAAGCCCATCAGAAAGCCCATCAGAAGGCCCATCAGAAGGCCCATCAAAAGGCCCAAAAACAAATTCGGTTTTATGATTTTTTTAACCAAAAAAACCGGACCGAACCGAACCGAAAGTGGCCGGTTTTGAATAAATTCGGTTCGGTTTCGGTTTGATTTAAAAAAAAAACAAAAATTTCGGTTAGGTCCCTATTTTGACAAAAAACCGAACCGAACCGAAAATGCTCACCCCTAATCACCACTTTTGAATTGATGATATGGTGTGGTTGCTTTATGAAAGCCACCATGTTGTTTCCACCAGTGATTAGCCCCACCGATGGGTGGGTGGGTCTCTCTCTCTCTCATGTATATATTCTCTTTTCCTATTTCTCAAATAAGAAACATGAAAGTGATTTTTTGAACCAAACACTTCACAATTTATTTTGAACCGCAGTAAAAGTGTTTTTTTTCAATCTCAATCACAACAGCAACCACAATACCAAACAGGCCCTAAGTCTGATCTAGAATGTCAACTATAAAAAATTCTCACATGATCCTTTGCGCGGCAGTTATTATTAATGTGATCTTCTAGATTTGCTGGCTCAAAAAATAATTAAAATAACATGTAAAAATATAATTTGTAAAAAATAAAATTGAAAACAAAACTAAAAAATTCAATAAAAACACGTTGAATTGAATAATGAAATAAAAAATAAATCAATGATAAAAAAAAAAAAAAAAAAAAAAAAAAAAAAAAAACCTAAAAAAACCTAAAAAAACCTAAAAAAACAACTCAACTTGCAAGTTGGTCCATCGCACCCTATTCTTTTTTTTAAAAAATATTAGCGAGTGATAAGCGGTGCGTCACTTGATGTTGTCGAGAAACCAACTATGCATATTTATAGATAAAACCTACAATCACCAAACTATTCTAGTTCAGTAAAACCTTTTGACACCAAGAACAACGAATTTCTTGATAAAAAAAAAAAAAAAAGGTCAAACCAACCATTCTCTCTTCCCTATTTTAACGTGATTATTTTTTGTTTCTAATCCAGGAATTGAAAAAACATAAGTTTTATTTTTATCAAAATAAAAATTATCACTAATATAATATTAGTCATTTCTTATTTTTATTTTATAAATTTTAATCCTTTATCTTTTAATTTCATATTTTTACTATAAATTCAAGTTTAACTTCATGAACTAGTAAAGATACAAGCATTAATTGTTAGATGAGGTCAACAGTTTGTGTTTTTGAACAAAAAATTGTAGAGATTAAGCCGTTAAGGTGATTTGTTTGGTTAAAAGTGCCGAGCATCTATCATGGCACGCATGGATCTTACTGATTGATAAATTTGAAACTTTTTTTGAATCTGTTCATCTCAAAAAAAAAAAAAAAATCATGATAACCATAAAAAATAATTATCAGAGCAACCCACTAATTCTTGAAAGATGAGAAACAAAAATAAAAGTTACGTAGAAAGAAAGATCATGATCTTTGGATTGCATGACAGGAAAAACTTTTTCACATCTATAATCACAGTTCTTGGAGCAAAGCTGAATACACAGCTCGCCATCCCTCCTGCGTAGGGTGCACCGTGTCCCAAAAAAATGCAGCTTCAGGATCATCGCAAACAGCATACTTTTTCGCTCCATTCGCATCTACACTTCCACAGCTATAATTAGTGGATATACCAGCGCAACATGGCTTCAACGGGTTCTCGAACTTCGAACTTCCTGAGCAAGGCGATAGAAGAAGAAAAAATATATCGTAAATTGAGCTAACATGATATAGCAAGCCCATTTAGACAACGCTTAAGCAGGTTTGATATTTACTAGTTAGTTGATGTGATAGCTGAAACAAACCTGGATTTTCTCCTTTGTTTTTGAAAACAGCCATGAATGCGTCGTAGAGATCAAGAATGGCAAACGTAGAATCCTTCGTGTCATTATTCAACTTTATCACTGCTTGTTGCAGCAAGAGGTTGTGGAAACTGGCAAGCTCGTTTGCAGTTCCATTACATTGCTGGAATGAGGACGTAATGGTAATGCGGGGAAGACAACCCAGAGGTTGGAGGGCGGTGACAACCACTTTCTTCACTCCCATGCCATGGATGCGTTTCATGTTCATAGCTAGTTGAGTCACTACTTTTGTAATGAAAGGCTGCCAACCCTACCATAGTGACAAGAAATTAATTAAGCTTCGCATTTCTAGATAGAGAGGCAAATGAAATAAAATTTCCATTTATGTTTAATGATCGAATGTTACCTGTGTTGGGCCGTTTGTGGCATTATATTTTGAGTAGTCATTACCAGCGACGGAGACAAGGGCCAGGGAGGAATGTAAGTCTGATCCAGAGTAGAACTTTTCATGGATGATATCTTGGAAAAAATCAATCTGTGTGGTCATGTTTGGCTCTGGAACCAAGGTAGGGAACACCCCAGTGCCTCCATATGCGAAATTCATTCCGTTTTTCCAGTGCTCGATCCCCACTACTTTTCTCCATCTGTATGGGATCGGAGACTTGATTCCGATAGACTTAGCTGCAAATATATATATAAATATTATCGATATGCCACATATAAAGTCATAAAGTGTTTAAATAGTTAAGCATTGCGTGATTTATACGATAATATATAATACAAGCGTGTAAGGAAAAGGAGGAAGAAGAAAAACAACAGTAAAGGAAGGTGTGAGTAATAAAATTGCTTCCCCGAGAGAGCATCAGAAATAAAGTTGATGGAATACCCATTACCACTTTTTAATTGATGAGATGGTGTGGTTACGTTATGAAAGCCACCGTGTTGTTTCCTCCAGTGATTAGCCCTACCGATGGGTGGGTGGGTCTCTCTCTCAGTCTCTCATTTATGTGTGTGTGTGTGTATATATAAAATTCTCTTTTCCTTTTTCTCAAATAAGAAACATGAAAGGAAAGAAAACATGGAATTGACGGAATTAAAACCGAGACGAAAACGACGTCATTCTGTCTCGGTTTGTTGAACGGAACGAAACGTTCCGGCTGTTCCGGCCGGAACGGAACAGAATTAACAACTATGATTCTTACAGCTAAAAAAAAGCGGGGGTTAGCAGAGACAGTAGTTATGGAGGACAAAATAGTGGGCAAACCCCACCACTAAAAATATGATTATACAAATTATACAATAATCTAAAAGAGCTCAGTGTGGAGTGGACATTTTTCGTCCCTGCGTCGTGCGAGTTCGTCAACCTTTTTTTGTTTTGTTTTTTCCTCTTATGAACAATGTTTTAAAGATTTTAACCCCGATAATAAGATAAAAAAATGGTTCCGGCTGAGGGTCACGCATGTAATTGCACGCGTCCGGACCAGTCCGGTCCGCCGCAACCTTTTTTTTTAATATTATTAAAAATGGCTAAATACGGTTATAGCCCCTAATTAGACAAAATTGGTGACTTAAGCCCAGGGGTGTGCCGGTAATTGACCATTATTATTTATTTATTTTTTGAAATACTGTCGGCGCGTGCGGTCCACGCGACCGACAGTATTCCGCCTCACGCCCCTTTCAGGTGGCGCGTGAAGGCTGATATGGTGTCCGGAACTGTCCTACCGGCGTCTATTCTGGTGCGCCTCTGCTTGGTCTTCCTCCCGGTGCGGCGTGTTTTGGCACACGGTGGACGTGGACGCGGCGGTGGCCGGTTAAATTCGGTTTCACCGTTTCTCTCTCTCCTGCACGTAAGGGTGCAGAAGAGCCCCCCGGTTTTAGTAGCTTTTCACTTCAGTCCCTTTACTTTTAATTGTGTCTACGGTCCTGATTTCTATTATATAAGTTTTGATTTTGTTCGATTGGGTCTTTCGATTGCAATTAATTAAATGTCAATGTTTCACTTCGGTCCTCCTTTTAATTTCCGGATTGGGTTGAAAAGGCTTAATATATTCGGTACAGAAGTTTCAATTTTTGCAACTTTGTCCTTTAATTGAAAATGTTAATAAATATGATTTTCATTTGAGTCCTTAAACTTTTAATTTTTATTTGATTTTCATTTCAGCCCTTATACTTTTATTTTTTAAAATTTCTAAAATAACCCCTACTTTTGTCCATGTATATATAAGTGTGTTTAACACAATAATAATAATAATAATAATAATAATAATAATAATAATAATAATAATAATAATAATAATAATAATAATAATAATAATAATAATAATAATAATAATAATTCAATTGTTTTTCTTACTTACTCTTTTGATAATGTTTTTTAGTTTTTTTTCTTCGGATAATTTGATAATTTTTATTGTTTTGGCAGTAATAGCAATGATAATTTTATTTTTATTTTATTTTTTTGTTTTATCTTTTGTTAAAGTTTCTAGCATGTTTTTTAGTCTTTCATTTATTTTTGTTTCTTTCATTATTAACATAATAATAATAATAATAATAATAAAAATAATAATAATAATAATAATAATAATAATAATAATAATAATAATAATAATAATAATAATAATAATAATAATAATAATAATAATAATAATAATAATAAGAGCAATGATAATTTTAGATTTTAAGACATTGATTTTGCTATTGTTATAATAAGGTGTGTTGAGCTATTTTATTATATTAAATTTCACATACATAAATATTATATTTTAATTTTGATCCAGCAAATCCTATAAAAATTGTTTGCTCAGCCCGCAACGTAGAACATATATTTTTTAAAATTTTCAAATTAAATGATTTTTTCCAGCTAATAATTTTTATTTTTGTTTTATCATCTATTATATTTTTTTATTTGCTCTGTCTTTTAGTTTTTTATTGATTTTTTTTTATATATTTTCAAGTTAGATTAATTTTTTTGCCTGATAATTTTGATTTTATTTTTTTGTTTCATCTTTTGTTAAAGTTATTACAATTTTTTTGTCTTTTATTTATTTCTGGTTTTTTATTCATTATTAACACAATAATAATAATAATAAAAAAAAAAAAGTTTTAATAAAAAAAAGTTTTTGTTCTTGCTTGCTTTTTTTTTCTCTCGAGGTATTTTGATAATTGTTATTGTTTTAACAGTAAGAGTGATGATAATTTTAGAAGTTAACACTTCGATGTTACTGTTGTTATGACAGGGTATTTTGATTTGTTTCATCATATCAAACTTTACATGTAAAAATATTATATTTTAATCTGAACAGTTATATAAATTATTTACTCCGCCCGCAACGAAGTGCGGGCCATCAAACTAGTACAAGACTAAAAGCAAAGCCAAGCCGATTACGGGAAGACACCTAAGAAAGTAAAGCTAAAGGTGAAAGCATGGTTGTTAAAATCGCGATTTTGACACAACACGGAAGGGGCTTCAGAAACTCGGATCGTAAAATCGTAAAATCGTACCTTTTCTCTTGTAAAGAAACCTAATTTTTCTCTTTCTTTCTTCCACTTTCTGCTCTTCAATTAGTTCAATACCATACCATCTCGAAGCTTATTAAGGTTTGTTTAACTTATCAATGATTATTTTTTCTCTTCAATTTAGTGTTTTGCTTGATTCGGTCTCAAGGTTGAAGTTTTTTCTTGTTTTTGCCTTCAAGCTCCTATATGGGTTCATGTGATTTCATGATCTCTCTGTCTTTCATTTTTCTCTCCCTTTAATTTTTTGGGTTGTTTCTGTCTCAAATTGATCAGAGACTCTCAATATTTCGAGAGAGAGGGCTGCGTCAGAAATCAAAATGTAAAAATTAGAATAGCCTGGAATCGTAAAATCGGACTGATCTGGTCCGATTTTACGATTCCGTACGATTTGGACCGAGTTTGACCGAATTCGTTTTTTCTCCCCGAATTGACACGATTTGATGAGTTAACTCGCAAAATCGTACGATTTTGTGAGTTAACTCGCAAATTAAATGATTTTTTCCAGCTAATAATTTTTATTTTTGTTTTATCATCTATTATATTTTTTTATTTGCTCTGTCTTTTAGTTTTTTATTGATTTTTTTTTATATATTTTCAAGTTAGATTAATTTTTTTGCCTGATAATTTTGATTTTATTTTTTTGTTTCATCTTTTGTTAAAGTTATTACAATTTTTTTGTCTTTTATTTATTTCTGGTTTTTTATTCATTATTAACACAATAATAATAATAATAATAATAATAAAAAAAAAAATTTTAATAAAAAAAAGTTTTTGTTCTTGCTTGCTTTTTTTTTCTCTCGAGGTATTTTGATAATTGTTATTGTTTTAACAGTAAGAGTGATGATAATTTTAGAAGTTAACACTTCGATGTTACTGTTGTTATGACAGGGTATTTTGATTTGTTTCATCATATCAAACTTTACATGTAAAAATATTATATTTTAATCTGAACAGTTATATAAATTATTTACTCCGCCCGCAACGAAGTGCGGGCCATCAAACTAGTACAAGACTAAAAGCAAAGCCAAGCCGATTACGGGAAGACACCTAAGAAAGTAAAGCTAAAGGTGAAAGCATGGTTGTTAAAATCGCGATTTTGACACAACACGGAAGGGGCTTCAGAAACTCGGATCGTAAAATCGTAAAATCGTACCTTTTCTTTTGTAAAGAAACCTAATTTTTCTCTTTCTTTCTTCCACTTTCTGCTCTTCAATTAGTTCAATACCATACCATCTCGAAGCTTATTAAGGTTTGTTTAACTTATCAATGATTATTTTTTCTCTTCAATTTAGTGTTTTGCTTGATTCGGTCTCAAGGTTGAAGTTTTTTCTTGTTTTTGCCTTCAAGCTCCTATATGGGTTCATGTGATTTCATGATCTCTCTGTCTTTCATTTTTCTCTCCCTTTAATTTTTTGGGTTGTTTCTGTCTCAAATTGATCAGAGACTCTCAATATTTCGAGAGAGAGGGCTGCGTCAGAAATCAAAATGTAAAAATTAGAATAGCCTGGAATCGTAAAATCGGACTGATCTGGTCCGATTTTACGATTCCGTACGATTTGGACCGAGTTTGACCGAATTCGTTTTTTCTCCCCGAATTGACACGATTTGATGAGTTAACTCGCAAAATCGTACGATTTTGTGAGTTAACTCGCGATTTTAACAACACTGGGTGAAAGCACATCATTTCACAGAGGAATCCAGAAACACCACTTACCGAGGAAATCGGTCAGGACCCGGCCATCTGAGAAACGACCGGCAGGCTTGCCTGGAAATGTGATTCCATAGGGAACTTTCCATGAACTTGCCAAAGAGATCCTGCTATTGCCTGTGTCGGCATACGAGTCTCCGAATACAAAGAGCTTGCTTGGTCTAAAATCGAAGAGATGACGGTGTCGGTGGTGGTGGTGGTGGTGGTGAGATGACCCGTACACACTTGTGTTCTCTGCAATATATTACATGAATGAGTTCACGGGACAAATATAGAGACAGTTTTGTAGAGAAAAACCAAACCCAAGATCATATTTCCTTAAAAAACTTCCAAGAAACTAGAATGATTAAAAACGATAAGCAATATCCACATACCTGAGAGAAGCAAAAGGAAGGAGAAGCAGGAGAAGATGTAGAGGAGAAATTGCTGCTGTCTGTCCATGATTTTTATGAAACTCAGAGCCAAGTGCTGCAAGAATCTATACTTGCGATAGAATGGGGTGGATAAGGAGTTGATGAGGGTGCTGTAGAGGGAGTTGACGAGGGTGATGCCGAGATGAAGTTTGACTGGGGACGACACACGATTACCTCCTTAAATAGTGGTGGCATAACGCACCATAGTAGAGTTGATAAGGTTCGCTTTTCTTTGGCCCTTTTTTTACTTCGAAATGTGCGGTCCAAATATTTCTTGGCAGCTTCATTTTGAATTTTTCAACCAAAAAAACTTCATATTTCTTTCAACTTTTATCTCAACACGCGGAAGATGATTGGAAAAGGGCTGGAAGGGGTATTGTAATTATTATTTTAAATGTTTTTTCATACACTAAATCGAACTGCGCATGTGATTTCAAAGGGAGATGAATGGAGCCAGTCCATCATGATCGCCCCTTCCATCATTATTAAGTCTAGACCGTGCCCAGTGCGATGCCTTGGAAATTCCCTGACTTGGTCCATTATGATTGCCAATTTAAGATATGATCAATGCAACTGTGTGTTCTTGAAAATGGGAATTTTGGGTGCCATATTTTATTTTATTTTATTTAACTTTCAAAGTGTTTATATTCAACCTATGTTAGCTAATGACGTCCACACTGCGCCAACAATTTGCGATTGTGCTTACATCTGTTAAGATAAGATTTTCTAATTCAAGTTTTAGGACCAACAATTTGCGATTGCGATGCGCCAACAAGTTGGGAGATTTTTTTTCTGAATAAAGACACTCTTTCAAAATCTCACGGAAACTCCTTGGCAGTATATACGTGCGCGCGCGTGTGGGGGATAGCCTATCTTTTTATATTAGTTAGCCTATTTTTATATTAAAAAATATATGCATTTTTCAATAATAATAATATTAAAGATGGTGTAGGAAAAGAAGATGATGGTAATATGATAGAAGTAAAGACACGTCCTGTGAAAGTGGCAACATAGTGTTCTAATTCCATATTTGTCTTTTAGAGGTTATCAGTTTGAATCTTACAACACTTAGAGATATTAGAGTTTGGTAACTAGTCATTTACTTCAGGAATTGTAAAATTAGTTAAGATACATGTAAACTGACCCTGACAACTATATTACAATAAAAAAATGATGAAGGAGATTGTGATTGTGGTGGTTGTTAAAGATTATGATGGTGAAGGAGTAGGAGGTGGAGGGTGTGGTAGTGGTAGTGGGATAAATGTGATGGTTAAAATAATTGGATGATATTGTAGGTGAATTAATATTGTATAAAATTTTATGACTTGAAATATTTTTCAACAAATGAACTATGTTTAAATATTGACTGTAAAATATTTATATTGACTAATTTTCTTAGAAAATATTTTACGAGAAACAAACAGATGAAATTTTTTTTTCAGGAAACAAACATAGAAAAATCTAAAAAAATTTTTCCTGAAAAATAATTTACATTAAATAAATACACCATTAAAATTAAAAGTCATGAGTAATATAAGTAAGAAAAAAAAATAAGAATCAAAATGTCATGTGATATTCTTTTAAGAACTAGCATAAAAGTTATAAGTAGACAACATTAGTATTTAAGGTGAACTATACAACATTAGTTTGTGATTTAATTTTTTTTTAATGTTATTTTTGTTTTTTAATAAAATATGTAATCTTTTTTTTATCTAAATTCATCTTCTCATATTTTATTTTGAAGTAAAAGCTAGTATGATTTTGAACCTATTTTCATAAAATCAATTTCATAGAATTGGGGTAGTGTGGGCCATTGACTTGTAACCTATTATGGGCTTGGATTTGTCTATGTGGGTTGCTCAGGTGATTGCCTTCCTTTCACAAGACTGTTTAGCTGGCCACAAAGCCTCTTATTTGGGCTTAAAGTGCTCTATCGTGTCTTGAAATTATCTTCTTTCTTTCTTTTGAAAATCTTCAATATTAGTTTTTTTTTTAATATCAACTGATTATTTCAATTATATTTAGATATTTTACAAATCAATATTTAGAAGAAAGAAAATCACCACTCGTGTGGAAATACTATAAAAAATAATAACTATACTAATTTTAAAAAATAATACAATCTTTTTAATAGGAAATATTTCTTTTACCTTTCTATAATTTTGGTCTTTTTTTTTTTTTTACTTTTATGGAGCTTATAAATTGATAACACTTCAGGAAAATCAACAAAAAAATAATATTTTATTTACAGGAACATTAATTTATATCTCAATTAAAACTATAAGCTACTATATTAAATATTACAATTTTATAACTGCTATGATTTTCAAAGTTTAATCATTACATAATTATACGTCAATCACTTATTAGGTGGTCGGCAATTTAGGTGCTTAAGACAGAGACAGCTGAAGAAATATCATATTTTTTTTGACAAATCAAAACCCCATGTATCATGTGATTGGTAATTCGTCGCATTATAGATCTTGTTATTACTATATGTTATTGTGTTTTGCTGCCATCAAGGTTGTCAAAATCGCGATTTTAACATGAATCGGAAAGCCATTCTGAAAATCGGATCGTAAGATCGGATCGTAAAATCGTACCTGAATTTGTCCGTACAAAAATCGTAAAATCACAGCTAAAATTGTGTGAGCAGAAAAATCATAAAATCGTAAGTAAAATATTTCTGAATACAATACATCATAATTATAGACATAAAACTTCATTAGTTAAAGTTCATTCATGATTTAAAATAACTTCAAAATACATTACAAAACAATTGTCCATAAAATTGCATAAAATAAAAACTAACAAATTTAAAACAAATCTTCAGCTGGCGTGCAATGTAAACTAAAACCAGCTTCAGTTTCATCCCCCTGACTATGTCCAAGACTTGCATCAATAGTAAAGGATTATTAGTACTACCACTGGTGCTAACACCGATATTGCTAGTACTAGATCGAACTCCAACAATATTTAACCCTAAACTCCTTGAATTAGAAGTTTCAAAATCAACTTCAGCGGCTGGAGTACTCATCTCAACACCAGGCAAAATTCATTACATCCTTTGACTAACACAAGCCTATGCACAACAAACAACTTGTCCACTATATCCTGTGCATAGTTGCTTGCAAAGTTATGGAAACAATAGAGCACATCATTCATTAAAGTTTTCTGTCTCCTAGAAAATGTTTCTAAAGAACTGAAAATTCAAAACAAGTTAACACAATCAAAGTGCTTCCTTCATTCCTAAGCACATCATTCATTCCAAAGCATCATGAACACAAATTAATTCGACAGAACACAAATTGAAAATACACACCTTGAGTTCTAACTTTTAACATACAATTGAACCTCAAATTTCCATATTCTCGGCAGCTAAACATCATGAACACAAATTAATTCATTCTCGACAGTTTATGATCCTTTCAAAGGCACATTATCATGAACACAAATTTCCATATTCTCCTTTTCATGCACAGACAGATGCAATGTTTTGTTTTCATACCATCATGAACACAAATTTCCATATTCTCGGCAGCTAAACATCATGAACACAAATTAATTCATTCTCGGCAGTTTATGATCCTTTCAAAGGCTCATTATCATGAACACAAATTTCCATATTCTCCTCATGCACAGACAGATGCAATGTTTTGTTTTCATAACATCATGAACACAAATTTCCATATTCTCGGCAGCTAAACATCATGAACACAAATTAATTCATTCTCGGCAGTCTATCTAGGAAAAACTCATTCGCTCTCTCAACCTCTAACTCTAGGTTTTTTTATATCAAAACTTATGTGAAAGATTGAAATGCACTAACCTTGAACGGCGACGGCGGTGGCAACAATGATAGATAAATTTGGGGAAGTCCGACAGCTCTTCTCCAGTAAGCGAGAAGACGATTCGAGAGATGAGAGGAGAGGACGATTTAGGGGAGGAAGAGAACAGTTGGGGGAGAGATTGGGTGTGAAGTGTGAACTGAGAAGAGAATCAGCGATTTGGGGAAGAGAACGGGTTTAGGGCATGAAAACGAAAGAGTATTTTTGGAAGATTGAAGTGAAGAGTGCAGATTGAAGTGAAGACTGAAGAGTGAAGGGCGCCTGAAGACCGAGCAGCTAGGATCGTGAAATCGGACCGATCCGGTCCGATTTCACGAGTCAACCCGATTTTGACCGAGTTTGACCGGTTTCGATTTTTCTTTCCGGTCCAACTAGGTTTGTTGAGCCAACTCGCAAACTCGTACGAGTTTGCGAGTTGACTCGCGAGTTTGATTACCTTGGCTGCCATATATAATTTATATATGATCTAATAATTTTGTTATTTCCACTAATTTAAATTCGTAAAAAGATTAATAAACCCCCTTCAATAATGTTTATTAGAAAATCAAAACAACCAATTTAAAAGGTATGTTGTACGAATAATAATTAATTTTGTAGTGATTTTAGCAGCTCCCTTTTCAGATTATAATCCAATGCAATACTTAAATAAGCTCGTGTTTATATCTCAAATAAATTGATCTTTACATGTCATAAGAATTTATAGAAATATTTAAATCCTATTGTGGCTACTAAAAGGATTTTGAATTTCAAAGTTAAATGTTAAAATTTGATATATATTATTTTTACGATCTCAAACTTGTGGCTCCAGATTTGTAACAATTCTCTAAACATAAATTTAAAACTTTGTAAACTTTTATATGCATAAGTAAAATATAAACTTACGAGTGATCGATTTTGAACTTAGAATATACCTTAACAACTCAGGATCAAAAACTTGTATTCACTGAATTATTTTTCAATTGATTACAAACATACATTAGGATTCTTTTTTTATGCGAGAAACTCCGCTCCTCGAAAAGTCCACTTTGTGAGTTTAGATGAGCAAGTAAAACCCCGGTTGTTCTTACAAAGAGAGCATATCCTGACTCGAACTCGAGACCTGCTGTACAGATCGCAAGCCCTCTGTCATTACATCACGCCTCTTGGGAATCATACACGAGAATTCCCTAACAAAATAACATTAACTCATTTGTATTTTTGATATTTTATAGGTTTTTAAATAATAATACCCAAACTTACTATTAAAAACTTAATGTTTATATTTATAAATAAATCATCAATTTTTAGAAGCTATTTGTCTATAAGTTATATATCTACATATTATTTTCTAAGGAATTACAAGCATAACGATAAACATGTTTTGAAAATCCTAAGAACTTAATTTAATTGCAGATTGATGAGTTTTTGTTGATGTTCTTCTTCTGCTTTAGTTCAATCATCCATTCTCTCCACTACTCTTTATTTCAAAGATTCAAAGTTGAAATTGGCTCTATGGTTGTTAATATGATGGCTACTGGAGGCTTTCATAATCACCAATTTCAGAACTCATAAGATTAGTTAAAGTGCACGCAAGCTGACCCGAATATTAACGTTAATAAAAAAAAAAGATACAAGTTGAAACTGCCAACTCAATTTACTTTAGTTAAAGTAAGTTTATTATTTTACAAGTTTGGATCTTATCAAAGCTCTCTCTTATAATACATTCTATATATATATATATATATATATATATATATATATATATATATATATATATATATATATATATATATATATATATATAGATATATAGATATATAGATATATATAAACAACTGATATGAATCCATAATGAAAATTGGAGACAACTAATTAAAAAAACTAAAATAGAGTTGAATATGGAAGACTTGTAAGAACTAACTAAGCAACACAATTAATTTATCGATGTTAAAAATCAAGAGGAGGAAGGCAACAAAATTAAGAGCACTAAAATGTGCTGTCACAGGAAAAATTAAAAAAAAAAAAAACAAGAAGAAGAAGAAGCATGTGAACAGTTCGCTGTCTTGATTAGCCGTCGGGTATCCGTGGACTTCCCTACATTCGATTTCTTACAGTTTTCTTTTCATGGGACAAACTCATGGACGGCACCCATCAGGCTGTTCGGCACATGGGAGACCCATAAAACTAATCACCTCTCAAACATCACCGGAGATTCAGGATCCTGAAACAGCTCCGGCTATAATCATGATTGGCATCTAATTTTGTCGTGTGAGGACACTGCAGTGGCATCATATTTGTTTGCTAACTAGTGGATCTTGGTTTTAATGTTTAAAATTTAAATACCAGTAGTTCACATTAAAAACCCTCTGATGTTTTGTTCAACACAGCAGTGACTGCAGACATTTGATCATCTCCACATTCCCATGTCGGCATGTCCACTTGGAAATGTATATTTGTTGTTAGTTACCTCTAATTGGTATTAAGATATTAATTGATTTAGATTATGAAGATATTTGTTGGTATTTTATAATGTATTGTATTTGTATTTGTTAGATAAACTTGTTCTATGTTTTTCTAAACTTGTGTTCATTGTTTTAACTTTTGAAGATTTTTTAAACCATGCAATACTCAATGGAATATTCTATAAAAAAAAATAGAAACGGTGATGAAATCAGTGATGATTTATATTTATTTTTAAAAAATATTATCCGATATGATGAATTTTTCAGCTAAATATTTAATCAATATTATTAAATGTTATTGATGGATAAAAAAACCCTTTTAGCTGGAGGGAAAATAAATATTCATATTGTTTTGAGAAAATTAAAAAGACAAAAGTAATTATCATCAATCCTTTAATGTTCAAATGGTGTTTTTGAAATGATAAACGACAATCAAAATTCTCCTTAAAAGATAATCGTTATCACACTATCATAATTTATAATGTAATGATTGGTACAACAAAAATATATAACATGAATTATATGTTTGTTAAATGATTATGTGATTAATGAATTTTTCATTTTAATTATAATCAGAGACAGTGTAGAAAAACATGATCATCCTTTCTGGTGGACCAAAACGATTATTTTTTATAGGGAAAATTTGCTCATAACTAAATACATGAAAAAACCTAATGGACAAATTAACTCTTAATATGCACCATTTAACAAATGTGCAAATGTAAATGCATGGAGAATACCATATTTCGGGCCTGTCCAGTATTATTTTTTAAAACACTTTTTATTTTAAAAAAATAAAAATATTTTTAAAACATACAATCAATGATGCCCCACACCATTGCTCCTTGAATTCTTACTTAGCCTTTATTTTTTTGGATTAGAGAAAATTTTCTTTACTATAAAGTGTATTTTGTGTTTATCGACGAATAAATAAAATTTTGACTATTGTATGTTTTTATAAAAATATATATTCTGAGTAGAATTCAAGATTTATTATATATATCTCAAGATTTTTATTATCACGAAGAATTCTTAATTACCTAGCCATGTCCTCTTTTCATCTTGAAGTCCACATTTCACCGCGAACTGTCTGCAGCTCCACTCGATATACACCTTCCATTTTGTCGCCTCACAATTTTCTCGCATTCCCTTCCTCTCTCTTACTGCGATCTGCACTTGTTGAGAACGCGAGGATCTTGAGCAATCTTGGTTCTGAAGCTCTATTTTAAGTGAAGAAGAAAACAATGGTGCTTCCTGCATCAAGTTATGGAAATCTTATGCTCTCTCTCAAAGTGGTTTTGATATCAGCTGGGGTGCTATCTTTAGCGGTGATACTAAAACTATCGGTTCTTCCAGTAGTAGCAGTTTTTGCAGTCTCTGAGCTACCTATCTTGTATTCCTCCGTCCTGTCTTGGCTTCAGCCACCTTATCTTTACTTGACCATCAACTGCATAATCATCTCTATTCTCGCCTCTTCCA
Organism: Salix brachista; assembly: GCA_009078335.1. NCBI lineage: Eukaryota > Viridiplantae > Streptophyta > Magnoliopsida > Malpighiales > Salicaceae > Salix > Salix brachista. The sequence continues at coordinate 31,870,966 of CM018587.1, forward strand.
AGCTCCAACTTCAAAAGCCAGGCCGAGAACAGCAAGTACCCTTGCCATCACCGGCGGATATGATTGCCCCTCCGGTGCAGGTGGCGGATCAGGAGGAGAATGTTACTGTTCGTGTAAGGAGTGATTATGATAATGATGCTTTCGTTGTTTCAAATGATCAATATGGTAGTGATTATCAGGATTTGGATGTGGAGGATTGCACGGTGGAGAGTAGTAAGGCAGCTCCGTCTATGGAGCTCTCGTTTGAGAAAGAGAAACCATCGGTTTTTGCAAGATTAGGTCGCAGGAAATCCTTGAAATCCACTCCTGAAGGTAAATTCTCTCTTTTTAGTTCTAACGCACAAAAATCAAACTTCTGGCTACTAATTGCTTAGAAATACTAAGAAGAGTTGCACCAATTAGCATTACAATTTGTTTACTAGATGTCCTATATACATTTCTGATTCTCTGGCCAAGATATCTGTCTTGGGATTTTTATTCTTACAACGACAAAGCTGCTTTGAAGTAAGCACTTCTCTCATCAGATCGTACTTACATTTGGATGTATGTATTCACACAAAACAAAAAAGAAATTATTTTTCCTCCTAATTAACTCCGTAATAATTCTTTTCATTATCTCTTAAATATTTAAGTTACGAGTAAAAAGGAGGGTTAAATCCATGTAATTATGTTACGCGATAATCCCTCTTGTAATCGAGAATGTGTTGAACTTTGATATTCAGAAAGACAAACAAATTAAAGAAAGAAACACACTCTTTATTGATGGATAAAGTTAATGCAGCAGCTACAAGCCTTTATATAGGCACTTCACTTAACAGACTTCCTACAAATAAGAAACGGAATGACTAGAAAATAGAAATAAATAAAACAACTGACTTTCCTAATCACACTGCAACAGACTCCTTGTGACTAGGATTATTCCTATTTTATTGGAAAACAAATTGACTAAACCAGCATATCAATCTTGACTCTGTCACGGGCTGATGTTGATTAATTTTAACACTCTCCCTCAACATCTGCTTCTGTAATTCTTATCAAACCAAGCTGCTGACAGAAAGCTTCAAATTTGTTGCTACTCAGGCCCTTTGTAAATATGTCTGCAACTTGATCTTCTGATTTGATCTGCTTCAATTTAACTTCTTCTTCTAAAACCTTCTCTCGGATGAAATGATAATGCACTTCCACATGTTTTGTTCTTGCGTGAAATACTGGGTTCTCTGCTAGACGAACAGCTGATTGATTATCACAATACAATGGAATTGCATAATCTGTCACTTGATGTAAATCATTCATCAGCCTTATTAACCATGTACTCTCTTGAGCTGCCATTGCTGCTGCACGATATTCGGCCTCTGTTGTTGACAAAGATACTGTTGGTTGCCTTTTGCTGCACCAAGAAATCGATCCTGACCCAAGTCTAAACACATATCCAGTCGTTGATCGACGAGTGTCATGATCTCCTGCATAGTTAGCATCACAGTAGCCAACCATTTTACAGTCTTCACCTTTCTTGTACAGCAAACCATAGTCAGATGTGCCCTTCACATACCTCAGGATTCTTCGAGCTGCTTCCAAATGAGGCTTCTTTGGATTTTGCATGTATCTGCTCATTACACCTACTGCATATGAAATATCGGGTCTGGTCACAGTTAGTTATAGCAAGCTTCCCACCAACTGTCGATACATTGTAGCATCTTACAGCTCCTTGCCTTCATGTGCACACATTCTGGTATTTGGGTCCATAGGTGTTGCAGTTGCTTTACACTCTAGCATCCCAAACTTTTCCAACAGGTCTTTGGCATATTTTTGCTGACATAGAATTACTCCTTTGCGTGTGATACTTATCTCTAGACCAAGGAAATGATTCAGCTGTCCTAGTTCCTTCATTTCAAACCGAACAGACAAGTTCTCCTTGGTTTGGCAGATTTCTTCAACATCATTTCCCGTGATGATTATATCATCCACATACACGAGTAATATAGCTAATTTTTCACCATTAGCTTTAACAAATAAGCTGGAATCTGCATGGCTTACTGAAAATCCACTCTTAGTTAGAAATTCGGCAATCTTACCATACCAAGCCCTTGGTGCTTATTTCAACCCGTAGAGTGCCTTCCTCAGCTTGCATACGTAGTTGGGATGACTTTGATTTTGAAACCCCAGTGGCTGATCCATATAGATCTCTTGATCTAGCTCTCCATGCAAGAAAGCGTTCTTCACGTCCATCTGCCACAAGATCCACTCCTTGTTAGCTGCAACGGCGAGTACAACTCGCACAGATGTAAGTTTTGCAACTGGACTAAACGTTTCGTCATAATCTAGTCCATATTGCTGAGAAAATCCTCGTGCTACCAGGCGAGCCTTGAGTCTTTCAATTGTTCCATCTGTGCGTCATTTTATCTTGTACACCCATTTACATGAAATGGGTTCCACATCCTCTGGTCTTGGTACAAGATCCCAGGTCTGATTTCGTTGTAATGCTGTAATCTCTTCTTCCATAGCCTTATTCCAGTCTGAATTTTGTGAAGCTTCTGTAAAAGTTTCTGGTTCTTTTACACCTTCTACCACTGCAGCATTGGCATATTTTGCATTTGGCTTCTTCATTCGTGTTGATCTTCTAGGTGGATTTGATGTTGTTGCTGCATTGAATTCGGGATTTAGCTAGTCATGTATACCAGTTTGCCACGAGTTCTCTTTAATTTCAGCATCATCATCAATTACTTCTTCTTGGCTGTCAGTGTCATCTTCATCGTTGCTCAACTGGATTCGAGCAATTTGCATTTCCTCTTTAAACCCTTCTGAGTCTGGCAGGGATTGTTGTTCTATGGACCACCATGAAGATGATTCATCAAGCACAACATTTCTGGATGTGTAACATTTTCCAGTAATTGGATCACAACATCTCCATCCTTTTCGTTGATTATCATAACCAACAAAAATACACCTAACAGCCTTCTTGTCCATCTTGCTGCGTAGATGATTAGGTATAAAAACATAACACACACATCCAAAAACTCGAAAGTAACTCACTGTGGGTTTCTTGTTCCATAGCTTTTCAAATGGTGACTGAAAATCAAGCCTCTGCTGTGGAAGCTTGTTGATTACAAAAGCTGCAGTCTTCATTGCTTCTGCCCACCATCTACCTGGAACATTTTTTGCATGAAGCATACTTCGACAAGTCTCTGCTAGATGCCTGTTCTTTCTCTCGGCAATACCATTTTGCTGCGGGGTATTTGCACAAGTGAACTGATGATTAATTCTGCAATCTCTTAGGTAATAAGAGAATTCATCTGATGTGTACTCTCCCCCATTGTCAGAACGTAGACAACATATTCTTTTATTGATCTCAGCTTCTGCCACCTCTTTGAACTCCTTGAATCTTGAGAATGTCTCAGATTTCTCCTTCATAAAATAAACCCACACAAACTTTGAAAAATCGTCAATGAATGTTACCATGTATTTCAAGCCACTAATGGAAGCTTGCTTAACAGGTCCAAACACATCAGAGTGAATGAGTTCTAATGGTCCCTTTGCTTTCCACTTCGATTCTTCATATGGCAGTTGATGTGCCTTGCCATATTGACAGCCTGCACAAATTGCATCGATCCTTACTTCAAGCTGAGGCAGACCCTTCAATGCAGACCTTCTCATCATCATGTTGAGTTTAGAAAAACTCACATGACTCAGTCTTTGATGCCATAGATCCACTGTCTCACTCTTCCTTGTCTTGTCTACATATGCTGTTTGTGCAGACATCACATACACTGATTCAAGCCTCTGCCCCTTTATCACTGGTTCATCTAGACTTTCAAGGTCACGGTACACTTTAACATCTTGAGGACCAAAGAGAACAAAGTGTCCTGAAGATGTTAATTGTGCCACTGACAAGAGGTTTTTCTTCATTCCAGGGACATGATAAACATTTTGTAGTGACACATCCTTGAGATTGTGTTGGGAAGAGACTACGGCATCCCCAACATGAGCTATAGCCAGCTTTGAATTGTTTGCTGTGACTACTACATGTTTTCCCTTGTATTCCACCAGATTCTTCAATTTTTCTTTGTCACCTGTCATATGATTTGAGCAGCCTGAATCAATGATCCAGTCCTTTTCATAATCAATATGTTCAGGTGTTGTTACTGTGAAGGCTGCCTCTTTTACTTCAGTAAAGAATGCATGAGCATCCCGTTCATCTTTGAATTGGAAGGTGACTGCATTACCCTCCACATGCTCCTTCCTCTGCAAACACTCTGCTTCTTCTACTGCAGTGAAGAATGCATGAGCATCCCATTCATCTTCTAGTTTGAAGGTAGCTGCATTACCCTCAACATGCTCCTTCTTCTGCCAATAATCTTTTGCCATATGACCCTTCTTCCCACAGTTATAACACTTCCCTTCAAATTTTCTTTTGATCTCGTAGCCCCTTGCTTCACTGGAACTTCTTTCTCCTTGATTGATCTTGGTTTTGTCTTCATTTCTTTTGAATCTGTCATTGACATGTTGCTTTGGCTTCCATCTGCCTTTATGGACATAAAGTGCATCCACTTCACCCTTAAGTGGCACTTCTCCCATCTGTTTTGCTAGTGCTTCTTGACCAGCAAGCAGATTCTCAAACTCAACAAGTGATGGTTGAGTTTGCCATCCTTGTACTGCAGCAACAAAGCTTCTGAAATCTGGTCGCAAACCATGGATAATTATTCTTTTCATCCTGGTTTCACCAATTGGAGCTTCTGCATCCAATTCAGAAATTTCTCGACAAAGTGTCTTCACCTTGTGAAAAAACTGGGCAATAGTTAATTCACGTTGAGCTATTGACAACAGCTCACTCTCTAACAGTTGAAGCTTTGTATCATTCTTCTTTGAGAATAAATCTGCAAACGTTTTCCAGGCTTCATGAGGAATTTTGGCATCCCGAATGTGTTCCAACACATCTTCTTCAATTGTTGTTTTCAAAGCAAACATTGTTTTGCCTGCTTTAATCTTCCACTTTCGTAATGCACCATTTGCATCCTCAGCCTCTGGTTGTGTAATTTCACAGCCATTCACAACTTCCCACAAATCCTGGCCCTGCATGTAGGACATCATGCACGTTGACCAAGTATTATAATTCTGATTGTTGAGCTTCTTAATTCCCCCAATAACTTGAAGATCACCCATCTCACTCTTTTCTTTTCCTCACGTGTTTGACTCTCAATTATAAAATAAAACACTCTCTCTTGAACCAAGCTCTGATACCAATTGTTGAACTTTGATATTCAGAAAGACAAACAAATTAAAGAAAGAAACACACTCTTTATTGATGGATAAAGTTAATGCAGCAGCTACAAGCCTTTATATAGGCACTTCACTTAACAGACTTCCTACAAATAAGAAACGGAATGACTAGAAAATAGAAATGAATAAAACAACTGACTTTCCTAATCACACTGCAACAGACTCCTTGTGACTAGGATTATTCCTATTTTATTGGAAAACAAATTGACTAAACCAGCATATCAATCTTGACTCTGTCACGGGCTGATGTTGATTAATTTTAACAGAATGATTACTCAATAAATCCATACAAACCTAGTTAGAAGATCCTACAAGCTAACTTGGTGATTCGTCCTGTAATCTTGGAGAGACATTAATCAAAGTTGCAGATGATTAAGATAATCATAGCGAAACATTGTTTGGTAAATTTTTGTTTTAGGTAATGGGAAGGCGGCAGCTGTTAGATTTTAATGAGATTAGCTTTGAAGATAAGAAGATAAGAAGTTTTAGTTGTAGGATTCTAAAGAGATTAGCTCTCTTTTTAGCTATAGAGTTCTAATTAGTTTTGATTACTATTTCTAATAGGATTTATCATAAATCCTATCCTTATCCAATAACCTCTCCTAGTCTATTGAGTGTTCTAGTTTATTTCAATTTCTAGTTCTTGTAAGCCTATAAATAGGCAAGTTTCAATTGAATAAATTGAATGAATGAATATGATTCATTCCAATATTTATGATTTTCGGGTTCTTCAGGATTTCTTGTCTTTCCATATTTTTTAATCTCAACAGTAATTGTTCTAAACAGTTATTGTACAAATTCAAAATTTCCAACAATTGGTATCAGAGCAGTTTTCTTACGGGACTGTGGGATTTTGTTGAGTGATAAACACAAGAGAATTTGAGAGCTAAACACAGAGTGATTGATTGCAAACAAAAGAGATTTATTTTTATCAAAACATGTCTACCTTAAGCAACATTGTTGCTGTCATTCCAGTATTTACTGGAGAACACTATCACATATTGGTTGTAAAGATGAGATTCTATTTAAGATCTCAAGAGTTATGAAATATGGTCACAACCGATGTTGATCCATCACCATTGTCAGTTAACCCAACACTTGCTCAAATAAGAGCACATGAAGAAGAAACACTGAAGAAGGACAAAGTTATTACTTACCTTCATTCAGCATTTGCAGATCATATTTTCACAAAGATTATGGATCTGGAGACACCAAAGCTTGTATGGGATAAGCTTCAAGGTGAATTTAAGGGAAGCAACAGAGTCAAAACAGTTTGAATCCTTGTATTGAAAAAGGAGTTTGAACTGATAAAGATGAAAGATGTTGAATCTGTCAAGGATTATTCTGGCAGATTAATGGATGTTATGAATCAAATGAGGCTGCTTGGAAAGGTGATTGAAGATCAAAAGGTGGTAGATAAAATGATGGTTTCTTTGCCACAGAAATTTGAAGCTCAAACTTATATTTGTATTGTTGACCGTGTGAAATGGTACACGAAGACAGGAGGAGCAAAATTTGAAGTTTATGCTGTTTTTGATTTGGGACAAAACAGAGTTGATGAAAATCCAGTTCAGCATGATGTGATAACCAAGGCACTTCCTCTAGCAAGATTGGAGTTCCTAAAGATGAAGTTGGGGATATCCAAAGCAAATCTCAAGGAGGAGTGTTAGATTTTAATGAGATTAGCTTTGAAGATAAGAAGATAAGAAGTTTTAGTTGTAGGATTCTAAAGAGATTAGCTCTCTTTTTAGCTATAGAGTTCTAATTAGTTTTGATTACTATTTCTAATAGGATTTATCATAAATCCTATCCTTATCCAATAACCTCTCCTAGTCTATTGAGAGTTCTAGTTTATTTCAATTTCTAGTTCTTGTAAGCCTATAAATAGGCAAGTTTCAATTGAATAAATTGAATGAATGAATGTGATTCATTCCAATATTTATGATTTTCGAGTTCTTCAAGATTTCTTGTCTTTCCATATTTTTTAATCTCAACAATAATTGTTCTAAACAGTTATTGTACAAATTCAAGATTTCCAACAGCATCAGCACCAGCACCAGCAGCATTGGGAGTAGGGGTGAGCAAACCGAACCGAAAAACCGATTTAACCGAGAAAACCGGAAAAAAAAAACCGAAAAAACCGAACCGAAAAAACAAACCGATTAAACCGAGTACAAAACTATAAAAAACCATCCGGTTCGGTTCGGTATCGGTTTTGTACTGACAAAACCGATTGACCCGAACCGAACCGAACCGGTTCGGTTAAAACACAACAGGTTCGGTTAAAAGTTAAAACACTTAATATAAATAGGAAATGTTATACAAACTACAAAGTACAAACCCTAGCCGCCCCCTCTGTCCCTCTCCCCCTCTCGCCTCTCTCCTCTCGGCCTCTCTCGCCTCTCGGTCTCCTTCCCTCCCTCTTGCCTCTCGGCCTCTCCCAATCTCCTTCCCTCCCTCTCGCCTCTCGCCTCCCTCTTTTTTTTCTTGTTTCAGTTGAACTGACTTGGGTCTCAGCTCGCATAAACCCTGTCAGCTTCGTCGTTAATTTCTTGTCTTTAGAAACTAGGGTTTTTTACAACTAAAAATAGTTTTTTCTATCTTTTAATATTTTTAACCCTAATATCTCCTTAATCTGTCTTACTTTCCTGATTTCTTTTTCATGCGCTTGACCTTGGCTTCTCTTGCAGGTTGCTTGATTTTAATTTTTTTGTGCCCTAAAACATGGTAACAATCTCAACTTCTGGCTCTGTTTTCTCTTAAATTCCCCATCTTTCCCCTGCTTTCTCTGACACATTTAATTTAATCTCCTTTCTCCTTTTGTTTTGTTTTGGGTTATCCGCAGCTTCCTCTTTCTTTACTCAAGACTGCTCAAGGCCACCCCATGGTAAGCAAAAGATCTCTGTTTTTATTGTTTTGTTATTTGAGCTTATGAGCCCAGAACTTTGTGCAAATTTGTAGACTTTGTTTTACGGCCTTTTATTTTTTTTGTCGATGCAGCGTGTAATTCATGGTGCTTGTATGTTGTAACAGTTGGTGGAACTGAAAAATGGAGAGACTTATAATGGGCATTTGGTCAATTGTGATACTTGGAAACATCCATCTCCGTGAAGTCATATGCACCTCTAAGGTGCCAATATGTTTTTTTATTTTACTTTTGGTATTTCTGTTTTTGCAGCAAAAGTGGTAATTTTTTTTAATTTGTTATTTTTAGATTAAATACTGGTTTTGGGTTGGAATTTGATGTAGGATGGAGATAGGTTTTGGCGAATGCCTAAATGCTACATTCGTGGGAATACTATTAAGTATCTTCGAGTTCCTGATGAGGTAGGCACCTATCATGTTTGGCTGTTTTTTAAGAAATAAAAGGTGATGAAACCACTAATAAAAACACACTGAACTGGTAGATTTTAATTGCTTTGTAAGATTTCCATTCTAGCAATGTTGCTTCATAGTACCCTGATTTCAAAAACACACTGAACAGAAGTTCTCACATCTGTTTCAACTTTCAAGTTGGTTGGCTTGTCCAGAGAAAATCGATCAACTACTTGGTATGTAATTTATGCTACTTTTTTTAATGATTTGAGATTCTATTTATTCAGTATTAGTTGATTCAGTTGCCAACAAGAGATTCAGTCTCTCACTCAATTACCCTCTACTATGGAAATCAATGATGGAGAAGAAGAGGAATTTGAGTTCTCAAGGAATTACTTTCTTGCAAAAGAATAGCTGGGTCGGGTAAGAAATCAACCCGCAAGATTTCTGATATCAAAGTCGTCGATGAACAGGTCGCTCACCACTTTGCTTATCATTATTTTCCTTAGTTTCCTTTTATTTTATTTTTTTTATGAAATATGAAATTTTGGTTAAAAAAGTTTTGTTTTTTAACATTGCAGGAGCTAAGAGCGGCATCAGCAAATATTGAGCCAAAACATGAGAAAGAGATTAATTTAGATTGCATGAGCTAAGAGCGGCATTTCTTGTAATTTAGATTTAAATTTGTTTATTTGTGTAGTTTTAATTATTTTGCCTCATACTAAATTAAACAAAATAAAAGTATTAGAAAGGGAAAAAAAAACTTAATAAACACTATATTAACAATTTAATACATTAATATTTGGATTAATTGCAAAAAAATTTAAAAAACTTTTTGTTCTTATAAGAAAATCAGTTTTTAAGCAAGCCCATCAAAAAGCCCATCAGATGGCCCAAAAACCAAATTCGGTTTTATGATTTTTTTAACCAAAAAAACCGGACCGAACCGAACCGAAAGTGGTCGGTTTTGAATACTTTCGGTTCGGTTTCGGTTTGAATTTAAAAAAAAAATAGGTTTGGTTACTTTTTTGACAAAAAACCGGACCGAACCGAAAATGCTCACCCCTAATTGGGAGTGTCAAAACCAAAACGGGACGACACGCTGGAGAGCACGTGGAGGACGATAACGGATGGCCGTCCGATGCCAATAACCAGACACCTCAAAAAATCCGACACGTGGGACACACACGTGCGCCAGGACAACAACTGCCCACCAAAACTGACGAAGAAATCTGAGACTTTTAGTGATAGGAGCAGCAGCAGGAGGCCAAAGAAGCTTGCTCGGAGTCCGCAAGGGTCAGGGAAACTCGGTAGAGAGCCTTCATTGAGTCAGGACGAGTTGAACAAGCGAGTTGACGCGTTTATAATGAAGTTTAACGAGGAAATGAGGTTGCAAAGGCAGGAGTCTTTGAACCAGTATCAAGAGATGATTGGTCGTGGAGCACATTAGAATGGATTTATTTTAGACTTCTTGTATTAGACTTTGTTCAGTAATAATAATAATAATTTTATTAAATAACAAAAGTAGTAACAACATTATCTGGGTGTCTGTGCTGCATTTCAAAAGTTTTTTTTTTTTAAATAAACTTTTATTTTATTTTTTATTTTAAATTAAAAAAATATTTTTATATTATTCTCATGTGTACTGATATCAAAAATAATTTTTGAAAAAAAAAATTATTTTGATATAATTTTATATAAAAAATATTTTTAAAAACAACCTCAACTACACTTCTAAGCAAAAAAAACTACACTTCTAAGCAAAAAAACGTATTTAAGTAACAAGAACTCGACCACCAACATGAGCGAGCTCAATCCGACTGCATGCAAGTTTCCAAATGCAGACATGGCTTGAAAGAGAAAGTACTTTGAAGAGTAGTTGAGTTGATAATGTGCTTAAAAAAACAGACATTATTGTTATTTCATGATAACATTTTTCTGTATAGATTTCATTATAAAATAAAGATTACATGCCCATATCACTCTATTATCGAGCAAGGACCCGAAATGAATCGTCTGTCAACGAAAAACTGTAAGACTAGGTGCAGTTCCTCATTTGCATAATATTCATTGATCTTCTTCTGTACATTTTATAGTGAGTCTATACAGGGCCTGAGGATGGTAAATCTACATTACCATCGTGGGTGGGAAGAGCCTATCCAAGAAAGTGTACACACCACCTCCTAGCAAAAGTGCACCACTGCCAATCATTCAAAAAATGCATCAGAAACGAGACTCTAGGGAACCTAAGACCTGAAAATACAGCTTATGACAGATATGCAATTCAATAAAATGGCCACAAGGTGGTGCGAGTTTCATATGACAGTAGACCAATCAACATGGCCATGTATACCATCAAAACGGTTAATGGATTGCGAAGTGGGTAGCAGTAGTTTGCCTGTCATCAAATTCAAAGCATTAGAGATTCTCTAATAATACCTCATTGGATTGATCCATGCAGAGAACTTCCGGAATGACAACAAGCTCTGCAGATATGGTTAGAGGTTAGGTTTTCTAAGAATGAAAATGAAAAATGAAAACATAAGACGACAAATTAATCCAACTCCAATAACCAAGTAATACCTGTGCTAGGTTATTACTATCACCACTAGTTACAGAAGTTACAATAATTATACATTTAGGCACAGGCAGTAAAGAAGGTACCTGCAATGCTCCAGCGAAAGAAGCTGCAAGAAGTAGAGGAGCAACATAGCCAGTTGTGTATGTTAAGAGTAAGCTGCCTCCTACTATTGGGTCCTGTTATTGATGAATATGCAAAGCAAACAAAATGAATTTGGGATACAATGCACCAAACATTACTCTGAATATGACTAATCCATTACTCCACTGATGTTTTCCTTTCTTTTCATTTTCTTAACCTTTCCATGTAGCATTTTAGTGTGAACATCCACTCAGTCATCACTACAAATCCTTCAACTTTCCAAACCATCAAATAGAATTTGCACTGAGCATAGAACTTTCTTTCCTCTAGGTGTGTTAGTGATTAAAATATTTCGGGAAAAAAAAAAAACTCTCCCAATGTGACTGATCTTTTACGAGTTTCAGATAATGATGAAGTTTACATGAAACAAAATAACTGCAGTAAATAATCCAAACAGCACAGGATTAGTTCTTCCAACAAAAAGGAAAAAAAATATATTTTACGTCCGGCAAGTTCAAAGTAGTACATTTACGCATACGTCTGATCTGCAATCTTAAAACAGAACTTAAGCTCAATAGGACTCAGAGAACTCGGTAGTTTTAGAATACCTTAGATGCAGCCACATATCCCAGTAAAGTGGCCAGCACAGGTGTACTGCAAGGTGAGGCTGCTAGTGCAAAAGTAAGCCCAGCTAAATATGCTTGCACACCTAGAATGTCATACTTCCATCTTATTCAAAACATTGAAGAACATGCAGAGAACACAGGTCACCTTGATAATGAATAGTTGACAAATTGCTTAGAGTTGAGAAGGCCAATTACTTGATGGAAAATTAGCAGCAGCAGCACGGGGATCGAAGTTGTTGAAAAAGGAAGGTAGCTGTAATTCAATAATCTGCACAATGACCCACAAAATGAGCCCATAAACAGTAGGGATATTTAGATTATAGACATTCAAATAAAACAAAGTCTATCTCCATCTGAACCATTCAAAAGCCATCTCCGAAACACTGAAAAATCCATCATCAAGTAAGAACCCTAAAACTTGTGATGCACATAAATCAAACATCAATAAAAATATGTCATCACCTCAAGAAGATTTAGACCCATGATAACAGCCAGACCAGAAGCAGCCAAAGGCAATCCTTGTCCTATCTGCCCATATGTCTTTCCAGCAAACGAGGCTGCTATGCCTAGAAGAGCTAGTGTAGTTGCCAATCCCAAAGCAAATGCAATAGAATCCCCAACAATCTAGCCAGAAACACAATCAAACATGTCTGAGGCTTTGAGCACGAAATACGTGAGAGTGCATATTTGACCATCTGTGTGTGTCTGGTGTGTGCAAGAAAGTGAGACAGAGAAAGGTATGTTGGCATTGCAAATTTTCAGTGCTCCGAGAAGGACCATATCCTGCCACAACATGATTTGTATAGTCTTGGTGGTAAAATATGCCACAACATGTTTGATTCCCTTTTCTACACCAAATATTTTTATATCTTTCCATTTCATTCTTTAATTCTGAACTAATTTCAAGATTTATAATTTGAGCTCAATGCGTGAAATAAGAAAGTAAGGGAAACATAAAATACTGATAAGCCGTTAAACAAGTCATAACCTCTGCCCTGCTCTTTCCAGAGCCAAATGCTCCTGCACGATCCAAACAAGGCCCAAATCAAGTATCAGAGCTCATAAGAGATGCAAAAGAGTGAAGGAATATTACAAAATATTAGTATAAAATCCATTCTCTGCCAAATTTACATCCAACAAATACTTACCGATGTAGCCAAGGGTCAGCGGTAAAACGCTTAATGTACAAGGAGAAAGGCTGGTCACAAGCCCTGCTCCAAAAATCACTGCCAAACTGTAAAGCAGAATAAGCAGTGAACCACAGTGTATAAGAAAAATGCAATAACAAATTTTCAGAAAGATGATAGCAAATTGAAGGTAAAAGTGTAGAGACAGACCTAGTAAAACTGAGTGCTGATAACTGGTCTTGAACAGCTTCATTAGCCTGTTGCCCAGATGAATATAAGAAACCTCCAAACCAGTCCCCAATGCTTCCATCAGCCAAAGTATAAACAGAAGCAGCCTCCTCCTAACTCAAAAGGAAAAACAAATTGGACCCCTTAGCTTACACAAGCGATATAGTCGGTAAAATAATCCAATAATTACACAACCGATTGCAGTACAAGGACACCAAATATGAAAACTTCAAGATAGAAGTAGGTAAAAAAATGAAAACAATATATATGAATGCTTATTGCGAGCAGTGAGGAATTGAAGGGTTCACAACAGAAGCAAGGAAATAATGGTTTGAACAAAATATGAATTAAGAGCTTCTCTTTGGCTCCTTCTCAAGTGGCCAGTTCAAGCATACAGACAGTATGGATTCTTACCAGTACTTTATCCAGAGTTACAGCCTTCGCCACATCTATCGCAACCAAATTTGAGACTGAGAAAGCACAAATAAATAAATAAAATTATCATCGAGACTACAATCATACAAACAATTATGGACCTCAAGATATATATATATATATATATATATATATATATATATATATATATCCTCAAAAGTCTCAATAATAAGAAATTCCATGAACTCCGCATGCTCTACAATTGAAACAAAGAAAGAAAAACTCTTATTCAGTAATTAAATCAGGTTGCCGATTTATAAAAAAGAAAAAAAATATATAGTTAATTACCTGCAATGGAACTGATAATAGTGTTAATTCCAAGGCTGCAATCCCTATCCTTCTTCGATAAAGAAACAAAATCTTCTTCAGTTTTGGAGGATTTACTACTCAATCTGATTGGCGCCTTATGCTTCCTTGCTGATTACACAAATAAATTAAATATTTTGTAAAGCCAGCAGATAATAAAATGACCTAAATTGAACTCACCATTATTGCGTCCCAGATTGACACAACAGTAAGTAGCACAGTAGTTTATAAGCAAGCTCATTACTGTGAAGGTGAGGGGAGTATTGAAGCTCTTCAAAGATGTTTGGTTGCAGAGAAAGTGAGAGAAAATGAAGGAAAATCCTGGGGAGCGGGAGATATTTTTGGTCTCTTAGATGAATTTGTAGCGTTTTAGCAAAGTTGTCAATACTGTTCCGGTCGTCGTTCCGGTTTTTCGATTGAAACGGAACGTTCCGGTTTCGGAGCGTTCCGGCGTGCCGTTTCGGTGTCGTACTGTTCATATATAATTAATTATATATATATGAAAAAAAAAAAATATTAATTTAACAAGCATAATTAAAATTTGAATTTTTTTTATTTAAAATATTTTGGTGTTTTTAAATTATTTTGATGTATAGATGTCAAAAATAATTTTTAAAAAATAAAAAAAAATAGATTTTGAACCCGGAACGGCACGCCCGGAACGGAACCGGGGCGTTCCGGCCGGAATTTCCGGATCGAACCGGAATTAAAACCGAGACGAAAACAACGTCGTTTTGTCCCGGTTTGTTGAACGGAACGGAACGTTCCGGCCGTTCAGCCGGAACGGAACGGAATTAACAACTATGCGTTTTAGTGATTGTTGATGACGTTTTATTTTAACGGTTATTTGGTTTACCGCGTTTCCTTTTACGGCTGCGTTTTGATGTAAACATTATTAAACCAACAAAATACCTTGATTATTGATTAAGCATTTTTTTTTAAAAAGGAAAATTAGTACAAACCTCTTGTCTTTTAAACATGAAAATTTTCTGTAAGCATGTAATTCTCTAAGACAGTAATTTAGTGTCCATTAATACAAGGTTTTGTTTATTTTCCTTGTTAAAGCAAAAATGCCAAGCCATTCTTAAAGTAAATGCTTCTTCTTCTATTATTTTTATTTTTTTTCATAAATCAACAGGACATTCATTTAAGATTGTTCTGTCTTTACTCTCCTTTCTTATGCCTCATTGACTTACTTTTATTTATTTTAGTAAAATCAATATATTTTGTTCTCTATTGATCATGGTGCTTAGGTCGGAAATACCGTTAAACGGCAAAGGAACCTTTCATTGCCATTACTGTGACTGATTAACAAATCTCACAGATCCAGCCTTCATCTAAAAGTCAGAATATTTTAAGATGATTTCTTGTTTTGATCTCTTATTTTATGGGCTATCCGCATTTTTTGAAGCAAACTTTAAAATCAAACTTTTAGAATCCAATCATTTCAAAGTTCTTATAGGAAAAAAGATACCCTTCCGCCATGAAAGGATACCTGTAACAAGAGCTTCTAGTTAAATCAGTCATAATATAAATCCAGTGGCATTCAGGTTTTGTTTCTCCGTTGCAAAATTATAAATCCAGATATATTTTCTGCCCTTTCATTCTCTTGCATTTTTTCCGTGGGTGGAAGGTGGATTGGAGGCTGAAGCAGCAACAGGATGAAGCATTGGTGCCAAAGGGATTAATCTGCATAGATGCTGTCATCTTGCTTTTTATACATGTCTTTTTCTTTCCACCAACAAACCACCACCTGAGAGATTTGCTCTTATATCTATCGTCTATAGGTTTAATCAATTGATCCAGTAGAGCATTCTGGTTCTATGGTGTAGTGGTTAGCACTCTGGACTTTGAATCCAGCGACCTGGGTTCGACTCCCGGTAGGACCTTTTTATCAAATTCTTATTATAAAATAAACATTTTTCCAATTGTTTAAAAAGAAACCTTTTTAAATTGTTTAAGGTTTCTTCATTTTTCCCTCACACTCTCCTTCGCTATCTTGAATGAGCTTAAGAATCCTGTCGGATTTCCAATTGGAGGTCTAAATCCTCTTTAAATATTAAGTTAATCAGTACTCGACCATCCGGGTTTTGTATAAATTTAACTAATTCTACAAACTCGTAGAGGGGGAAAATAATTGAATCACAAACAACACAGCGAAGGAAAATAATAATACTAAGATTAACATGGAAATGGGAAGACATCTACGGTGATAGAAATTGTCTTTCTTCATTATTCACTCGTACAACTTTTTTGCTGATTGAGTTCTTGTTGTTTTATCACCTTTCTTCAAACCTTTCTCAGCAGTAATCTCAGTTTTAGATATAGCTTTAGCTATTGCTTTCATCTTACGAACATTCTTCGATCTCTTCATTAGTCTTCCCTTTGTCTTTCTGTTTCAAATGAGGTTCATGATCAAGACAATGGGAGAATTAAAAAAAAAAAAAAAAGGGAAATTGAGCAAGATGCAAAAGGCTGAAAACAAAAACCGAAGGATCAAAATCAGCAGAGATTTCCGTCTCCTTGGAGGTGAAACTTAAGTTTGGCAGCATAAGACAACAAAAAACTAAAGTGCTAGAGCCCTTCAATGTAGAGTTAGAGAGCTCCCATTTGACATATCTAACAGATGCCAATTCCCATGATAATAAACAAAAGCAACTTATATACAAACCATAAGAGCAACCTCTAAACTGCCTTGTCTACTTTGTATATGATTGCGAGAGTGGTTGAGGTTGCTTTAGAAATCATCAGCACATGAAAATATTCTAAAAATACCAAAAAATATTAATTTAAAGTAAAAAATTAAAAAAAAATCATTTTTTTTCAAAAACATTTTTGAAATGCAGTGTCGAACACCTTAAAAACAACACATCTTTTGTTCCTACATTGCCAAAGCCATGCCAACCTCTACATCTATACGTGCATGAATATTTTAAGAAATCAAAGCTAAGCTACCTATCCTGCTGTCAGAAAAATTCCACCAAATACGGGCAGCAATATTATGAAGAACTTGAAAAGGCTAAGCTACCTATCCTGCTAACACACAAAAAAAAAACACTAAACTTGTGCTCTCACAAACAAACCTCTAAACCATATGTTTAACCCGAAAACAAACTGTAAAGCATATCCTCAGATTGGGAAAAGCTCTGAAACATATGTTCAATCCTAAAACAAACTGTAAAGCATATCCTCAGATTGGGAAAAGCTCTGAAACATATGTTTAATCCTAAAAGAAACTGTAAAGCACATCTCCACAATGCGAAAAAGTTAGGAAATTTCATTACAAAAATTGCCCAAATCCTCTTTCTTTTTATAGTTAATTGCAGAATTATAACAGCAAAAGCAGTTTCTACGAAACAAGCATTACAATTTGGTATATGATATGTAGACTATAAACTACTAGCTAGCTAAGTTCAAGTCATGATTACTTATTATAGGCAATGAAGTGAAACCACAAGCTCATTAGCACTGACCTAACAGAAGTAACAGGAGCTGGTTTTTGAGCTCCAGACTCTGACGTGTCCATCGCTGCACAATTTTTCAAGATTCATTTTCTTGGCTTATTATTATTTAACAAAACATGAGCTATAACAATAAAAAAAAAGAAAAAGAATATGGTTACCTTGAGGAAGATCTGAAACAGTGGCCTCTGTAACGTCCATTGAAACGGCGCCGTTCTTCTCCTTCTTCTTGTTTCTGTTTTTCGCCATGCCTGAAGAAGGGCTGGGAGAGAGTCGAGAGATGTAGGGACACTGCTGGGGTCGCAAAAAACAAAACCCTAGGTTTTATAACTAGCTGACCAATGGGCTTTTAGAGTGAAAGTGGCCCGACTCAATAACAAAAAACCATTGGGCCAGCTATTCCCTGTTTCTTATGGATACCATTCCCACGTCCTCCCGCGTAATTTTTAGTATCAGCGATTTAAAAATACAAAAAATATATAAAAAAAAAATTAATTTTTTTTTTTACAAAATGTCATATAGACACTTAATCTAGAATGCAAGTATAGCAAGATAATCCAAATTAAAAAAATATTTTTAACAGAAATTAATTAAAATCAACAAAATTACATGTTAATCTAAGTTTTTGACCGAGTTAGGTTTTCATTTGTTTTTTGTGATATTCGGAATCTAGGGTCAACCCATCATTTAATCTCTAATCAATTAAATTAGTGTTACCAATTTATAAGGGGGTTGATGCTTGTTATCCCCATTTGCATATGTGGGCGTTCGCTTTTCTTTGTCTGCTAAAATGATTGGTGAAAAAAAAACCATTGTTACAGCTTTTCAAAAGTATTTTTTTTTAAAAAAAAAAAGTTTTTAAATCAATTTAATATACTAATATAAAAAATAATTTTTAAAAAATATAATATTAAAACTCGGTAGCTAACTAAGTCCATCAAAGGACGGGGATCTTGGGGGAGCCAATAATCTGCTTATCTGGTAAAACTTTGGCAACAACTTTTGGACTCATTCTGCCTCTTTTAAGACACCTTCTGGACAACTTGTCAGTAACATTTCATGTCCATCGTAGCCATGATGCTCAATCATTAAAAAATGTGTCTCAGCACATGCCACAGAGAAGCATAGGCCCAGTGGCATTGACACATGCGATTGCTCGACTGCTTCTCTCATCCAGGGCCCTCGTGTCTAACCCATTACACTCCCTCCCATGCCAACCTAATAAACAAGATTGACAAGGCGATAAAGCTCAACTCGGTCGCTTTACATGCAATCCTACCAAGAAGTTGGTGGGATTGTATCGAGTCGCTCTATGGAATCTTGTGCTGCTGTTAATGGTTCTTAAAAATAAGTAGCAGTGCAGGATTGAACTCTAAACCCATGATTGAAGGTAGCTTATTGGTTGACAAAATGGGATATAAACTTATGAAACTATATTCCAAGCCCCATCTCTCACAAATCCATAATCCCTCTTCATCTACTCTTGTGAACCACAAATTGATTTTATGATAACCTCATTTTTTATTTTTTTTTATAACTAGAATGATTGTGTCAGCCTACGCATATCACAACTAATCCCCAGATTCATTGAACCCCTGCAAACTCAGTGGATAGATAAGGTACCATAAGGATGATAAACATGCATAGAGAGGCTCGAATCCGAGCACAGGAAAAAAAAAATCTCTTCCCCCACTAGACCACATCAGGACTTCAAGTACATGATAGTCTCATTTCAATCGATTGTCACGTTGGATCTACTAAAAACATAAAATATGTGAGTGGGCTCAAGCTCCTCATGATATATGTATAATATATGTAAGAATGGATTGTTAAAAGTAACTTGATGTTTTTGGCTTTATTTCATTCATCAGCCTTGGGGTTGGACGAATAAAAAGAAAATATATTCCTATTCCAATGTGAACCAAGAAATAATACAAGTAACTGGCTATCTTTAACCCCAAGCAACAATCATTAAAGAATGTGAGTCGAATTACTTTTTTAATCAATTAGGTATTAAATATTTATCATCAATGTTTAAGATGCTTAATCTAAACCTACTCCTAAATGCAATACACAACTCTAATTAGAATAGACTCATGATAAAGATATTCACTACAAGAATTAATTGTTTTATATCACATTATCGTACTTTATATATTTCTTAATTTATTATATTTTTTTCGGTGTTTACTATGAATATTTATTAACAGAATTATTTCATCGATAATGATTTCTGTAAAATACCAATTGAAATACTTATATGATTAATTTTTCATCGATAATATTATTAGGTAAAAAACAATAAAAGAATTCTATTAATATTTTCACATAAATTAGTCAAAATTTCTAGCAGAGATTATACATCCATAAAGGACACGAATGATGGGCCTTCAAATCTAATGACTAATACATAAAACAAGACTTTTTTTTTGGTAATGATAAAACAAGAGACTTAATGATGATGAACATGCAGTAATTATTGGATTGATGATAAAGGACAAATAATAATATTTGATTTGCTGTTTTAGGTGATCTGTTTTTTTTTTTTTTTTTTCCTATTAAATTTCAGACAGACTTTTAGGTGAATTGCATGCCACGGGAAACTAACGGGGAACATTTTTATGAAACATATCACTTTCTCTTTTGGAACTCAGAAATTGCTAATCCAGAGGTTAAATGTAGCATCCTCACGTACACAAACTATCATGAATCACTATCCAGGTTCACCTAAAATAATTTTGCTGAAATCTCAAGAATAAAGTTTTTTTAAGGTGGTGTACAGATTTCATTTCAAGATGTTTTTGTTTTTTAAAAAATAATTAAAATATTATTTTTTTTTAAAAAAAAAATTATTTTCGATATCGGCACATCAAAATAATCCAAAAACACTAAAAACAAATTGAAACAAAACAGTTTTGAATTTTGACGAAAGGGAGGTTCAATCTCAATTCCAAACGGGGACTAAAGGAGTGCTTAGAAATATGATAGTAGTTTTTTTTTTTTTTTTTTGTATTTTTTACTTAGAAATATTTTAAAATAATTTTTTTTTATTTTATAATTTTTTTTTTTGATATTTGCATAAACAGTCAAAAACATAAAAACAAAAAATCAAAATTTAGAGAAATATTTTTTTGAAATCAGCTCCAAACAACACAGTCGATGTGCATCAATTAAAAGCAAGAAAGAAATATCAACAGGGAGCTAGTTCTGAATTCAAGTGCATGTTTGGGAGTATGATTGAGATTGTTTTCATTCAGAAATGTATCAAAATAATTTTTTTATTTTAAAAATTATTTTTAACATCAGCACATGAAAATTATCTAAAAACATCAAAAATATTTAATTTAAAATATAAAAAAATCATTTAAAAAAAATACTTTTAAAACACAATGTCAAACACCCCATAAATATGACAGATTCCAAACATTAAGAATTAATGAATATATGGCACTATAAAACAACCTTATTTTCGAATCTTCCAAATCGATCATGCTGTAAGCTGAGTAGAATCTAGCTACTCATACATTCACGATTAAAGTTCCACACAATGCAAAGAAATTGAATTGTCTTGGAGAAAATTCGAAGGTCTTCTCCGAGGATTCCAACAAAGTGGGAAGTCATGAATCACCTTTGAAATGAAGACATCATGGGACTTGTGAAGGAAAAAGAAGAACTGCTGACGTGATAGCAAATTTGCCTCGGACTAACTTAGTTGCCCTCGCATGTCATTTAAAACTGATACATGAAAACGAGTGATGGTAATAATTACAATAACAAGTTTAATTGATCCGATGACTTGTCATTTTCTGAATTTTGTTCTTTCTGTTTCTTCTTTTTAAATACTATTTCTCTTGGTAATACGATTTGCGAGTGCTTAAATTTGTATGATTTTCATAATTAGGTGTTGATTTTTTATTTTATTTTATTTTATTTAAATGTCTTATATTAAATCAAGTATCTTAATCGATGTGTATTAGTTAAATACTAATATATTCATTAAGTGAAGATATGAAACCTAGAATTTAAAATAATATTTAGGATTAATGTTATTATGGTTATTATAATATTAGGTATTTTTAGATATAGTTATATACACATTATGTATATTGTCATATATATTTTCCTCTTAGTTGTACATGGTTATTATAGCATCTTTATGTGGGTAAAGAGGTGAGAAAACTTTCTTGGGAAACCTTTTTCCTTCCGATATTAGGGCAAGTCCAATGGTAGAGGCATCCCGAGAGGCAAAGGCAATTTTTTTAAATTTTAGCTATTTTTGTTCTATTTTGTGTCTCCAACGGGAGAGGCATCCCGATAGGCAAAATGAAAAAGAGTCGTTGGAGGGGGGCAACAAAGAAACAAAAACAACAATAAACACCACTCTGAACCAAAACACAATCATAAAACCACATTGCAATAGGAATTTAAACAAAAACAAGAAGAAATGGACAGATCTAAAATGTACCCATCATGAGTGAATAAACAAGAAGGTAATTATTCTTAAAAGAACTAAAAGCAGAGGATGTGTTGTTTCGATCTCGACTTGTTTTGCTCAACTCCAATGCTGCTACCACTGCAGCTAGGCCACCAAAAACCATCCAGTAAAAAAAATTCCATTCTTGTTGCTATTTTGTGGCCAAACAAAGGCAAAATCTACAACCTGTAGAGTGGTTGTGGCTGTTAATGGACGGGGGTGTGTGTGTGTTGGGGGGTGGGGGGGGGAGATAAGAATGAGGTAGGGTTTTTTAACTTTAACTTTGAGATGGAAGGGAACGAGTGGGTTTTTATGCTAATTATTAATATATTATTATTAATTATTATAATAATAGTTAGCATAAAAAAATAAGGGTATTAATTTATAATTAATTTGATTGAATTATTTGTAATAAAATGTATTTTAATTAATTTGATTGAACTTATTGGTTATTTGTTAATGTGTTCATTTTATTTTTTTAAGTTTTTTTAACACTCAAAGACAATAAGTAACATTAATTAACTTCTAATACAACAATCATAACAAAAACATACAAAATACTTGAAAAAACATACAATAAGTAGCTTAAATTTCAAATTTCAAATATTGTTGGAGGGTTTTTCAAAAGCAATTATTTAATTATATAACTTACTCCTATTAATTATATAATTAATTGCATAATTAAACTATATATAAAATAATTAAATTTTATTTAAAATAAGATTAAAAAAATAGCTCTCCAGAAATGCTCTTTACCATTGGACAACACATCAACTCAAAAGCCATTTACACACTATTCAAAGAGCTATTTTTTTATTTGGCTCTCCAAAATGGCTCTTTTCATTGGACTTGCCCTTAGAGATACCTAGGAGAGAGAGGTTTCTATCGACTTTCAAAAACTACATTTCCAATCAGTTAAAAAGGGGAAAGAATAAAGCTCCTTAAATCGGCTCGAAATCTTTTCGTGTGATTAGATATGTTAATAAAACGTCTCTTGAAAAAACACAATGTCTTTTTTATTAGTTTCTCATAGATAGTGTGACTAATGAGGTTCGAATTTACTCAAAAAACTTAAAGACCAGGCTAATATCTTGGATAATGGGTTAATCTACATATTCTGATGATCTAAATCATTCTCTCTCATCAAGATAATTGACGGAGAATACATTCAAAAGATTTTTTTCTTTTAATTTGAGGACTCTTTTATGCTTAAATGAGTATCACTTAAAAGAAAATACAATCATCTTTTTATAAAATAATTCTAAAAGAATAGATATACATATATGTTTAGATTTAACGATTGACTAAATGATAACAATCATCACATCACAAGAGCAACAAGATATGACATGTTGGTCGAAATGTGCAATGATATGTGGGAAAACCAAGTGGGATCACAAAGTAATATTGCTTTGAAAAAAGGAAGGAAAAGTTGAGGATTATGGGGATTAAATGGAAAAGAAACAAGCAATACATTCCAACATTGCCGAGGATTAGGTGGGCTTTGCCTGTTCAAGATTGTTGCTAGCTTTTGTTGTTGACTTCTCCATCACATTGTCTACTATGCCCCTTGCTTTTTGCCCTTAATTTGCGGGGGCCACGCTACCGTTATCATTAATCTCCCTCCACTTTCGAACAAATTATAAAAATCCACGATCCAATTTATATATAAAAAAAGAAATTAATTAAATTGTATAATTTGTATAGTATAAGATTAGAGAACATGGTATTTAAACTTATTTTTATTTCTAAGTGTTATATTTTAAATAAATTATGAAATCAGCTGCTCAAATTACAATAAAAAGTGAATAAAGAGATAAATAAATAAAAATACCTTAGATGTAGTGGTTTAACTTGCTTTTTAAATTATTTTTTGCTTGAAAAAAAATACTAAATTAATGTTTTTTTTTTATATTTTATAATAAATTCAATGTGCTGATATAAAAATTATAAATATATATAAAAAACATCATTTTGAGTGTTTTCAATTGAAAAAATACCTTGCACTATGTTACCAAATACATACTTTAATTGTTAATCTTGCTGCCTAAATCAAATCTAGTAATTTTATTGAAATAATATTATTTTAATAAAAACAACTAATTCAGTGGCTCTAAATTGAC
Source organism: Salix brachista (assembly GCA_009078335.1). NCBI lineage: Eukaryota > Viridiplantae > Streptophyta > Magnoliopsida > Malpighiales > Salicaceae > Salix > Salix brachista. Next base: position 31,894,997 of record CM018587.1, read on the forward strand.
TATGACTTTAACATATATAATTGTTTTTTTTTTTTAATTTTTGTGCCATTCTAGTTCGTTGATGTCATCAATATGAATGATGTAGAGTGCCATCTGTATTCGTGAGAGTAAAGGAAAACAATTCACCACCATCCCGAAATTAGAATTTTCCTTTCGTTTCTGTTTGGTGACGGGAAATCTTGAATTGAAAAGAAATATAAATAAATATTTATAAACGAATCAAGTCCACAAAACCTTGAAATAACAAAAGTCAACATAATCCTTAAAATATCAATAAATAAATAATAAAGAAACTCGAGCTAAGACAATGATTTACAGACTAACCAATACTAATGATTGTGCTCTTTGGATGGTGGAGTAGGTAGTTGAGATTGTTTTTTAAAATATTGTTTTTAGAAATATATTAAAGTAATATATTTTTTATTTTTAAAAATTATTTTTAACATAAATATATATGAATATGATTTAAAAATATTAAAATATTAAAATATTTTAATTTAAAATACAAAATAAAATTATTATTTTTAATTTTTCTTAAAAACACTTTTAAAATGTAATGATAAGCAGTATTGACAGAGCACCGGTCTTGCTTTTGATTTTCCATTCAACATATAAAGAACCTTTTTATATTATTGAATCGAAAGTTCACTTTTAAGTTAATTAATGGTTTATTTTTTGTGAAGTGGTATTAATTTAATTATAATTATAGCCAAACAAAACCTTAATAAAGAAATCTATTGCCTGCTGCGTCTCTCATGAAATACGAATAATTCAAAGCTACAAGCAATTGCACTCTTTTTAAAAAAAAAAGAATTGGCTCTACTGTGATATCCCTTTATTTTATTTTATTTTAAGTCAAATCATATATTTCTTGTAAGAATTTGAGATAATCGAGGTTTTACTTACTTATTTGGACCCACAAAATATATATATTTTTTTAAATAAGTTTCCTCACATAAAAAAAATTATCATTTTAGTTTTTTTTAAATAAATAAATAAAATAAATAGTCGAGGGGTCCAAGCAAATCTTGACCTCTACACCGGGTTCTTGAGGCTGTAACTATCTCATCCAACACCTTCTCCCAATTTCTCTTTGTTTTTTTGTTGTCACAGACCGAGAACTTAAATTGGCCTATAGAAACATTTTAGTAGCCACTAAATTATTATTATTTTTCTTGGACAGGAGCTAGCCACTAATACCAAAGCAAGTGGTATAATTGAGAGGCACCCACTGAGAGAAATCAAATAAAAGAGGTGTCTTTTAGTAGTGAAGATACTTGGTTCTAAACTTATTTGCATTATAGACTGAAAACAGTAAATAACAATTATTAATTTATCTTTGAAAACAAAGATATTGAAATGACGTCTGGGGAATTGTTTTCTCTTTTATTTATTTTTTAAATATAGTAAAATAATAAAATTGCCCTTAAAATGAAAAATATAATAATAGTAATAACTAGCATTTATGATTTCTGTCTTTTATTCATCTTTTTTTTTTTTGTTATTGTCAACTTGAGTGATGACACTTTTTTAATTGAATAAATATAAATATTATTTAAAAATATGGTCGTCAAAACATGGGTTGAAGCAGTGCCATTAGGATCACGCTTGTCAAGATGATCTATGCCTCGTTTGTTTGCTGGAAAGTGGTTTTTTTTTGGAAAGTGAATTCCGGGGAAAGTGAATTCGTGGAAAGTGAATTCCGATGTTTGACAGTGTTATGAAACATGAACTGGAAAACACTTTCCAGTGTTTGTTTGTGTTATGGAAAATGAACTGGAAAATAATTTATTAATAAATTAATTTTTTTTTCAAGTTTATTAAAATAATGAGGAACAAATCTTACAAATTAAAAAGTTGAATGAGAATGAAATTGAAAAAAAATATAATTTCATAAATTATCTCAAATAAAATAAATAATAATCAAAATAATAGAGATCAAATCTAAAAAATTAAAAAAAAAATGAAAGGTGAATAAATTAAAATAATAATAATTAACATTTCATAAATTATTTCAAATAAAATAAGTAACAATAAAAAAAATGAGGACCGAATTTGATAGATAAAAAATTTCAATAAAAAAATGATAAGAAAAAAGCAAATAGCAATTATAAAAATAAGGACCAAAATTAATATAAAAATTAAATTTTAAGAGATGGAATTGAAAAATAAATATTCAAAACAAATTATATATAGCAATCAAAAGTTTGAGGATCAAATTTGATATAATCAGCAAATAATGACATTTCTAAATTTTTCACAACTTCCGGAAAGTGTTTTCCGCCCAAATTTTCCGGAAAACACTTTCCTGAAAACCAAGCCAAATTTTTCTTTGACTGGAAAGTGTTTTCCGTTGACCAACTTTCCAGAAGGCAAACAAACACAGGAAAGTTTGGAAAGTGGTTTCCCGGAAACCACTTTCGTTGAAACAAACAAGACCCTAGTGACCAAACTGTGTTTTTTGGAGTTGCGTTTGAATCATCTCGATAACCTTTTTGTTTTTTGACGGTGTTGCGTATAAACCTCTTATTTGGCACCAATAGCCTTTCTTTTTTCTTTCTTTTCTATCTCCTCAATTTTTAAAAACTATCACTAATTTTTCAAAGCAACCTTTTAATTTATTTTTCCTTTCAGATTTAGTTTTTGTTCTTTTGATTACAATTTATTTTATTTTGAAATGATTTATAAAATTGATCTTTTTATAATTTCATCATGGCTCAATTATATGTCATTTTTTATCCTCGTTTTTTTTATTGTTATTTTTTTAGTCTTTTTTTTTATCAAATTTATTTTTCAATTTTGCCCCTCAACATAGAATTTCATTTTATTTTTATGTTAACTTTGTTTGTTATTCTTTTTATTCCTAATTTCTTTACTATGAAAGAAAAATTAGATTTAAATATTTTTTACAATTTCATCCTTCAACAATAAAATTGGTTGGGAATTGAGTTTTTTTGTTGAATCCGATTCGAGAATTTCTCGATTTGCATGTTTGAAAAATTAACCCAAGTTTAAAAGATTCACCTAAGTTTTCTTGATTATTTTCCTTTCTTCATGCTTATATTTTTCTTAGTTTTATTCTCCAACGTTTATTTATTTCATAAATTTCATCTCTAATTCTTCAGGATTTAATACAGTCCAAGATCAATTAATACCAAATCAAGGTTCAACAAGGAAAAGAATAACGAAAGGAAAACAAGACAAGAATTGTCCATAAGATTTAACTCATTGTGGTTGTATCCATTATACAAGTGTTAGATTTCACATGATAAATGTGTCACTGTTTTTTTATTTCACTCTCGAATTATTATTATTTTATGATATGTTATTGTATGTTTAAATTGTGACTAGATTGAGGTTAAAATAATAATAGCCTGAGATTCTTTTAACCAAATTGTCATTTGAACAATGCAATTAATTTGCTATTAACTTGGTAGGTCAAACAAGTCACACCCTCATTCTGCTTACTTAGTAATGAATATGGTGGTAAATTAATTTTATATGATACACTAATCAAGGTTTTTTTGTATCTTTAATTTAAATATTTTATCAAAAGTAAAAACAATAATAGCCCTCATACATACATACATACATACATACATACATACATCCATCCATACATTATAAGATAATTGGCCTTTCATACTGCCACACGTGTCAACTATTTGCCAAATTATTCAAACTTCCCTCCTCAACGTAGAAGGTCACAATCCAGCAAACATTGACTTCCTACCTCATCTTAACGCGACCCAAATTCATGCACATAATTTTAATTTTCAAAAGATTATTTTAGCTTTTAATCAAAAATGATCCAAGGACAAAAAGACATCCCCTATCCTTTTCGGCACGTTGCACGGCATACAGCCATTAAATCTCATCAATTATTCTTATTATTTTATAAGCCGGAAAGAATGAGAGTGCCCTCTTTTCAAAAGCTTATCCACTACCATGCCATTTCCGGTAGTGGTTCATGGTGTGGAAAGGTTAAACTCAATTATTCTTATTAGTTTTTTTTTTTTTTTTAATTAGACTGTGGAAAGGTTAGCCCGAATTAAATGATGAGTCATCTGCATTTTTAATAATTGATAAAAATATAATTTATTTAAAAAAAACATTTTGAAAAACAATAAAAAGATAATCATAGATTATATCGATCTCAATCTTCTAATGACCTGTGTCATGAAATCCATTGAGTTTAATAAAAAAAAATATTATACACTATCTTTTAATTATATAATAAAATTAAATGGTCATAAAATTGAGAATTCACCTACAATTGTTTTATTTGAGATGATGATAAACTTATATAAAACAAATAAAAATTAGTTTATTTCACAATCAATTTAATATGATTGGATATAAAAAGTTATGGTCAATCTATATCCGCTTCCATTTTATGAAAAGGAGAAAAAAAAAAAATACCCTTCAACTACAATTAATCGATGGTGGTTGGGACTAAGTTTCTCTTGCAAAATACTTCACCAAATTCTCAAAGTAGTTTGGTTAACCTCTGTTATTTTTATTTTTATTTTCCTATAATGTAACATATGATTATAACCAGCCTGTGCCACGGTTTTAGCTATGGTAAAAAAAGATTATATTAGTAAAAAGTATTTTTCAAGTTAATAATTATTTATAACATATGATTCTAGTAAATTTTTATTTTTGTAATTTTTTTAGTTAAAAGATGAAAAAATATGACAATATATTTCAAAAGCGTTTTTGAAAAATATAAATATAAATAAAATTTATTTTTATTTTTTACTTTAAATTAATTTTTTTTGATATTTTTAGATCATTTTCATGTATTGATGTTAAAAATAATTTTTAAAAATAAAAAAAATTATTGTGATGTATTTCTAAACAAAAAATATTTTAAAAAACAACTTGAACCACACTTTCAAACATATATTTTGAAGGAGTTAAAATGGTTTTTAAGGTCTTGACTCGGGCACTAAACTATTTTTTTTTTAATATTATTATGTTGAATTTGAATTTGAAAGATATTTGTAAAATAAACCCCATGAATGCATTGATTTGGCTAATTCAATTTGGAAGGAACTTAAACCTTGTTTGTTTCAAGGAAAGTGGTTTCCGGGAAACCATTTTCCAAACTTTCCCGTGTTTGTTTGCCTTCCGGAAAGTTGGTCAACGGAAAACACTTTCTAGTCAAAGAAAAATTTGGTTTGGTTTTCAGGAAAGTGTTTTCCGGAAAATTTGGGCGGAAAACACTTTCCGGAAGTTGTGAAAAATTTAAAAATGTTATTATTTACTGATTATATCAAATTTGATCCTCAAACTTTTGATTGCTATATATAATTTGTTTTGAATATTTATTTTTCAATTCCATCTCTTAAAATTTAATTTTTATATTAATTTTGGTCCTTATTTTTATAATTGCTATTTGCTTTTTTCTTATCATTTTTTTATTGAAATTTTTTATCTATCAAATTTGGTCCTCATTTTTTTTATTGTTACTTATTTTATTTGAAATAATTTATGAAATGTTAATTATTATTATTTTAATTTATTCACCTTTCATTTTTTTTATTTTTTTAGATTTGATCTCTATTATTTTGATTATTATTTATTTTATTTGAGATAATTTATGAAATTATATTTTTTTTCAATTTCATTCTCATTCAACTTTTTAATTTGTAAGATTTGTTCCTCATTATTTTAATAAACTTGAAAAAAAAAATTAATTTATTAATAAATTATTTTTCAGTTCATTTTTCATAACACAAAGAAACACTGGAAAGTGTTTTTCAATTCATTTTCCATAACACTGCCAAACATCGGAATTCACTTTTCAAAAGAAAACCACTTTCCAGCAAACAAACGGGACCTTAGTCTTGATTTGCCAAAATGAATCTCATAATACTTTGAATGTTAAACAAAGGAACATGACGATTGAAGAACTAGTCATCGAGTGGTCATCAATTACCCATGTGTTAGCTATGAAAATTATATATTTATTATTAAGCTATAATTCGTAATAACAATTTATTATTTTAAATAATGTAGCGTTAAGCTATTCCTGGTGTAGAAGCTACCTAGATAACTAGTACGCATTACACTGTTAGTTTTGGTTTTAAGATGTAAAATTGTTACTAAGTGAAAGCTATTTAAAGCTTCTTCTTTCTAACATAAAAAAGAAAACAAATCTACGAATCCTAGTATATGTCTAATATTGTGGCTCAATGGTTGTTTTACTTGAAAATACATTAAAATATTTTTTTAAATTATTTTTTATGTAAGCAATTAAAATAATAATAATAATAATAATAATAATACTAAAAGTATATTAATTTAATATTTTTTAATTAATTATTTAATTTTGTTAGAGTTTTCACTATTTGTTTCTAGATTTTTTAAACGTTGGAAATTTTAATTAATTACTACTCTTATTAATTTCAAAGGGCTGTCTTCATTGCTATTTTTTTTTAATTCGTCAACTTTTTGAATTTACTCTTTATCATAATATTTTAAAAAATTATTGAATTTATCTTAATGCACGATATTTTCACGGGTAGTGCATCTTTAGATTAATATTTTAGAATTTTTTATTTTTTTTTAAATTAAATATTTTTGGTGTTTTTAAATCATTTTATATACTGATGTCAAAATTAATTTTTAAAAATTAAAAAATATTATTTTAATATATTTCTAAACAAAAAATATTTTATAAAACATATTCAACCACATTTTCAAACCATCACTTAATATCATTTGGTTCACATATAAATACATTTATCATAGGAAAAAAAACTAGTCCTGCAATTTTGTATTCAATAAAAAAAGGAGCAGAATTGTTAAATTTATAACAAGAGCTTATTTAGGAGTTTAATTGAGGTTATTTTTAAAAATGTTTTTTGTTTTAAAAATATTTTTACATCCATATATAAAAATAATCTAAAATCACTAAATAATAATAATTTAAAATACAAAATAAAAATAAATTCTTTTTTTTTTTCAAAAACAAAGAAGATAAGGCCATGGGTAAATTATTCGAAATCAAAATTTTAACCTAAAATTATTTTAACCGCGATTCATGATTGATTGATAGATTTGTTTTTTTTTGTCGTGGATAACAACATTCCATATAATTCCATTTCTAGTGCAATAAACAGAGTCCCACGTAAGCAGTAGCATCTCAGTGGGGTTTAGTCTGATTTTGGTAATCTCATCCAATCAAACAACGCCACCAAATCCTATAACGGTAATTAACTCAAATTTTCAAATATTTACTTTTGAAAGCTGTTTTTTTTATAAAACAAAACCCAAATAAAAGCTGTGAATTTTACTAAAATTAAAAAAACCCGGCAAACTATCCCAATTTTCTCTCGTTTCTTTTCCAAGTCAGCTTTTCTCATTTACTAAGTTAAAAATAAAATAAAATTAAAACTAGCTTATTTAAAATAATCATTCATCATTTTTTTTTGTAAATATAATGAAGGTGATAAGTGTAATAAAAGAAGCAAAATAAATTAAATTTTATCTTTCTATAAATATATTTATATTTTTTAATATAAAAATAGAATTATATCACCTCTCGAGTATTTTTGATAGTGTGACAAATTATTTTTGAAAGTTCTTTTTATTTAAAAATTTATTAAAATAATTTTTTTAAAATTAATTTTGATATCAATACATCAAAATAATTTAAAAAACTAATATTTTTAATTTAAAATAAAAAATAATAAATTTTTTCAAATACATTTTTGAAATACAGTGAAAAATACCTCTCAATAATAATTTGAAAGCAAACATCATGGTGCCAAATGCTGTGCGTTTTATGAAGCAAGGCTTTTAACATTTTGGCTTATCCATCATCTCTTTTATCAGATCTAATAAACCGTTTTTGTCAAGAAACGAATAAAAATACCCTCACCACCTAACGTGCACAAAATTTGAATTCCTGACACCACAAACACCATTACAAAAAAAAAAACAGAAAAAGAAAACCTTAAAGCAGCAACAACACCACCACCACCACTACCCACAACAACAACAACCTCATCAGAACTAGTAATAATCTGTTCTGCTGTTTTTCCTTTTTATTTTTCCTATAAAAAAACAGCTTTTTTTTCTTTCTCTTTCTTCTTGCCTCAAGGTTTCTCTCTCTCTCTTTTATTTTCTTTTTCTTAACAAACTTAAACCACATTTGTTACTCTTTCAACCTCCCTCGTAACTTACGCTTTTTTTTCCTTAAACCAACTTTGTTCTCTTGTTTCCACCTGTAAATCTCACCTTCTCCATCAACACCTCTAGCCTCAAATTTTTGTCCAGATTAAGGTTTCTTTTTGGGGCCTTTAGCTTCGAATTGGACAAGGTGGCGTTTGTTGGAGACAAAGATTTTGAGTTTCTGGCAACCAATTGTAAGTATACTTGTTTTTTTTTTTTTTTTTGAAATGTTGTCTTGTCTAAATATCAATACAAGAAGTTGTTTTTATTTTGAATTTGAGGTTTTTGTCTTCTTTATTGTTTCTGAAAATTTGTGGTTTTGATCCGAATTAGGGCTTGTAAGCTGTCAAACTTTCCTTAATAAATCCCAATTTTTCAGCTTTTGGTAACAATTATCGACTTGCTGTTGAATTAGAGTTTTCTTTTCTTCGTTTTCTTTTGTTACTCTTTAATATTTGCTTTAATCACAAAACCACCCCAAATTACAAACTTTCTGTATATATAATAATTTATTGCAAAGATGGTGTCATCTTCAGATTCTTCACTTTTCTTTTGCATTTTGGGCCTCATAATTATGGGTCATTAGTTGTTAAGAAGGGAAATCGTGTGTCAAATTTAAGCTTGCGGGTCCCATGTTGATCTTAATCAGATGATCTAAGCTGTTTTGTTTTGTTTTTTAAAGTGTTGTGTAGTGAAATTACAAGTTTTTGAGCTTTTGGTTTTTGTTGTTGAATCAGTTCTTTCTATTTTTTTTAATTCAATTTTTGACTGTATAGAGAAAACACAAAACAGAAAAGAAAAATTCAATTTGTGCCATCTTCTCTTACCTTCTGGACCTCATAAGCACAAGCATCGATCCCAACGTGTTAGGAGAAATCCTGACTGTAATTTAATTTTGGAGGTCTTACTTCGAGCGTTCTTCATATAGATTATGAGTTACCGGTATATAATTTTTTCAGGGTTTTGACATTGGAAGAAAAATTGGCTATAAAAATGATGTTATCGGCATCACCAGCCGCAGTGACAAGAAGCTCTCTGGAGGAGATGCTAGATTCGCTGAGACGACGAGATGAGGCTGTGGAGAATTCCAAGGACCTGCCGCCTGCTTTGCCAGCACGTCCTGCTTCTAGGGCCCGGCTTCCCTCGGCACGCAACTCACTGCCTACAGACTTTAAAGTTGGTTCCAATGGACAAGTGGAGAGCAAAGTGGAGACAAGAATTACTAAAGTGAAGGAGGATACAAAAAGAAAGGAGAAGGAGTTAGGGTACAATTCAGGGAGTTTCGGAAGCAAGAAAATGAGGAAAGATAAAAAATGTGTGGATTCTAATCCGTATGTTGAAGAGAATAATGAGAGAGCAGAGGGACCAGTCATGGGTTCAGTGCCAAAGGGGAAAGAGCCAGAGTGGGATGATAACATTGGTTATTTTATCAGGAAGGTAAATGATGAAAAAAATTAATTAATGTGTTTGGTTTTTATTCTTATTTTGTTGGATTAACTTGGTTTTAATATATTATTATTAGTTTGCAATTTCGGTGTTGCAAGAAGAGGAATGCTTGGGTGTTTCTTGTTATGCATAATTTGTTAGTCAAGGTTTTGTTATAATTACACAGCAGTAATAGTAACTTTCAGAGTTAAAGAAAGTTTCTTATCATGGAGAATTCATTGATGTCATGTGTTGCCTCAGGGGTGCTTATGCTCGAAGAGGACAGTAGTTCCTATTCTATTTTTCTTACTGGAAGACTAACTTTGAAGAAAGAGCAGAGTTGTTAATGTTACTAGTTGATGGTGGGTGGGGCAGAGTGCGAAAGAAGATGAAGTTAACTTTATTGTGTTGTTGAGATAGGTATCATGTAGTGTACTAATATGACACCTTTTACCACAAACCAGTGTTTGAGATTGTTGTGCAGGGTGCTTTACAAAATTACTTCTCGCTTGAAAATGCTTTAAAATGAGTTTTTTCAGATTTTTTTTCAATTTTGATACCAGCACATCAAAACCATAAAAAAACTAAAAAATATCAATTTAATGGTTTTTTAAGCCAAAAACACTTTTAAAAAACACCTAAAAGCAGAAGCTGTGCCAAACACCCCCAAAGTCTCAAAGTAATTCAAATTAGAAGATCCACTGTAGCTGAATTGTTTAGAGATGCTAGATACTAAGGATTTGTTTTCTTATTGTCAATCATTACAATAGCTTCCCAGAAGGCACCAGATTTGTTTTGAGAGGAGCATGCTTTTGTGTGAAAATTCTCTGTTTTTTCTTTAAATTTGCGAGAATTGAAACATTAATTTACACCTTTTTATTTCAGAGGCTACGTGTTTGGTGTCGCCTCCCAAATGGGCAATGGGGGCCAGGAAAGATACAGTCAACTTCAGGGGATGAAGCAACAGTTTCACTTTCATCAGGAGCTGTAAGTTAATAAGCTCCTTTTATCCCTGATTCTATTTAAATATGTGCTGGTTACTTCCTTGGGGATTATATATGCAATAATGCTTGTCATTTTGCTAGGTTGTCAAAGTGTCTACAGAAGACCTCTTACCTGCAAATCCTGATGTCCTTGAGGGTGTAGATGATCTTATACAGCTTAGTTATTTAAACGAACCTTCTGTGCTTCATAATGTTAAGAACAGATATGCTCAGGGCAGAATTTATGTGAGTAGAATATAATTCTGATGGTCATGCAACTACCTTGCAAGCCAAATTTATGTTTCTTTTCTTATTGTCTTTGACTGGCACTTCTGTTTCCTTCCACAGAGTAAAGCAGGGCCAGTTTTGATTGCTGTCAATCCATTTAAAGACATTCCAATTTATGGAAATGAAACCCTCACTTCTTACAAGCAGAAGGCCAAGGACAGCCCTCATGTTTATGCTATAGCAGATGCTGCTTATAATGAGATGATGAGAGGTGGATAAATCATTTCTTTTCTTTTCACCATTTGAGTTTGAAGTTAGTATATTCTCTGAGAGATCTTTTTCTTCATTCTTTTTTTTTCTCTGTATGTGGTTTTGCAGATGACAAGAACCAATCCATAATCATAAGGTTTGTTGCCTTTTTTCTTTCATTAATGTAGTCTAATTTGTATCTTTTCCTTGATATTTTCCCTTGGTGTCTTGTGGTATGTTTTCTTGTATTTGGTTTTAATTGCCTCTTTCATGTTTCTTGAGTAATTGAGATATTTCTGCTGCCCTGAATAGTCACTTTTTATTATTTACCCTACAGTGGTGAAAGTGGAGCTGGGAAAACTGAGACAGCAAAGTATGCTATGCAGTACTTGGCTGCTCTTGGTTGTGGCATTGATGGTATGGAGTATGAAATCCTTCAGACCAATTGTATACTTGAAGCATTTGGGAATGCGAAAACATCCAGGAATGACAACTCTAGTAGATTTGTAAGTTGTCACCAATTCTTTTTCTTCTTGTGGGTTAGATTCCTAAATCTGTTGTTCTTGCAATTTGGTTTATAGGTAATTCTCAATTGGTGCAGGGAAAGTTGATTGAAATTCATTTTACCACATCAGGAAAGATTTGTGGTGCTAAAATCCAAACTTGTAAGTATGTTTAAGTTGAATAGATTGTTATTATTAGTCTGCCATTTGACTATATCTGGGCACTGATTAACTTGAACTCATGTATATTCAAACAATATTCGCTGATGGTAATTGTTGATAGTCCTACTTGAAAAGGTAAGCTACCCCTGCTTCTGAAGTTTTAGCTTGAAATGTCAATTCACATCACCATCCACTTCTGAAATTACATTTTCTCATTTGACCAGTCAAGAGTAGTTCAGCTTGCCAATGGTGAAAGATCATACCATATCTTCTATCAACTTTGTGCTGGTGCTCCATTGACTCTTAGAGGTATTGTTTTTTCATTATGCTACCTTGTATGGGATGGGATGCATGCATTTCCCGTTCTTTCACAGAACAGAAAGGGCTGAACTAGTAGCATTGACATAATGCTGCTTAGGCTAATAGTTTCTCATGTGTCTATAACTATATGTCCTCTAGAGTCTCAACTGAATGTTAGCTCCACTGGGAAATGAAGGTCCGCCAGTCATGGAAAAATCAAAGCCTTTTTTCTTCTCCCTAAAAATATTGCCCCCCCCCCCCCCCCCAATCCTTTCCCTAAAAAAGAAGAATTGTGATTCCATGTTTATGTCGAAACTTGTATACAATTTTGCTTTGTTTTTTATCTGGACACATTACTCCTACCAAGTTCAAGTTTCTTGACCCTATTAGCATAAAAAAACACCTGATGTCATCCACTTTGCTGTGCAGTTTCTTGACACTTTCTATTACCAAAGTACTTTTCCACTCGTAAATTGTTATTGCTTTTATTTTAATTGGTGGTTGAAGCCTATAGATCCTTGTTGTGCCCTCAGATTATAATATTTTTGTTATTTTAATTCAAATGATATTCACGCTTGATCAATTTATTTTATTATGTTGTCTTTCTCAAAATATAATGCATTTGTGATTTTTCATAATTGGAAACAGTTCTTCATGTTCTGTCAAATGAAGCCCTTTACCTGTTAAAAAAACAAAATGAAATCTGCAAAATTGGAAAGATGTTTCTTGTAACCAAATGTCAGATCATCCAATTGCTTGAACCTTCTCTGTATGCTAATTTTGTTGGTGATTAGTAATTGTAGAAGACACGACACACTTAAAATTTGTTAATGGTCAAGCATAATTGGAAACAGTTATTCATGTTCTGTCAATGAACACCTTTTCCTGTTAAAAAAGAAAATGAAACCTGCAAAATTTGAAAGATGTTTTTTGTAACCAAATGGCAGATCATCCAATTGCTTGAATCTTCTCTATATGCTAATTTTGTTGGTGATTAATAATTGTAGAAAAAGATTTTTACTTGAGCAAAAAGTGTTCTATTGAATAATTAGTTGGCCTTTATATAGCCTTACACCTTTTAAACCCTAGATTTCTTTCCATATTCCTAATTACCAATATAACCCTTTATTCCTCCTTTATTTGTTACAATTCTCAACACTCCCCCTCAAGATGGGCAAAAGATATCCACTAAGCCCATCTTGTCACACAACCTGGATAAATTTACTGAACTAAGTCCCTTGGTGAGGCAGTCAGCCACTTGATCTCCAGTAGTCACATGACTTAGCTTCAGTAGTCCGTCATTCAATTTTTCCTTGATGAAGAATCTATCAATCTCCACATGCTTAGTCCTGTCGTGCTGTACCGGATTATTAGCAATGTTGATTGCCGACTCGTTGTCACACCACAACTTCATCTGGGCTCCTTGGTCCACCTTGAGCTCTACCAATAGGGCTCTCAACCACAACATCTCGGCAACTCCTAAAGCCATGGCCCTGTACTCTGCCTCTGCAGTCGATCTCGAAACTACCGACTGCTTCTTGCTCTTCCAAGAGACTAAGTTGCCCCCTACAAACATGCAATACCCCGATGTAGACCTCCTATCATCAGCACAACTTGCCCAGTCAGCATCACAATATCCCTCAATGCCCAAGTGTCCATTCTTCTTGAAGATTAGCCCCTTCCCTGGTGCACTCTTCAGATATCGCAGAATTCGGTACACCACTTCCATGTGGCCTTTCCTCGGATCATGCATGTAACGACTCACCACACTTACTGCAAATGAGATGTCGGGACGAGTGTGACTCAGATAGATCAACCGGCCTACCAGCCTCTGGTACCGTTCGCGATCAACTGGCTCTCCCGCTTCTGCACTCAGCTTGAACTTCTGATCAATCGGAGAAGTAGCCGGTTTGCATCCCAGCATGCCCGTCTCTTTGAGCAAGTCTAACACATATTTTCTCTGGGACAAAACCACCCCCTCTTCTCCACGAGCTACCTCAATCCCAAGGAAGTATCTTAGCTGCCCTAGATCTTTCACCTCAAACTCCTTGCCCAGTCTCGCCTTCAGCTGAGCAATCTCTCCCTCATCATCCCCAGTAATGATCATGTCATCAACATACACAGCGAGCATCGTGGTGTGACCTCCATGTTGTCGGAAGAATACTGTATGATCTGCGTTGATCTGCTGATAGCCCACACCTATCATAGCTCTCCTGAACCTGTCAAACCAAGCTCGAGGAGACTGTTTCAATCCATACAGTGACTTCCTCAACCTACATACCTTGCCTACTGTTTGTTTTGTGCCGAAGCCTGGAGGTATCTCCATGTACACCTCCTCCAGTAAGTCCCCATGGAGAAATGCATTCTTCACATCCAGCTGGTGTAACTTCCATCCCCCATTCACAGCAAGGGAGACGAGGGTCCGGACTGTGCTCATCTTCGCCACTGGTGCAAAGGTCTCATCATAGTCGATGCCATATGTCTGACTGTACCCCTTTGCCACCAATCGTGCCTTGTAGCGGTCAATTTTCCCTTCTGGAGTCTGCTTCACTGTGAAGACCCATTTGCACCCAACCGCCTTCTTGCCTGCTGATAATGGTACTATCTCCCATGTCTTGTTCTTATCAAGGGCCCCAAGCTCTTCATGCATAGCTGCCTTCCACTTTGGATCTTCCTTAGCAACCTGCCAAGACTTGGGTATAGAGACAATGTCCAATGATGTAATGAATGCTCCATGTACAGGTGATGTAATGTTAGAGTATGAGACAAACTGAGCAATATCATGTGGGAAACCAAAACGGTCAGGAGGATGTCCCGCATTGCTGTGAGAGGTCCTCCTTAAAATGGTGGGGTCAGGAGAAGGCAGAGGAATCATATCACCTGTGTAATTTGAGTTTGAGGTGGATGGTGTAGGTGTCTCAGGAGTCGGGGTAGGCCGGGACAAGGGACTTGCGGGCACAACTGGCACTACTGGCACCTCTACATCATTCTGCCTTCTCCTCCTCGTATACACCCTTAACTCCCCCTGAGCTTGAGTCTCACCCCCTTCGAGTTCAATCTCCTCCTCATCTTCCGGTTCCTCAACCGATTCCTCCACCACAACAGTACAGGGTACATGTACCTGTCTCTCACCATCGCTACTCCTGCTCTCCCCCTCTCGCCTCATACCTGAAGTATCGGGCGAGTCGTCAAAGGGTGAGTTCACCTCCAACGTGTAGTATGGCTCGAATTCTCTAAATGTCACATCCATACTCACAAATAACCTCTTTTCACCTGGGCTCCAGCACACGTATCCTTTCTAGGTAGCAGAATATCCCACAAAAACACACTTTACCGCCCTGGGATCCAACTTTCCTACCGACGGTCTGTTATCCTTCACAAAGCATACACACCCAAACACCTTTAATGGAAGGATCCCACCATTATCTTCTTTCAGCATCTCACAAGGGGACTTCCACTCCAACACTCTTGAGGGCATCCTGTTGATCAATTGAGCGGCTGTCAAAACTGCCTGCCCCCACAAGTGCTTTGGAACATTCATTGAAATCATCATACTGCGGGCTACCTCTAGCAAGTGTCTATTCTTCCTCTCTGCTACTCCGTTCTGTGCTGGTGTGTATGGACATGTGGTTTGGTGTTGTATCCCTTGAGCCGACAAGTATTCCCCAAACGCCTTGTTGGTATACTCCGTTCCATTATCGGACCTCAATACCTTCACTACTGCCCCGTATTGAGTCTGAATAGCCCTGTGAAAATCTTTGAAGCAATTCAATACATCACTCTTGTTTCTCATCAAATACAACCAAGTAACACGAGAGAAACAATCAATAAACGACACAAAATAACGATAACCATTCATAGAACTAACTGAACAGGGTCCCCAAACATCTGAGTGTATTAAATCAAAAACACTAGAACTCCTATTCCCAGAACTAACATAAGAGCTTCTAGTAAGCTTGCCAAACTCACAAGCATCACACACCAGTTTCTGTTTATTTGCCTTTTCATACAAAGACGGATACAAACGACTCAACAAACTAAAAGAAGAATGTCCCATGCGCCTGTGATGTAGCAGCAACACATCCTCCACACTCTGCCCAACTCCTCCTACTCCAGCACTCTCAACCATGGATGTCAAGGCTGAGTCCATCCCCTCTCTATCCAGGTACCACAGTCCGTTATGCCACGTGCCAGTCCCAAGTCTCCGGCCACTCCCCTTCTCCAGGAAGATCACCTTGGGAATATCAAAAATAACAACACATTTTAGGTAGAGAATAATGGCACTAATGGATAACAGATTCACTGGAAAAGAAGGAGCATGCAAAACATTGGACAAAGTCATAGAATCGGTACATCTCACAGTACCCTTACCAACCACAGGCTGTGCTGTACCATCAGCGGTCTGGATGCTCTCTGGCACCGCTAGATAATTATAAGACGAGAACTCACTAGCAGTACCAGTCACATGTCGAGATGCACCAGAATCTACTATCCATTCTGGTGATCTTGAGGTGGATATAGAGGCAAGAGCATGTGTATCGTGAGTACCTTTGGCTGAGTGAGCATAGGAAGCGAAGTTACCCCTGGATGATGTTGATGTGGATGCGCCTTCACTCGCACCCTTCCTGTCTCCATCGACTGCCACTCTCTGCTTCCTCTTCAACATCTCCAGCAACTCGTGCTCTTCATCAGTAAAGACCACATCTGCCTCTCCCTCGTCATCTGCTACCATCAGATTTGCCCGGTAGCCTCCTCTTCCACCACCTCTGCGACCTCCACGCCCGCGACCATGACCTCCAGTCTGGCCACGACCACCCGAGTTCCTCTCCTTCGGTGGCTTAGTGCATGTCTGCTTCAGGTGGCCTACCTCGCCGCAGTTGTAGCACTCACGAGTTTCAACTCTGGCTCCCGTGTTTCCCAAGTTGGAGACAGCCAAAGCAGACTTCACTCCCGGAGGTCCACCTGTCCCCGCCTGTAGCTTAATGCGGCTCTCTTCCTGTATCATAGCTGATATTGCCTCCTCAAGTGAGGGAATCTTCGTCTGGGCTAACAACATCGCAGTCCTCGGCTCAAACACTGGGGCCAACCCCTGGAGAAATAACATAGTCCGCTCCTGAACCAATGCCTCTCTCTCTTTGCACTCAGGATCTTTGCAGCTTGCTCTAGGTGAGAAATGATCATGCTCTAACCACAAGCGCTCCAGCTCTATGGAATACTCCTGCACCGTCCTATCTCCCTGGACTGCAGCATAGATTTCCCTCTTGATCTGGAACACCCTCAGATTATTCCCCACCCCATCATAAGTCCTCCTCAACTTCTCCCAGACATCCTTTACCTTCTCAATACCATCCACGGTAGCAGCAATAGATGGGACCATCGAGTTCAGAAGCCAGATGTACACCAACATGTGTGTAGACTTCCACTCATCTCTCCCTGTAGCACCCTCAATCGGCTCTACTCTGTCACCCGTCAGAAAACCCTCCAGATTTCTTCCTGTCAGAGTATACCTTACTCGACGTGACCAGCTCAAGTATGTGGCTGGCCCATCGAGTTTCAGATCAATAGGTGGAAGCTCCACCTTCACAGACGGTGGCCTTGTGGCACTTTCACCCATCGACATCCTCATAAACTGCATCAAGGTCGCAAGGTCTGCAGGATCTAACTTCTTCACGATCTCCTCCATCGGATTCTTGCTAGCCTCCATTAATCCGACTCGTATTCGGGTGTCTAGATCACAACCTTGCCCTTCTTCCTCTTCTTGACCCTTCTCTTGATTCTCCTCACATCAATGTCTAGGTCTCTATCCCTTCATCTCTACCTTTCCTTGGGATCCGTGGGGTATCGCCCTCCCCCACACGGGCTCCCTTCAATAGAAGATCAAAAACGGAGAGGTGGTGGCCTAGAAAGGGAAGACTCGGCCTAGGAAGAGGGAGGCGGCGCGACTAGGAAGGCAGCACTCGCTGGCTGGTGGCGCTACAGTGGCGGCGCTACAGTAATTTTTTTTTTTTTTTTTTTTTTTTTTTTTTTTTTTTTTTTTTTTTTTTTTTTTTGTGTGTGGCTAACCCTAGATGGTGGCTCTGATACCAAAAAGATTTTTACTTGAGCAAAAAGTGTTCTATTGAATAATTAGTTGGCCTTTATATAGCCTTACACCTTTTAAACCCTAGATTTCTTTCCATATTCCTAATTACCAATATAACCCTTTATTCCTCCTTTATTTGTTACAATTCTCAACAGTAGAAGACACAACACACTGAAATTTGTTAATGGTCAATCACAAATCCATATAGCTGACCGAGATTAATTTGGGAAGGCTTTGTTGTAGTTATCAAATCATAAACTCTTATGTTACTTCTATGTTCGAGCTCTTTTTCTTGAAAAGATAAATGTATATCATGTGTTCTCTACTTCTATGTTTCACTATGCAATTGATTCATAAGTGGGGGTAATTTTTTGTTTCTTCTGCAGATAGACTTAACCTTAAAATGGCTGGTGAGTACAAGTATCTTAACCAGAGTGAGTGCTTGGTAATCAGCGGTGTTGATGATGGCATGAAGTTTCATAAGCTTGAGGTAATTCAAATGATTGTGTTACTATTGCTGTTTATGGGTTGCAGGCCCACTGTCATTTCATTTATTTCAAGTCATAAACATCCATGTTTCCCTATTTGTGTGTTATTTTCCTTATCTCTTCAGGAAGCCCTGGACATTGTTCAAATTCGCAAAGAAGATCAAGAGCAGGCATTTGCAATGCTTGCTGCAGTATTATGGCTTGGAAACATTTCATTTCAAGTAGTTGACAATGAAAATCATGTGGAGGCATTGGCTGATGAAGGTAGGAGTGGTATCAATTTGAGTAAATTGACTTGCCTGCTTTCAGTACTTGACAATAGCTGACAACACATCTTATTTTCTCTTATTTCACCATAAGTGGAAGTGGGAAATCACATACTGATTGTTTTTTGCGTAACTAGCATGCCTTGAGTCATCATAAAAAAGTTGCAAGTGCCTAGTTGAATCTGTTCATTGTTTTAAGAGTTGGTGTCTACCTAACACTAAGGGAAGAATATTTTCATGGAAAGGGATGGGATTTACTGAGTTTGGTCCTGGATTTCCTATGGCAATTTGGATGAACATAATCATTTGTGCAATTTCATCCGAAGTATCATGCTGAAATAGTATTGGCATGATCAACAACACCTGGAATGTGTTTGTATGTCTGCTGATATAAACATTCAGTTGAATGGGTGGAATGGATCTATCCATTGATTGTGATTAATATTAGATCTTCAAACATGCAGATTGCATGAGGCAAGGCTACATTCATGACATGCTATCACTGGTATATCATGGTGATTTTTCTGAAAAAAGATTGATTCCATTTGTTTTCCTTTTGGCAGCTGTAAACAGTGCTGCGAGGCTAATAAATTGCAGTGCCCAGGACCTGATCTTGGCTCTATCAACCCATAAAATCCAAGCTGGAAAGGATAGTATTACTAAAAAATTGACACTGCAGCAGGCATGTTTAGTTCTTCATTTAAAAACAAATTTACCCACACATTACTCCAAAACCACAGTATATTCACTGATGATACATGTTTTTTTAAAGGTTCCTTATTGTATTCTTTTCAGGCTATTGATAGAAGAGATGCATTGTCAAAGTTTATCTATGCAGAACTGTTTGAGTGGCTTGTGGTACAAATAAACAAGTCATTTGAAGTGGGTGAACTGATTACTGGGAGATCCATAAGTATCCTTGATATTTATGGATTTGAGTCATTTAAGGTATTTAAATCTTATCTATCTGTGTGGTAAGACTTTTAGTGCTCTACACTTGTGTCCCTGATGATTTCCTCTTTACATTTTCAGAATAATAGCTTTGAGCAATTTTGCATAAATTATGCAAATGAGAGGCTGCAGCAACATTTCAACCGGCATCTATTTAAACTTAAGCAGCAGGTAAGCATCTCATATTGAAGCAACATCAACATTGGGGTGTGCTGATCATAATGGAAGTGGCCTTCATGGATGCAATGGTGGAAAATGCTATCCATATGCTATCATTTCATATACAAACTTATTTGTGTTTTTTTCATAGCGAAAGAATGTTTACATGTCATCTCTAATTAATAAAAATGCATATGCCTTCGCTCTCTAGACACTTTCAAACTTGTGTAAGAGGGGTTTTAAAAGCAAATCAAGAAGTATACATCACCAAAACCGCCGGCCTCTCTGTTTCCATAGATTATCGCAACTTAAATATTGAAGCATACAAGCACTCTGTTAAATTTCTGTGCTAACTTGTAAGTTTCATTTTAAAATGTTTGTGTTTAGAAAATGTGTGGAAAGTCATATTCTAGGTCTGCATCGCACTGATCATTCCAACTAATTATCGTAAACCATTTATTCTTATTTTTAAAACTTGGGGCCCCCCCCCCCCCCCTCAACTATAAAGTCTCATTGACTGGTGTATTTTCTCCCCCCACTTTGTGCTTAAGAATTCTTGTCATGGTTAATGAACTCTAATTGATGGACTGTCAAACTCACCATTTTATTTATTAATTGCAGGAGTATGAAGAGGATGGGATTGATTGGGCTAAAGTTGATTTTCAGGATAACCAAGAGTGCTTAAATCTCTTTGAGAAGGTATTTCAACAGCTTCTCTTGTCTATGTCCTGCACGTGCATATCTAGAGTTCTGCTTGGCATGTGATATCAAAATTCTTGCCTTATACTTAAGGTGGTAACTCCTCCATTATTTTGGTTGTGCAGAAACCTTTGGGGCTATTGTCTTTATTGGATGAGGAATCAAATTTCCCCAATGCCACTGATTTGACCTTTGCCATTAAGCTCAAGCAATATTTGAATGGTAATCCTTGCTTTAAAGGTGAAAGAGGCAGGGCTTTTGGTGTTTGTCATTATGCTGGAGAGGTGAGTTATAGTTTACTTTTGAGGAGCTATGATTTTTTGCTCTTTGGAAAATTTGAAGTCAGATTGGCAGCTTTAGTTCAACCAGGGTTTTTGCTTGTTCTGTAGTATTAGATTTGAAATGAATACATGTAAAGCAGTTCATAATTTGCTTAAGAAAAATCATACATGATGACAACAACTGACCACAGAAAAAGTTACAGAAAAAGTAGGGATCAATATTTACAAAGACTTCAACCCTTGAACTATAAATGATTTTGCAGATATTTCTTTGTGTCCATCTTACTACCCTTTTCTCACTCATGATTCATGTTTTAAATTTAATCAACAATTCTGGTAAAAAGAAAGTTCCATATAACATGGGACAACTGAAGATGCAACACGGTGCTGTATATCTTCCTGCTTATATAGGAAAAAAATATATTGCAGCATCTAATCATGGTCAAGCATCTGTTGCAAATTTGTTCCCCCGTGTAGAATAAAGCTACAAGATGAAACTCTGTAGAGCTTTTATAGCTTCAAATTCTTCAGTAGTTGGAATTGGTGCCAAAAACTTAAAAAGGAAACTCCTAATGTCGGAACTCATTTTTTTTTAAATCCAAAAAATAATATTTATTTGCATTTCAGCAACAAGACTAAGTAATTTTGCATAATTGAAAATGCTCTAAGATATTTATTTTGATAGAGGGTACTTTTTCTTGTATTTAGCATATTTTACTCTTTTGTTTGAGTAGCATCTCCAGCTGTCAGCTAAAATCACATTTGACTCTGATCCTTCAAAACTATTATTCTTTCTCTGGGCTACTTGATTCATGCAGGGTTCTGAATCTTTAAGTTTATAATATGTTAAATAATATACCAATATCTGGAGTTTGATCAGGTTGTGTATGATACAAATGGCTTTCTGGAAAAGAATCGAGATCCAATACACTCTGATTTCATCCAATTGCTATCATCATGTGGTTGTCAACTACTGAAATTAGCAAGTCCATCCAGCCAATTTGGTGGGTTGGAACTCTCGATGCAAAGTGTTGGTACAAAGTTCAAGGTAGATAAGCTTCTACTGTTCTGCACAACAATTTTAATTTTCTGGCATTTTGAACACTTCTACTAGTGGACTTTTGGTGCTTTAGAACTGATTGCTGCATACTAAGAACTATATCTTGTGCTCGGGCAAATAATAATTCTTCTGGCAACAGCATCAACGATTTTTTTTATCTGCATTCTGGCATAATTTGTATTTTGCAAATTGTTGAGTGGTCATTCCTGCCTGCAGAGTCAACTTTTCAAACTAATGCACCAGTTGGAGAAAACTACACCTCACTTCATTCGCTGCATAAAACCAAATGGTAAGCAGCTTCCTGGCCGGTATGAAGATGATCTTGTCTTGCAGCAATTCCGATGTTGTGGAGTTTTGGAGGTTGTTAGGATCTCAAGATCTGGATATCCTACTCGAATGACTCATCAAGAATTTGCAGGAAGGTAAATAAGATACAATCCGTTAGTTCTCCAATAATTCCTTATTTTAAAGCTGATTGATCCTATCTAACCCTACACGTGATTTAGGTATGGTTTCCTGCTCATGGACACAAATGTATCTCGGGATCCATTAAGCTTGTCAGTTGCTGTTCTCAAAAAATTTAATGTCCTCCCTGAAATGTATCAAGTTGGTTACACCAAAGTGTATCTTCGGATGGGCCAGGTATGTATTCATGTATTTTCACAGTTCATAAATTTAATATGGTGTTTATGGATTATATCTGCGTTGCTTTTAATGGCCAGAAGTTGTAATTCATCCTTTTAGCATGGACTTGATGAGGGGGTGTACTATGCAAAACCTCCAGAGCTGTATTTAATCATTGGATTGTCTTTATATTAAATTACCATGGCACAGTCTAGAAAATAAAGTCTTAACAGAAAGTGTTTTATAATTATATATGGAAAAAATAAATGAATAAAAGACTAACAGCAGTGTAAGATGACCAAGTAAAAGTTTTGAGTGCATGGCTCTTGCCATTGTTGTTAATGGGCTAGAGTAGCTTAAGATCTGATCAAAACTTGTCAGGCTTAGCAACAGATCCAAGCTGGAGCTGCCATTTGAAAATGTATTTCTCAAGCTTTTTATGCATCCAGTGCATGAGATTAGGGTTTTGATCGAAAAAGGAAGACTGTTCGAAAATTTAAGGTGGCTGGAACAAGCTTGGGTTGCTGGCTCCTCTCTGTTCTTGCTTGTAATATTTCTGTTTTTTTGTTATGTGGAGGTACAATCTATTCTTCGGTGTACAATAAAATCATCATTACCCAATTTAAGAACAAAACATGGCTGAGTTCACACATTAGTTTGATGCTACTTTCAGGAATTGGTTTGAATAAATATCTCTGTTTGTAGCAAGATTTCATGTTTAACTAGTTCGCTGACTCTTATTGTTGGCTCACAGATTGGAACATTGGAAGAGTTGAGAAAACAGTTTCTGCGAGGTATTGTTGGGGTTCAACGATACTTCCGTGGTGGGCAGGCCCGACGTAATTTCCATGAACTCAAGCAAGGAGTGATGATATTACAATCATGTAGTGCACCATTCTTAATTTTTTTTTCAATGCCTCATTTGAGATTGTTAACATATGCCTTGTAGTATTGTTAATTTCATATTTTGGCATGCATATTCTTTGCACCATACAAATACCAATCGTACACTTTGTCCTTGGTGCTCTGTACCAAAATCAGTAGTTTGGCAGCTCCTAGCATAGTCTGTTTCTTTGGGATGGATGCCGAGGAGCTTGTTATTGATTATTTTTGTATTTTCTGCTTAGTGTTTGATTCAAATTACTATTGAGATGCAGTTGTCCGTGGTGAAAACATAAGAAGGAAATTCATTCACATTAAAAATAAGTGCACAGCTAGTGCTCCCAAAGTGGTGGACGAGCAGCTAGTGGCAGCTGTATATTTACAATCTGGTAAATGTTATTTATTGCTGATTTTTAGGTTGTCTGTTACATACAATATTCTCATTATTTGTCCCTGCAGTAATCCGTGGGTGGTTGGCTCGAAAGCAATTCAACAATATGCATAAAATGAATCTGTTAACCCATGAGAATTCAAATTCTAAAAGAAAGCCGGGCAAGAAGATTTCAGAAGTGAAGGTACATTCATTGGTGTAATTATTTTGTTTAAACAACCTGATTTTATTTTCTGTTTTTTCCCTTTGTTGAAATTGGTTGTTGGTAGCTTTCCCAAATATAATATACAGGAGTCTTGCACATATTTGGTTTCTCTGGCTTCTGGAAAGATTTCTTTCATTTGGTTGTATTTCCTTTGTTATTTGTCTTATGAAACTCATCATGGGAGGAAGGCCATGAGGCTGAAATTTGTATCATTATTATTTGTACAGATTTTTTCTGCACACACCCACAGTTATGAGCGCTTGGTATGGATGCAAGGTTCATTTGTTGAATGTCCATATGCATTCTTCTTTCTGGCCGTAAAGTGTTTGTCTTTCATTGGTTTCTAGGTATTTGACCTTTTCCATATCATGTATTCTGTCAACTTATTGTATTTTCTTCTGAAATCTTGATATTCAATAAGACAATGTACATGATAAATAATTGTATTTATTGTCTTTGGTCTGCCTACTGTAATGCAATATATTCAACCTACAGCTATACTTTGGGTATAACATCGGTGCAATTATGTTCCATGCTACTGTGATGAGATTTCATGTATGATCTGAAATGTGCAACATTCATAGAGGCCTTTTCCTTGTTTTTTTTTCCTGTGCAAATCAAGCATCTTTGAGGAGCTAAGAAGTTGACTTATCCTGCTTGACCAGGTCATACCACAAGAGCAGATTGACATTCAGACTTCAATTTTGGCTGAGCTCCAAAAAAGGGTCGTTAAAGCAGAAGCAACAATTGGGCAAAAGGAGGAGGAAAATGCTGCCCTGCAAGAGCAATTACAACAGTATGAGAAAAGGTGGTCAGATTATGAGGGAAAAATGAAAGCTATGGAAGAGATGTGGCAAATGCAGATGTTATCATTGCAAGTGAGTTTGCTTGTTAATTTTAATTCATTACTGAGTCCTTACATCATATGTTTTATTTTTGTGGTTAGTATAACTGGAACTTGAAACAGATTTAAGAACCGTGGAGAAATTGATTTCAAGCAATTGCTTCTATATTGAACTGTCATTATATTTTCTCTAGATTCGTAGACTGTAGAGTTAGATTGTCAAATGGAATTGGTTTGAGCATTCCCATGTACATATTAGGTGTGTTGGCTGTCCATGATGATCCATTAAATAAGCGAAGGGACTTTTAATGCTCTTTAGCTGGTTCAGGTCCCACTATAGAGCCATAAAAAAGTGGAGGAATCGCAAATTGTATGGTCTTGCTCTTTAATTGAGTTGTATCTTCAATATTCTAGTGTTGATTGATGAACTTATTTTCAAACCCAGGAGAAGTTGAGAAGGCAATTTTAATAAATATCCTCTGATGAATGATTCAATGGCTGTGATGGTAAATTTTGTTGGTATTTAGCTGGTTCAGGCCTATGTCTTCTGAGGAGATCAAAACCTTTCTGCTACTTCATACTGATCTCTCCACCATGATCCATCTCAAAGCCGAGAATTAAGAGATTAATCTTTGCATATTGTTACGTGACAATCCATGTAATTGTTTTTGGTTGCTCCTCTATCAATAGCTTCAAATGCAATACGTGGAAAGTAAAATTGCTGATCTCTTATCGATTTTTGTGCACACATGCCTACACACAGATTGAAAACTGCAACATAACTCATTATTCATTGGCTGACTAAGTTATTCTTTAATTATGCCGCAGACGAGTCTTGCCGCTGCCAGAAAGAGTCTTGCTGCTGATAACAACACTGCAGCCCAACCAGAAAAACTTGATTCTTCTACATCACCTCACTATTATGATTCTGAAGATAATGTTTCAACGGAATGTCGAACTCCTGGTGGGAACACACCTAACATATTTGCTAATGCCTTTCCTGATTTAAGAGCAGGGAGAGAGAACAATGGCCCTGTAAATGTAGTCAACAATCTCGCAAAGGAATTTGAGCTGCAGAAACAATGTTTTGATGATGAAGCCAAAACATTAGTTGAGGTCAGGGCAGGACAGTCAGCTTCCAACATGAATTCTGATGAAGAGCTTCGAAGATTGAAACTCAAGTTTGAGATGTGGAAGAAAGACTACAAGGTTAGATTACGGGAGACGAAGGCAAGGCTTCACAAACTTGGGCATGGAGAAGCTGATAGAAATCGCCGAAAATGGTGGAGAAGATAGGCACGAGAGAATCAAAATGATCCACCTTATGATATCATATTTGGCGTGACGTGCAGAAAGTTGAAAAGTACTCAAAGCAGCAATTGAGGAGCGATGATGCTTCCAGGAAGCTGCTTCCTTTCCAATTCTGGATGTGTTGCTTTTATTCTAGCTATAGCAACTGCAATTGGTATGTATATTTCACGAAGATAGTGTAGCTGGAGAAATTGTAAGCGTCTACCAATTTTTGTTGCTTTGGTGGAAGGATTGACAGTCCTGTGAATAGCCAGATAGGTTTGTTCCTGTTCCATTGTATTTTTTTTGTTTTTGTTTTTAGAGGAAGTCAGTTGTATATTTTGTTAGCATAGATGCAAGGACGAACCTGGGAGTCCCAACTGCGAAATATGGAGTGAAATTGCTTTATTGCTTGTTCTGTTGTTCTATCATAACAAGTATATTGTAATTAATTTGTTTTTTCCCTTGAAGCATCGGCATTGTTCTGTCACTGTTTTGTTCTTACAAATACCAAGTTCGTATTTGGAAGAATCATTGCTTGAAACTAAATCAATCAATTAGAAATGCTGCTCATCATGGTGTGTTTTAACTTTCTTGAATATCTTAATCAAGAAAGCCTTCAATCGCCAAAACAATTCACACTGGATCCACAATAAAACAGATTATACAATTTACACTGGATCTCAACGATACAAAGTCTTGGAATCTAGAAATATAGGAACCATGGCAATTCAGGCAAGGTCTTTCCATTCTAATCCAAGAAATTAAATGTTAATTTATGATCCAGGCACAAACTTGGTGGCGTAGACCCAGGCGTTGTTAGAAACAGGGTTATCTAGGTGGTCCAGGAGATTCTCCAGGGGACCTTTACCAGTAACAATAGCCTGAACAAAGAATCCAAACATGGAGAACATAGCTAGCCGTCCATTCTTGATTTCCTTCACCTTCAGCTCGGCAAATGTAGCTGGATCATCGGCCAGGCCGAGAGGGTCGAAGTATTGGCCACCAGGGTAGAGGTCATTACCCTCTCCTACTCCGGGGAGGCCATTGATGCGGAATCCCTCAACAAGACCCATGAGGACAACTTGGAATCCAAGGACTGCGAGGATGCTCTGGGCGTGGACCAGGTTGGGGTTGCCCAAGTAGTCCAGTCCACCTTCTGAGAAGATTTGGGCCCCGGCCTTGAACCAGACTGGCTCCTTGAAGTCCACTTTGACCCATTTCTCGAGGACCTCTGGAGTGATGCAGCCCAATGCTCCGAGCATTGCCCATCTGCCATGGATCACCTGCAAAATTTTCACCATAGTTTTAGTTAGACGTTGTCAAAGATCCTTCTTTCCACCCCTAAAATCTCTCCAAGAATTGTACCAGACTAGTGATATCTAAGTCGAATTTGTATCAATATTCTATCTTACTTGATTTTCTAAGGCAATTATTATTCATCATAGAGAAACTTGTCACGATTCTGGAGACAAAAAGGTTACCTCAAGAGCCCTGTTCTTAGCAAAGGCCTCAGGATCAGCTGATAAACCAGCAGTGTCCCATCCATAATCACCTGGGAATTCTCCAGTCAAGTATGAAGGAGTCTGAGCTGAAAATGGTCCCAAGTACTTCACTCTGTCAGGTCCGTACCACAATTGATTGCCCTATTCAAGCAGAACCTATCTATGTTAGCCCCCATCAGAGAAAAAAAAAGCAGCTAGAGAAGCGAGAGAGAGAAAGAAACCTACCATGATGTATTTGCCATTTCCCATGGAGACAACATCTCTAAGAGGGTTAGCATTTGAGCCCCTTTTGCCAAGAAATGGGGTTGGTCTAACGATGGCGCTGGAGCTAGCAAGTGATGCCATTGTCCTGTAATTAGGTTTCACTGTGTTTTCCTAGGTTAAAACTTGCTGATGCTCTTGAAGAGGAGAGAGATGTACCTGGAAGAGCGTCGAAAGGGAAGTGTTAAGTTTATATGTGAAGGAAAGCATGAGGATCAAAAGAACGAGTGGTGAAGAACGGAAGAGAGACTAGTGGTGACGGGGATCTTTGAGGTTTTAAACAACCAATGAGGAAGCTGCAAAGGATTTTAAGCATATCCAACTCATCTCCTTCTATCCTCAATCCTCATATATTATCTTGTCTCTCCATTAGATAGTTTTGTTATTTATTTATTTATTTTGTATGAGAAAATCTTCAATGTGGTTCAAGCAAAAGCACCTACAGCTACTAGATTGATGTTTCTTTTAAAATTATTTCATTTATTGAGACCCTTATTTATAAAAATACACTTAAAATTAAACCTACAGCTACTAGGTTGATTTGGGGAATAATCTTTAAGATTATTTGAGAATGATTTAGTTCCCATTACTATCCTTTTAATTCGTCATTTGTCATGGTATTTTTATTTTAAATAAAAATTGAATGTAGCTTCTCCAATGTATTCTTTATATAAAAGACTCAAAGTGTAAATCAAAAGGCCTTTACAAGCTTCAAACTAAATAAATAAAGAATTATTTGTGCTGTTAAATGTGAAAAAATCATTAATGATAACTAAAGATAAAAATAAGAAAAATAAAGAGATGAAAGTAGATCAAATTATTTGATCTCGTAACATAAACTATATATTCAGTTGTGTTCAATAAAGTTGTTTATTAAAACCATTGTTATAGCTAATTAAATG
Organism: Salix brachista; assembly: GCA_009078335.1. Taxonomy (NCBI): domain Eukaryota; kingdom Viridiplantae; phylum Streptophyta; class Magnoliopsida; order Malpighiales; family Salicaceae; genus Salix; species Salix brachista. Next base: position 31,923,924 of record CM018587.1, read on the forward strand.
ATAACATAAATAGACATGTACATGAAATTCACCTAATAAAATAAAAAAAAACATGCAAGGTTGCTCATATTAAAAAAAATATTTATTTTTTATTTTGTTTTCAATTTCATCTATATAAAGCGTTAAAACAATTATAGATGAATCAAAAATAATATCTTTGAAAAATAAATACAAACAAAATATTAAAAAACAACTTATAAAAAAAAAGGCTAAATAAGTAAAATAAAGAATCATAGAGGGATATTACATATAATGTAAATTTAAAAATTATTAAAAAAATAGTAAAAAGGTGTCAATTAAAATAAAAATTAAAGTAAAGTAAAAAAATATGAAAAGGGAGTGATAATTCAGGTGATGCAAGCACATTTAAAATATATAAAAAACAAATAGCTCGGGTTTAAGGCCTGATTTAGTTTAATAAATTGGTTCTATTTTAATTAGATAATAAAAAATAGACAATAATATTAAAAGAATATTTTTCTTATAAAAATAATGACCCTTGTAACTTGGAAGGAAAAAAACATTTGAAGTACAAAATTGAAAAAGAAGAGAAAACAATGATTTAAGTCAAAGCTCAAGTTAATGAGATAAACATGTTAACTTGAGTAATAAGAGGTCAATCAACTTAAACTAACCTGAAAAATTAAGTGGATGCCGCTCGTAACTAGTAGTTGAATTCAGTTTTTCACCATATATTTGAATGTGTTGATGTGTTTTCTTTCTCCTGGTGTATGTACATTGATAAAGAATAAATGATTTGTCATTGATAATTGTTGTTTTCTTTTCTCTCTCTTCCTCAAAAAACTACATGTTGGTCCTTTTTGTTTTTGATATTTGAATTCTAGTTCTTATTATGTTGATATCTACTTTTAACCCTTTAAAAAAAGGTAATGACTATCACATTAACTTGAGTAATAAGAGACTAGTTAACTCCAGATATGAAATTGAAAATAAATAAAACTTTAAAATGTTTATCACATTAACTTGAATTGATTTAGATATGAAATTCAAATTAAATAAAAATTTAACAAAAGAATCAAGAAAAAAATAGAAATCAAAAGAATAAGGATGAAATTGAGAAAAAAAAAAAAGAAATGACAAATTATAATTAAATGACTATATTGAAAACAATTTTTTTTTTAAAAGGGATAATAAATAGATATCAATGGAATAAGAACTAGAATTGAAATATCAAAAACAAAAAGGACCAACATGTAGTTTTTTGAGGAAGAGAGAGAAAAGAAAAGAAAAACGATCATTAGTGGCAAACCACTTATCCTTCATCTATAGACACTACACCAGGAGAAAAAAGACGCATCAACGCTTTAAAATATATGATGAAAGATTTATAATTGTTTTTTTTATAAAGTTATCATTGCCTCATGATTCAGGTCTTGAGTTTTGTAAGCTAACTAGGTTCACTTGGGTTTTTGTTTTTATTTATTTTTATTAATTAACATTTATATGATTAGAAACTGAACTTTATATATATTTTTTAAAATAATTTCTATGAAGTTATCTAAGTCTTCTAACTAGAGTTTGACAAATTAAAATGAGGTTACTCATTTTTCTTTTCATTTTCATCCTTCAAAAATTGGTTAATTGAAAATTACGCTTTATTATTAGTTTTTTAGTTTGTGTTTTATGAGGTTATTCTGGTCTCATGAACTAGGTCACGAGTTTGGTCAATAAACTCAATTGTGTTTTTGTATTCCTTTAACTTGATTTATTGTTTTTTAGTTGAATTTTATTTTCAATTTCATATAGTTATTAGGGTCTAATGACTTAAATAATAGATTTGACAGATTAAACTGAATTGTTCCGAGACAATCCTATTAGGGTCTAATAACATCTAATATGTTATTTTATATGAGTCAATAAGGCTCTCTCAAGTTCTTAAACGTATGAGCTGGAAAAATTAAATATAATGTACTTTCATATAAAAAAATTATTGTTTTTTTTTTATTATTATTCAAAATTCTATGTCACTATATTTTTGCTTGTATGGTCAATTACTTTGCCAAAATTTACTTGAAACACTATCACACGTTTCATTTTCACATGTGAGTCCCCAGGACATTAACTTTTTTTTATTGATATTTGTCAAAGAGGCATTCATTGACAACATTTGTCATCCTTCTCTTTATACCATCAATGTTATTCTTTTCATATGTTTTTTTTCCTTGTTTTGGCATATTATCTTCAACATTTTTTTTCCTTTTTTCCCTACCCCTATTTTATTATGTTGGCATCCATTTTCTTGTGAGCCATTGTTGCACAATGTAATCTTTGTTGGTCTTTTTTGGTTAACATATTTGCTATTATACAAGGCTATTTTCCCTACTTTTTTTCATGGTATTATAAATAAGTCACATACTAACATGAATACTTGAAAAATTGCCTCTCCAAAACATTGCACTTGATAATATTTATTTCCATCAATATTCACCAAAAAAAAAATACATATTGAGTTATTGAAAGAAACATTCATAAAAATAAAAGTATTATATATTTATTATAAATGGTTAATATTATATTTTCATGATAAATTAAAAAACATCCATCTAACTATGCGTTATTACAACATTCATAAAAGAAAAACTATTATGGAACAACGAGCCTCTTAAATTACAATCTAAATAAAAAGAAATACGTGTAACCCAACAATCCAATAACTCGCTTAAAAAATTCATAACTACAACAACTAAAATAGATATGCTCACATCTTACAACTTTAAATGTTGAATAGTAAAACAAATGAAAACTAATTCAAGGATGCATCAAATGGAAACTAATCTTTCAAAAATTGTCAACTCATTATTCTGAAAATGTAAACATATATAAATAAATTATCAAGCGTATCAAATAACATAACACATTAAATTTAGCTAGCACTTAAAAATAATAAATAAATTAACGCTTGAAAAGAGTCATACCAATTCATCTAAATATATTTACTTCGCACATACTTTATATTCATTCATTTGAACTTCTTTTCAAGAACTCTCATACTAGACCAAATTTCTTTTTTTTTAAACCTAAATTTTGAGTGGTTAAGTCATGAAAATCATTATCAATTGCGACTCTACGTATGAGTGGAGGTCATCCATAACCTCAGAACACTATAACCTTGTCAATCCATATACAAAGAAATAGAATCTCTCATTCTCGACATGATTTGAAGTAGTTGGTCCCATCTTGAAAGTAGTTGAACGCCAATTCCATACTTATTTCTTCTAGCTCGAACCTCAGAAGGATCTATTTTTTTGTCGTTATTCCTTATGTTATTGCTGCTCGATATGTTCACCTCGCCAACCATTTGAGAAATGTTATTCTCAAAATTTGAAATCTTATCCTCCCCCAAATCAAAGTTTTCTTCTTCCAAATCACCCCAATCAATGTTGACATTGTTTGTGCTAGAATCAATAGCTTTGTCACCAAGTACTCATGACGATGGTTCCCACGTATATTCTCCAATAGCAAGAATGCTAGAATATATTCTATTAAATTTAAACTTTCAATAAAGTTTAATACCAATATATCTAAATTTGTTTGCTCCTCTAATTTTCTAAATAAAAAAATACACATAATTATTGCAACATAATGTAGTAAATTACAATACAAATAAACGGCGTGGAGTTTCCACTGTGGCTCCCCTCACATTACACTGTGGACTCGAGCAGTGCACGGGCGAGAATGGCCCTCGGGCGCGCAGCGAGAGAGGGCTGTCGAGCGTCTCTTGCGGGGCCAATTTCGGTTTTTCCTCTTTTTTTTTTTTAAAAAAAAATATTCAGTTGTGAACAGTGTATTGACGATTTCGTCCCTGGCAATAGGACAAAATAACAGCTCCGGGTGAGGGGCACCGGCGTAATTGCGCGCGGCCGGACCGGCCCGGTCCGGTCCGGTCCGCCGCAACTTTCGATTTATTTATTATTTTCTGAAATGACTAAAGACTATTTTAGCCCCTAATAAGACAAAAACCATGAATTGGGTTCAGGGGTGGAACGGTAATTGGCCCTATTTTTCCAATATTAAAATCGGTGTTGTCAGGGCGTGAGGCGCATGCGCCAGGCGGTTTTTCGCCTCATGCCCTGTTTAGGCGGCGCGTGCGGTGTGCTACGGTGGTCGGAAATTGTCTATCGGTGGCTAGATTGATGCGCCGCCGCGTGGTTTTCCTCCCGCGGTGGGGCGTGTAACCACCAAATGTCTGTGGACGCGGCGGAGGCCGGTTGAAGCCTCCGGCGATGTTTCTCTCTCTCCTGCACGTACATGTGCAAGAGAGTCCCCCATGTTTTGTTGTTTTTCACTTCGGTCCCTCGGGTTTTAATTTTGTTTTTAGTCCTGATTTCTGTTATATAAGTTTTGATTTAGTTCGATTGGGTCCTCCGATTTTAATTAATTGAATGTCAAAGTTTCACTTCGGTCCTGCTACTTTCAATTTCCGGATTGTCTGTATATAGCTCAATTAATTCAGTACACAAGTTTCGATTTTTGCAATTTCGTCCTCTGATTTCAAATGAGAATAAATGTAGTTTGCATTTCAGCCCTTTGACTTTTAATTTTGTAATTTAAGCCCTTGATATTTGATTTTCATTTCAGTCCTTATACTTTTATTTTTTTAATTTCTAGAATAATCCCAACTTTTTTCCATGTATATATAAGTGTATTTAACACAATAATAATAATAATAATAATAATAATAATAATAATAATAATAATAATAGTAATAATAATAATAATAATAATAACAATAATAATAATAATAATAATTTAATTATTTTTTTTCTTACTCTTCTGTGTTTTTTCTCTTTCTCCCGATAATTTGATAATATTTTTTGTTTTGCCGGTAATAGCAATAATAATTGTTTTTTTTTTCTTTTGTTAAAGTTTCTTGCATATTTTTAGTCTTTTATTTATTTATTTTTCTTTCATTATTAACATAATAATAATAATAATAATTAAATTGTTTTTCTTGCTTGCTCTTTCTTTAATGTTTTTTTTCCTCCGGATAATTTGATAATTGTTTTTTTGACAGTAATAGCAATAATAGTTTTTGTTTTTTTTATCTTTTGTGAAAGTTTCTAGGATATTTTTTTTCTTTCATTTATTTTTGTTTCTTTCATTATTAACATAATAATAATAATAATAATAATAATAATAATAATAATAATAATAATAATAATATTAATAATTTAATTCTTTCTCTTACTTATTCTTTTGTTAATGTTTTTTAGTTTTTTTTCTCCAGGATAATGTAATAATTATTTTGTCGTTTTCGAGGGGTTAATTCGTGATTACACTGTGCACAATGCGGCTAATTAAAAAAAAAAGAGCCAAAAACCGAAAACACCCCCACAAAAAAAAAAACACGCTTGATCACCAAACTCATTTTCTTTTGTGATCTTTTATAACGCAGTTTCTTTATTCTAAAAAATATTATTTATGCTTGCGCAACAAACTCTACTTAAAAATTGCTATATTTTATCTAATAGTCTATAATTTTTCTCAATTATATCATATAAATTTATTGTTTTTGATTTAATTATGTTAAATTATATACACAAAAATACCCGCAGCAACACGCGGGCAATATAGCTAGTAAATTTATAAAACATGACAACAACAAATGAAATAGTTTGAATCATGAAGATTAACTTGAATTCTCGCTTTCCATCACTTATTGCTATCTGATATTATTTCTAATTCATTACTCAGACCCAAACCGATTTCAACAATCAACTTTGTCCATATACTTCAATTCTCTTTGAATTCTCTATGTTTCAATTGTGTTTTGGTAAATACATGATCGATTTATTCTTTAAATGATATTATAAGAAATTTCTAAGTTTTGACTTTAATAAAACGAATTGTTTAGGGACTTGTGCCCTTTTTAACCGGCTAACCTGATGATAAATGAGGCAAGTCCGCATCAGTTTTCAGGCAGCCTTCATTTTTTATTCCATCATGCTGTCTTTACAGTAACCTTGCAATTAAATCATGTATATTTATCTGACAATATCTTAACTTACTTTGGGATACCACTTGAAGGAGACTGCATAAATGTTGCGTACGAGGAACAAGGCCCCTCTTGATTATGCAATAAAAAGATCTCTAAGCTGCTTCATATTACTCATGTTCTATACGAGCTCAAATTTTTGCACAAAACTACCGCAGGCATCTGGAAAAAAATCGCAAGCATTCGGCAACTAGCACTCCATTATACATCAGCATCATTAGTTCTGTGGTTTCCCAGTATTAGAAAATACTGCCTGATAAGTTATTTTCTCTTCATTTTCGTTTACACGTGGATCATCAGCACTGGAATGGGTCTGCGTGACCATAACAAACCATGTGCTCGACCATTATCTGGGATAGGAGTGTGAAACCTCAGCTGCTCTTACCTTCTTAAAGCACCATAATTCTTTGTTACCTACAAAAAAGGGGATACTTATCAGGTTCAAGTAGAGATAAAAAATGTTAATACCTTGAAGTTCAAGTATAAATAGCAAATTTGTAAGGTAGTAATAAGAAAATCCTTGGAGCAGAGATTTCTAAGCTTTGCCGTCTGCGAGACAAACCGTGCGATGGACCAGTTGTGGTATTAGTTAATATGCACAAATAAAATTCCCCCAATAGAAAGAATCTAAAAGTCACCAACCCGAGGTTGAGACTTATTTAATCTCTTTGTCACATCCTCGTTGTCATCCTCATCATCATCCTTGCTCATGAGCATCCTCTGTAGGGCAGAGTTTTCTGATTTTCTTCCCCGCTTTGATGGTGTAGCACCTCTTCCTCTTCCCCTTCCAGCAGCTCTTTTGCGTCCTTTGCCTTGGATGCTCTCATCATCATTCTGCACAACAGACCAAATCCAGTTACATGTATATTTGATTCAATCCATTTTTGGCACATGCATTAGAATCTATCACAATAACCGAGCTACAGGAGATTTGTGTTGTATATATGTGCCTGATTCTCAGTTAATCAAGAGACTCAAAAGTCAAAAGTACTCAGATTTAACAAGATTATCACACTTGAACCTCAGAATTTAAGCTTTGGATTCACTTTTAAAAAATCTACATTTTACTTCTGGAATATTATGTTGGACCACACGTGAGACTCTTATTTATATATAGGAAAGAGGCAATGTCTTGCAACCTGGTCTACTTGAAAATATATTGTTCCATCCAATATTATGTCAACTGGTTGGGTTGAAGCAAAATGAACTGAGGCTGTGTGCTAATATAGACAATCACCCAAATAATAAGCTCAAACAAAACATGGCCCCATCTAGCAAATTCCAATAGTAAATTGACGTACAGCAAAACAGGTACATGTGTGAGCATGTCAATGGCTTGTAACTAGTTTGCTGAAGATAAATTTAAGATTGCTGTAATTGGTTAAGGTTCCTTCTGTTGCTAGCGGAATCCCTAGTTCTGTTTCTTTCATTTTATTCTGAGTGAAGGTATAAGATTATGGCACGCAGTTATTTTTTTTACACCAATCGAGTTGATATCATGAAAACTTGTATTTAACTGAGTTGAGAAATGAAAAAACAAAGCCAATAATAGCAGCTAGCAGTCCATACCGAGCTATCAGCAACCTCATTGATTCCAAGTTTTTTTGAATCTTCACTTGAAGCCGAATCAACATTTTCATCCTCAACAGCAATACTTCTAACTGCAGCTGTTGCAGCAACTGATGCAGATCTACAACGCCAAATTATTTAAGTATGGCCAATGATATGAAAAGTCAGCATGCCTTTTTGACCAAAAGAACTGCCCAGAATTTAGTGAGGCACCCCCTCAAAGGCTTTGAACCAAAGTGAGCAAATGAAATTAGGGTATTGATGCTACATGAGTATTGTTTAGCAGAGATCGTTAACACTGTTTAATGCACTTTTTCACAAATTTCTTACACAATGAAGATAGGGCAGCTTCTCTTTAACTCGTATTTTTCTGTGAGTGATCAGAACCTCTAGATTTCAATTTAAGTAAAACTCTGATTTGATAGATGATGCAGGCTATGATTTAATTCCTAGTTTCTTTTCTTGAGATTGTTGATGCTTAGTCCGCTTAAAGCTGTCATTTAGATAAAACTCATCCCCTTCAAACATAATTGGCATGGTACTATAAATTCCATCCCTTTCTACATAACCGGACATAAAATAAGAGAAATCAGGGACAAAAGCACGGACCTCTGAGACTGGCGAAATCCTAGAGTTGCATCTAGAGTCGTTTGCTTCAAGTTACTAGAGCCTCTGCCCCTACCCCTTCCCCTTCCCCTTCCTCTTGCTGAAGTTTTTCCTTTACCAGTTTCTGATACATCAAGTGAAGACTTAGAACCTACTCTTGACCCTTTTCGGCCTCTAGTGGTGGATGTGGAGCCAGATATCTGTGCTGCATCTTCTTCATCGCTAAATGAAACAGCACTTCCAACTCCAGCACTTGTAGTTCTGAAATCCTGAGAGAGAGAGCAGAGGCTTAGACAATTTCTTTTAGCTGGTAAAGTGAGTTTTAAACAAGAGAAAATATTGGGAATTACTAATTTATTACAATGAACTTTGGAAAAACCTTTCACTTACAAAAATGGATAATTAAGAACGAATTACCTCTATGGACTGTGCAGCATCAGTAGAGCGTACAGACCTTTCCTTGACACGTTCCTGCAACAAATATTCTAGTATCATAAAAAAAATTTATTCCTGGCTTGTTATATAACTGATTTTACTAGTTAAAATAAAGGCTCAGCATGAGCTTTGAGGAGAGCTTCTGAACTAGTCATCTGAGTTCACTGTTTGGTGGTTTAACCAACCCAAAAGATAATGCTGAGGCACCAATAGTAAATAATGAACACGTGTATGAAGAAAAAGAATACATGCTGAGTAGACACACAAACAGATGTGAAAATTAAAAGCTTCCACAACAAATAAAATCAAATTGAGCAATGTCAAAGCCATAAGTGGCGCTGCTGACTGCTTTGAAAAATGCAACCACCTGTTTATCATGATTTGGCAAAAGAACCAAGTCCCCAGGATAATTGGACATTAGTTAACCCTCATGGCAATTAAAAGTACGAATAATAAGAACATAAAATTCTTGCCTCCAAGCATTCTCCAACTTTAAGAATTAGATCTTCATCTTCAAACTTCATGGTATCTGAATCTTTTGCAATTTTGCTCTGTGGAAGTAAGTTAATAATTCAAAAGCATCAGCAAGAAATACAATGTCCCTACACAATGGTCCACACAAATAACTCAAAGTAGAACCACTTGTAGTGTACAAGAAATTATCCGTATAGACTTTGACATCATAAACGCAGTGATTCAGAAGCAATCCAGTAGATATTCCATGAATTACTTCAAATTGGGAATAGAGTATGGCATACTTACACGTGTTTCTTGAAGATTATATTTCACACAAGCATAGAACGCCATTTTATCATCTTTATTAACAAAATTGTGCAATGCAACATCCAAATCATTGACCGGAAGAATCTCCATTTTCTGCAAGAACAGGAATTATTAACAAAAGAACTATGTGACTGATTCTAAGCCATTTCTAACTTGATTTCAGGATTTTATGTATCAATTTAATAGAGAGAATTATATGTTGGATAGAGATCTCTCATCTATGGAACCACTAAAGTCATCCTCTAGAACTGAAATAATAAAGCATTACAAGATATTTGGATCCTGTAGATGATATACAAGAACTCCATTTTATTATGATGTTTAATATTCAAACAAGAGTTACCACGTGAAGTAATAAAGAAATGTAGGAAGACATGATGAGTAAGTACCAGATTATTTTCAGCAACTAAAGCCTCTATGTTTTGTTGATTTAATTCTTCTGGGCGAAGACGTTCGGTATCATCGAATTTAGCTGCAATTCAAGAAAAACAACATCAACATTATAGTGCTGCTTAAATACACAGCAACAAATTTATGCAATTACTAAAAAGGTGGGAAAGAAGTATAAGAGAAATCCTTCATATTATTTTCAAAACATGTTCGTTCCATGGCATGAAATATAGACATTATCCACAAGTGATACTTAAAGAAAGAAATCTTACAAAAATTTCAATAGCAACAAGAGCTCCTTGTCAAAGTTTAACTACAGTACCAAAACCATACGAGGCAAAATTTGTACTAATTACATAGAGGAACTCTTAGGAAGCCATACATGATAAGCTAAATCTCCTCTCCCTATTATGAACGATACAACCTAGATTAATAGCTATTAACATAATTTATGGTCTTATCTATTGACATCCCCCTCAAATTGACGTGGGTTATACAAAAGCATCAATTTGCTGGAAAGAAAATTATGTTGTTGGCATGTGAGGGTCTTGGTAAAAGTATTTGCCACTTGAATATTGCTAGAAATAGGAGGCAGCATGATAGTCTGAGCTTCAAACACCTCACGGATGAAATGATAATCAACCTCGATATGTTTAGTGCATTCATGGAAAATGAGATTGGCTGAAATGTGAATGACACTAGTATTATCCACATAGATAGAAGTAAGGCCTTGTTGAGAGAAGCCAAGTATTTTGGCGCAAGCTTGGGACATGGTCCTATATTCAGATTCAATTAGGGATGATCGTTTTCGGTTTGTTTCAGTTTTTATCTATAAAAACAACCACATCAAAATTATGAAAAAAACCAAAACCAAACTGAAACCGGTTTAAACTGACCGATTTCAGTTTTGTTTTTTTAGGGTTTTTTTACAGTGCCTGCAATAACCTCATCTGAGAATTCCAGCATTATTTCTAACATAGGCGCAAAGGGTCTCGTTTGCCATTATTGATTTGAAGAAGGGTAGTCACAGTTTATTTTTCTAAACATTGACCAAGAAACAAAAGGCGTCAGTTCAACAACCCCTTAGTTTCTCCACCAGCAGTTACCTGCAAACTATCTCTTCATCTAATGGCTTGCTTTTATTGTCTAGTTTATGGAGAACCAGCTCAGCTATCATGTATTCAATCCCTTGATCAAGCAGCCTGTGACTCTTCCACCGCATGGTATTACCAGGCAAGTCATCAGGTCAGGTCTCGCTTTTGATGGAAAAGCGTATCAAGTTGTGCTTGTACATGTTTTCAAAGATGAAGAGAATGGGTTGGGCCCACTTCCTGATGATATTGAACTGGAAATTTTCTCTTCCGAAACTAAGGCTTGGAGAAAACATCAACCCTTTCTTTTGTCTTTGAATGTTGAAGTACCTGTTAGCGAGTTTACTGAGTTGAACACAACCCCATTTTTTTTGCAATGGAGCTATTCATTGGGAAATAAATGGACAATTGCTTCTTTATCATGTTAAAGATGATTACTGTGAAGTAATAGAATTGCCAAATGTTTTTGAAGATTGGTCTTGGCAATCAACAATTGAGTTTTGTATTTTCAAAATAAACAACATCGATTTGAGTTTCAAAATACCTTCATTCCGCCTCTTTTTAGAAGCCTTTGAGAAAATAAGTATGTCTTGAGGATTTGCAACCTGAAAAAAGTTCAAAAATTAAGGATCAATGCTCAGATGAACTCAAAATAAAGTAAGCTTAACTCCCTAAATGAGAGGAGTGATAGGCAGAATACCTTTCCCACATACTTCTGCCCAAATCTTTGAGGATTTATTGTCATGAATCCAGAGTAATCTACCTGTCAAATTAACCGAATCGGTTAGCTGGTGGATTAAAATTGTCCATGAGTAAAGTATCCATTATCAACACCTTTTGCCACCCCTCCTAGAAGGCTTAGGTGTCATTGCCTCTGCTTAACTGGAGACATGCAATCTATGTGAAGTTACAAATTCCCTAATTTGATTGGTAAAAGAAGCGCCAAAAGCTTTTTAACCTCATCAAAATCAGAAGCATTGTAGCACGAGTCAAATAATTTGATTGTAAGGCCAAAATAGAAGTTTGGAAAAGTTATTTGAGTTGAACAAGAAAATATGGCTTCAAATATGGCAGAATGCACCTTGTCCCTAATAATAATGAGTATGGTTAGTTGAAATATTAAGAACACTTTTAAGTTTTTTGTTTAATATATGGTGTTATGAAGACTTAAGAGAGGGCCCCATAGATGATGATGAGAATGACTTATAATAAATAGTATCATCTGTAAGTATAGGCGGATGTTACCTTAATTCGAACCAAAGGAATCTTGAGCTCTGATATGCTAACAGCCTTTTTGCTAGACTTCTCTATCAGATTTCTGACCTACAGAAGAAGTTATGATGATATAGCTAGCAAATGCACTGCACCAATGAAGTCTATGATAAACTGGTAAGATGGCATTGGTAACCTAAATATCCAAAATTGTCCTTGCTAATTGTAGGATACATGACTTACCACTTTGTCTAAATGTTCAAGAATTGAATTCTGATCATTGGGATCGATGTCGGATTCATCCTTTAATACAATCTGCATGATGAACTCAGCAAGTTAGTAATGTTCTTGAACAGATGAAGTACGAAAGTCATTAGGTTACCTCTGTATATTCAAAAGGCCTCACGGAAGTCAAAGGTATTTTGGTTGGGCGATATTGATTTCCCTACAAGGCAAACACATCAAGAAAACATTGTAAGACTAACAGCACCACATCTATTAAAAGGATGTTTTCTCCAAGGTTTTCCTATAAGCTACCTTAATTTCAAGAAGCAGCACATGCTTTGGCTTTGATTCTCCATCAATCAGTGATGTTGCAACTGATGAACCTGGTTGCGTTATGTGAAAACCCATCCCTGGAACTTCCTTTTAAATCAAAACCCATCTTCAATTCAGTGAGATGGAGACAAACAAAGATAGTTCAAGAAAAAAATTCTAGTGGCACCTGTGGATCAACAAGGCATTCATGTTCATGACCCCACACTATAAAGTCCAAGAACCTTGGTAGAAAATGTTCACTTATAGCATTTTTTGGGTTTGTTTTCACTCTGCAGACCACAAAAGAAGATTCAGAATAAAAAAACTTGCAATACAAGATATAATTTTAATAATTCCAAAAGACAATGAGAATGTCAAAATGTCAAGGTTAGGTAAAATTTCAAAGACAAACCTAGACGTCTCATCTTCAAGAAAAACAGGCAAAAACACATACAGACACTTTCACACACTTGTACACACTAATACTGTTTCACTCACACACAACCTGTTCTGATGAAGTACCAGCATGTTGAACCAGTCTGACACTAGACAGCCTTCTTGGGCTTCAGGTCTCATCCACTGCACAGCATGTGGTGTCTGAGAAATTAAAGACAAACCAAACACATAGGTGAGTAACTTAAATCAGAAATTAAACAGCAGAAAAAGTTTCAAACTGAATACCTGAAACATTCTATTAAGCCGTTCATCCCGAATGTTCCCAAGACCATAAAGAGCCACAGCTGTTGAACCCTGCAAATCAAATTAACTGCAGGTCATTTCTAAAGTATTTAAAACATCCCATGTGTCCTGCTAATTTTATCCACTAACATACCTTCCTGACAAGGATAGGGTAAAGTGTGATTTGACCCACTCCAGAACCCTCGAGTGCCATTTTTCCAAAATAGTTTAGTAGATTGCATGCTGAAAGGATATCTACTGCAGAAAGGTTGTCCTGCACCAAAGTAAGGAGCACAAGATGTGTTTTACTTAAAGAGCAATTGAGATATATAATTGAATAAAGTCATCAAATTTGTTTAAAGTTTATTTCCATTGCCAGAACAGACAGCAATTTTTTTTCTTAAACTAGCATAGAATTAAAAAGCCAGCAGATCCTTGTGCACCAATTAAAAGTGAACACAAGCAGCAATAGTTATCTGCGCTCTAAATTTATTTAGGAAAACCATGTTACCATAAATCCATACCACTCCGGCAGGATCATCATGATTTCCATGAATACTGAACACTGGCAAGCCAACATTGAAGTGTGGATCTTCATAGTTTACGTGGCCAAATCTGATACAATACAATGAAGGTTGTTAAGCACTACCAAGTATATTTGAAGAGTTGCACCTTGATTTTTCTGCAAAGAATCAAGTGTGTTTGTGTCTCCATACATATAACTTGAATAATGTTTCTATCATTACACATATAAAGAAAAACAAAAAAAAAAATGTTACAACATAAAAAAACACAAAATCATAATATGGATATCCTAAAAATATAGTCAGCCTTTACATTTATTCAACTTATTAGAATAATGAACCAAGTCATGGTGACAGCATGGATAATAATCCAGAGGTCAACTTATACATGAAATCATTAGCTCTCTTTCAAAATGAATTGGAAACAGAAAAATACTTTCCAGCCAGAGAAAAGAAAAATGAAATACCAGTGGATTAAATTCTTACACATTTGCAAAATTTACAGTCTGGTCACTAACAACTTGGAACTGAACTGGTTGATCATTGAGGCAATGACGACGAAGAATCTCAATGGCCTTTACTAATGTCGACCTTGAGGGCTTATTCTCATGGAAAAGATCACCACCGAGGAGTACAAAGTCCACCTGTTACCAAATAGAAGTCACGCAGTAAACCTCATCACTATTAACATGAAGTTTGATGCAGACTGAATATGAGAATTATTGCCCCTCGGTCTAAAGAGAACATGCTTCTCAATGCCTTAGCCATCACAAAGTAGATTATTGCTCAGAATTTAAGAAAATCAGCATAAGTCTCTTCTGCTATATGTACAAGATATAGCAAGATCTTTCAAACCAGCAGGCACGTTACAAATGCAAATCAATAGCATACACAAACAAAATTACCTTCTTCTGCTCAGCTATGGAGCATATCTCTTCGAAAGCCTGGAAAGAATCATGCCGCCGTATCTCATCTTTCTCCATATACCCTAAATGACAATCCGTGGCAACAAGTATTCGAAGCGTATTTGCAATATCGTCCCTGGGAAACCCATATCAACATAATCACAAAAACAAAAATTCTAAAATAAATGTAAAACATTTCCAGCTACCAAGAGTTGCTAACAGTGCAGTATAATGACATTGGAAATAATAATAATAGTAATAGTAATAGTAATAGTAATAGTAATAATAAGAGGAGGAAATCAATATTTTTAGCCAATCTAAGCCTCTTTTGTTTAAAATTTCATCTTTTTTTAAATGCTATTAATTTATTTTTCTCTCTAACTTGAAATCAGATATTAAATTAAAAATAAACAGAGAGAGCATTTCACCTTGACAAGTCTCCCATGGCCCTTCCTCTTCAAAAACCTAAGAACACAAAGAGCAAATAAAAACAACAGTAATGTAAATTTAAATAATAATTAAATAAATAAATAAAGTCTTAGATAGAAACTCAAAATCACTTAAATTTATATAAAAAAAAGGTCCAGAGATCAGGACTTCTAATGATATAGCAAGGAAATACAACAAGAATGAAAAGCTAAAAAGCAAGTAAGCACACGCTGTTTGGTTGCCGAGAAAAGAAAAACATTACAGAGAGACATTGTTTACCGTTTGATTTCGGGATTGAAAAGAGTAGGAAGGGTTTTACGGTGGCGGGGAATTTCAAAGAAGGAAGGCAAACACTCAGAAATGGGCAGAAAATAGTTCCACACTTTCTCACACTGTTTTTTTTTACTGGGTGTGCTATCTACTTTATTTTTTAATCATTGGCAAGCTGCTGGTTAGACGAATTTTTTTAGATAAAAAAATATTTAAAATTTTAAAATATAATTTGTATCGGGTATTTAAAAAAATATTAATGGATAATATATTATTGGACAATTGTTTTTAAAATATTAAAATAATATATATTATATTAATTTAGATTAATTTATTAAATCTATAATTTAGTCATTAGACCATGATAACTTTATAAGAGATAAATTAAAATAAATTATAAAAATTAATTTCTAATTAACACAACATAAAAAAATAACAAAAAAAAACATCTTAGTCAACTTGTCAAACCTTTAATTTGGGTTATGAGATCGGGATAAAATTATATAAAACAAATTGAGAAAAAAAAATACAAATCTCAATTTTCAATCACCTAAATGTTAAATGATGAAATGATAAACATAAAAAAAAAATTAAGTCAATTCGAGTTAACATGTTAAACTTATCACTTAGGTCACGGAACCAAAATAATTTTATGAGAAATAAATTTTTAAAATTACAAAACTCTATTTCCAACAAACTTAATATTAAAAGTTGAAATCAAGAGAGAAATATATAAATTTATGAGACCAGGATAACTTCACAAAAAGCAAATTCCTAGAAAACTTAATATTAAATATAAAATTGAAAAAAAACCAACTAAATAAAAAGAGAAGATTGAATTGCTAAAAAGTGAGATATATATATATATATATATATATATATATATATATTCAATTGAAAAAACAAAAAAGATAAATTGGATCCACCTGCAAAGTACGTGACTTGATCATAAGATTAGGATAACTCTAAGGAAAGCGAATTGGAAAAATATGAAGCTTAATAAAAAATTATTCAAGCTAAAAAGGAATCAAAACAAAATTAAACATAGTTAACTCAAGTCAACTTGTTTAACCTATGACCCGAGTCATAAGACTAATATAATCCTATAGAAAGATAGAAAAAACTTATGAAACTCAGTTTCCAACCAATCGAGATATTAAAGGATAAAATAAAAAAAATTAGAACGACGACAAAAAAATAACATGAATCGATTCAAATTAACTTGTTATACTCGTAACTTGAGTCATGAGATTGAGATAAATTCATAAAAAATTACAAAAACATATTAGAAAGCTCATTTGCAACAAATTAAATGTTAAAACTTAAAAGTTGAAAATTTCAACTTGAAATCGATAAAAAATAAATAAATTTATGAGACCATTATATAACCAAATAGAAAAAATAAAAAAATAAAGAGTATAATTTTCAAAACAATCCAATAATAAAAAATATTTTTTAATAATAAAAAATTATTTTAATAAATAGTATTTTGTTGTTATGATTATAATGATTTATTTAACCTCAAGTGTCTTGATGTTATTACTTATACTTGAATTTTTTATATTTACAACAATATCTTGCAATTAGTGTGGAAATGAGTGGAATGTTTGGGCTGTTTTGTCACTTAAACTGTATTATTTTTAGTGCTTTTAATTATATGTGTTTGTTATTGTTGTTCAAAACTTTTCAAATACTTTTTTAAATTATATTTTACTTAAAAAATATTAAGTAATTTTTTTTTAATGTGGTGATATCAAATATATATATATATATATATATATATAATATATATATATATAATTAAAAATATAATTTTAAAAATATATTATACTTCATTCATACTAAAAACATACTTAGATAATAAGAACGAAAAGCAAATTATTGGCTAGGATTTTCAGCTAATTGATCTACAGTTTATGCATGATTTTGATTTTTTCTAACACTGTGGAGTCATATTGAATAAATATCTCCTCATTTAGCAGAAACAAAATGGATCAAATATTCAGGCATTTTTATAGAAGGGGAGAGATGTTATAGAATTATAATTTGTATAATTTAAATAAAATTATAAGCTTTTTATTGATGATGGTAAGAACTCCCTATGCAGTTTATAAGTTTAAAATATTCTTTCCCTATGTAAAAAGGTGTTTTTTAAAAAGACAAATCTTATCATGAGATTAATAATACTTTAAAAAAAATTATGTATAACTTGTAAATAAAAAAATAAATTAAAATGGGATATCATTTTGCGATCCCAAATTTAAGATTTTTAATGAAATAACATAATTTATATATGTCACAATTAAAAAATGCAAATTTTCAAATGAGATAGCATAAATTACAATGGAAGAGGAAAAAGAAAAAATATTAAAAACATATTGAAACTCCAATTACAATATTGTCGATATAATTGGAAAGATTTTCATGAAATGAATCGACAACACCAAGAAATGACACTTACAATGAGTATAATAAGTGTTTGTATGATAGTTTAATTTAAATTGCTTTTAAAAATATTTTTTATTTATAAATACATCAAAATTATATTTTTTATTTTTAAAAAATTATTTTTAAAATCAACACATGAAAATAATCTAAAAACATTAATTTTTTTAATTTTATAGTAAAAAGTTTTTTGAAAAAAAATATTTTTTTTCAAAAATATTTTTAAAATACAATAAGTCACACTTCTCGACAAAGGCAAGCCGACCCACCATAACCTTGCTTATTGAATTTATCTCTTTAAAATCTTTATGATTGTACTGGTGTATCTAATTGAAGCTTCCATGTTATTTATTATTTTTTTTTTTTATAATTTGTGTAATCTATTTCACAATGAAATATTGTATTTTTAAATAGCAAAAATATACTCACAAACCTTAATAACGTAGATCTAAGTGCTATTATATTTGAGGTTTGCAAAATAGTTTTGGAAAGTGCACTGCCATCTAAATCGTGTTTTGTCATAGGTTAGATAATTTCTTTTTCAATATAAATTTTTTGTTTACATGTTTTTTAACATAAGAAATCTCAAACATAAATCAAAAGGTTCATGAATGCTTTTAATTAAAAAAAATCAAGAACTATTTATGTAATAAAAACAATTATAAAATTTAATTCCTAACAAACCCAAGCTAACCAGTCATACTCATGACCCTGGTCACATACTCAATTGAGCTAAATATTTTTTTTATCTAAATCAAACTCATAAAACATTAAAAATAAATCAAATATTGAGGCAATTAGATAAAAACAACATATCAAAATAAATTACATTGTCTAATTAATAATCAACACGTTATTAAATAATAAAATATGAAAACGATTAAGCAAGAATTAAGAGAAGTTCTATTTGTTATGAGTAACGTTTGTGGAAGAAAATAAAAAAGAATTTTTTTTATGGTAAGAGCTTACTTGCTCATACTTGGTTAACTTAAAATGTATGGGCCTTAGGAAAAAAACCCTAGGCACGTGGGTTCGGAGCAGTCCTAGTATCATGATCCATTTGTCGTTTTAACGAGTTAATATAGTTGACTCATTTTTTAAGAATTAAGTTTCTGGATTATTTTGTTATGCTTTTGATGAGAATATCATTATCTTGTGATCCATGTCATGGGTTTTGTTGGTTCAATTGATTCATTTTTTAAGAAAATTGACGGGACCGACCTCGTCCTTGAGACGTCTTGTCTTGTAGCAAGTCGTCTTAGACGTTGGCTTTGACCAAGCTTCCAAGAAAGCCCACCATTTATTTATATTTATTTATATTATATATAAACTATAAAGAGGGATAGCCACGTAGCATCTAATCACCAAATTGAGTTCAAGAGCAGAGACTAGAGAGGGAAAAAAGAAGAGGAGGAAATGTCTGACATCCATATGGTGCAGCATGAGGTTTTTGCCCTTGTCCTCAAGGCATTAAGCGACCATATCAGAGTGAAGTTTCAATCAATTCAAGCGTCTCCCATGGACACGCACCATCTTGCCATGTTCATTTTCCTGCTGGCTCTACTCACCTACGCCACAGCAGTGGTGGTGGAGGTTATGCTCCGAGCTTCTGAATCAATTTACCATACACATGTTGGCAACATCCGCCTCTTTGCCGGTGGCTCGGCTGCAGTTTTGCTTCTATCAGTTCTTGATCCAGTTCTGGGCTGGATCATATCCTTGATTTGGGTCTGTTTATTTGTGATGATAGCGTATGAATCATTCCAAGAGTTGTTCGAAATTTTATGCCAAATAATTGATGAGGGACGCCACATGCTGAGCAGGCTAAGTGGGAGATGTCTCGAAGAAGAGGAACCAAATCAGCCGCAAGTGTAGGCCCTTTAAAAATCATGGGATAAATATGTTGCTGTAACACATGTCATTTTATTACTGATTTAAACATTAAAAGGCTCCAATCGATATAATTGGTTCCAAATATCTTAATCCAAACACAAGCCCAAACAATCATCTCTATGGAAAACCCAGAATCCTTATAGAACTTTTTGTGGCTTCATCAAACAATTTTATCATTCATTTCCTCAAAAAATGGTTTCTGTAATAACTTTTTTTAATGCTTTCTCGAGATTATAAGAAGTTCCTCCCTTCCGTCTCCAAATAATAACAAAGTTATTGGACGGAAAAAAAAAAAGATAATGTGTAAATATAGCACCATTTCTTCCGTCAAAACCCATATCCCGGTGGTGATACCATTGGGCGCTTAAAAATGATTTAAACACTATATTACTAAAGAGCTAAAAGAGCTCGGGATTTTACTGTTCACGCACACTTAGATCCACTGTGGACTGGGGTGATCTAGTGTGGTAAATGTCATTTAAGTATGGTGCCTTGCTGCTCCCTCGCCTTTTAAATGATATTTATAAATTTTGTCGCAGTAAAAGAGCAAATAATGTTTGTAGTTCAGTGGAAAACGCTTCATAAGCAAGGAGGGCAGGAGTTCGATCCCTGCGCCTCGCGCACCCGACTAATAGAGCTATGCTTCTTCTCTTTTTTCCATTATTTTCTTTTTTCTTTCTTTTGATTGTTTTTTGAGCTGTGCTCTTTTAAATTTTTCTTTTTCTTTTTTTTATTTATTTTGACGTCAAAATATTTATCTTGCTTATAATTTTATTTTTTTTCATTTGTTTTTTGTTAAAGTTAATGATTTTTTTTTCATTTATTGAATTTTTTTTCATTTATTAACGCAATAAGAATAATAATTTTAGTTTTTTTTTTGCTTTCTATTTTTTTAATATTTTTGATTTTTTTCGTCAGTATAATTTAATAATTTTTATTGTTTTAGCAATAATAATAATAATATTTTTAGATGTTAAGGCTTTGATGTTCCTGCTGTTATAATATGGTGTGTTAATGTATTTCATTTTATCAAAACTTGCATGTATAAATGTTATACTTTATTTG
This sequence comes from Salix brachista, assembly GCA_009078335.1. Taxonomy (NCBI): domain Eukaryota; kingdom Viridiplantae; phylum Streptophyta; class Magnoliopsida; order Malpighiales; family Salicaceae; genus Salix; species Salix brachista. The sequence goes on from CM018587.1 coordinate 31,944,772, forward strand.
ATTTTTAAATTTTTTTTATAGGCACCTAAAAGAGCTCGGCATGTTGCTGTTCACACAGACTCATTGGCACTGTTCACTGGACGTTTGATTCGCTGCTTCGCGCATACGTGAGCTCGGTTTTTGTTTTTTTTTGATAGGGCTTCTTTTTTTATATTTTTGAGTAGAAATGTTGCAAGAATGGTTGTGGCCGAGTGGTTGTTCGCGCGCAGGAGTTCGAACCTCAGCCAACAAATCTTAATTTGGTTTTTTTTTTTAATACCTAGTTGTGTTTTTAAGAGTTCGAACCTCAGCCAACAAATCTGAATTTGGGTTTTTTTTTTTAATACCTGGTTGTGTTTTTAAAAAAAATGAAGAAGAAGTATTTTTTTTTAACAACTGAGTTTTTTCCCCCATAACTTATTGTTTTTTAAAAAAAATGAGGAAGATGTTTTTTTTATTTTAATAACTAAGGTGTCCGGGCCAATTTACATGCACCGCGACTAATTTCCGGATCCTTTTTTTTTAAAGAAAAATTTCTCTGCTTTGTTTTGCCACTTATAGATTTTTTTATGTATTTTTTTATAACCTAGGTGTCCGGGTTAGCTTACGCGTACCACGATTTTTTCTTCCCAAGTATCTATTTTTTATGTTCCGGGCCAACTTAGCGCGCCACGAATAATCCCTGAACTCACCTTTTCCTGTTTTTTTTCACACTTATATATTTTTTTTATATATAATCAGAGTGTCCAGATCAGTTTAAACGCACCACGACTATTATTATTTTATAGAATACCTAGAGGAGATTGCAATTCCAAAAATTAATGTATATATATATATTAAGGCGCTAATATAAAATAAATAGCAAAATATATGATTAGTCTAACATATTTATCAGAGAAAAAATTACAAATAATTATTATCATTATTTTAAAAGCATTGATATGAAATAAATAGCAAAATAGCACCATGACTAATCTCGAGATCAACTTTTTTTAAAACATTTTTTTTCCTATTTTTTCCCACTTATACAATTTTTTTCCGTGACCGGGGTGTCCAGGTTAGTTTACACGCACCATGAGTTTTTTTTCTCATTACTGTTGAAAAAGGTGCTTTCCCCTTGCACTTTTTTTTAATAACAACTCGCTTTTTTCTTTCTTTTAATAAACGTGGATCTTTTTTTAACAGTTTCTTTCATTCTTTTATAATCGGGGTGTCCAAGTCAGTTTTTTTTAACCGGGTTTCTTTTTTTGTGTTGTTTTTAATCGGGATATCCATGGCAACAAATTTCTAACAAATCATTTCATCTTCTTCACAAATTTTCTAACAAATTTTATCAAAATAGTTTTAGCGATAGCAACATTCAGTCACTTTTTGGTGGAAAAAAACCGTTTTTAACAGATTTTATCAATTATAATTATACTTATTAAATATTAAAATAACAAAATACAACATGTATCAAATCAATCAGTTTTCTATATAAATAAAAAAGCTCAGCGCATCGCGCGGGCAAATTCGCTCGTATATAACTAAAATATAAAACGCATCCTAGTTTTATTGTGCTTATCCATAGAAAAATGTACTACTAATACATATTTTCGTGAATGATGAACAAGATGCTGAGATGGCTGAGTTGGTCTAAGACATGCAAGATTAAGATTCAGATCGACTTATCCCACTCTCAAGAGTCAAAACCAAGCCCTTCTTCTGATGAATGTGAAAATCATTCAGGCTCATAAGGTGCAATCGGTAAAGCCCAAACGTTAAAATATTTTTTATTTAAAAATATATTATTTTAAAAAAAAATATACTAAAATGATAATTGTTTTTTTAAATTATTTTTAATATTAGCACATGAAAATGATCTAAAAACATTAAAAAAATATAATGTTTGTTTTATGTCCGTATTTATTCATTTATGCTTTTAGATTTTTTTTTCGGTTCATTTTTTTCGGGGTTTTATTTTTATTAGGTTCCGTTATGAAATTTTAATTTATATTGGCAATAATTTTAAAATTAATATTACTCTTTTTTTTTGTGTTTTCTATTATTTTATATGTTTTTCGGATCAGATAATTTTATGATTTTATTGTTTGCGCAATAATATTGATAATTTTAGTGATTCTTTTTTATTTTTTATTTTTAAAATGTTTTGATATATTTTTTATTTTTCAAGGCAGTTTAATGATTTTAATTTTTTAGGTAGTAATGTTGATAATAATTTTAACTTCTACAGTAATGATAATGACGGTAACGTAGGGATGAATTTTCAATTTATGTTTTTATCTTTTTGTGGATAGAAAATTAACTACTTATTTTCAATATATATTCTGGTTATTTCGTTGAAACCTACTAAACAGATAAATTTATGTCCATTTAAAATACATATATTTTATAGAAAATTGCATTTCACAAGATTTCTGCACAGTTTTATTATTTTGCTCAAATTTATTATAATAAAAAATCTAACACAATTAATATTTTTTGCGTTGAAAAAAATATGGTTCTGACCGCGATGAGGAGAGGGGGGAATGACTATATATATATATATATATATATATATATATATATATATATATATATATATATATATATATTACCTAATATATAATAGGCGTGGCTGTTTTACTGTAGTTGTGTGTACTGTAGCATGTGAGTGTGTGCACTGTGGATTGTAATAGTATATTTTTGGGTCGGTTCGGTTCTCGGTTCGGTTGGATTCCTGGTTTTCCTATTTTTTTTTATTTTTTTTTGCACAGTAAAATAACGCTTTTAGCCCTCGAAAAAGATAAAAAACCGATTATGGGTGGAGGGGCTCCGCGGTAATTGCACAAATTCGGACTGGACCGGTCCGGTCCGGTCCGCCTACCTTTTCATTTTTTAATATTTAACCGGAAATAGCTAATTACCGGTATAGCCCCTAATAAGACAAAATAGTTGACTTACGCACAGGGCTACACCGGTAATTAGCCATTCTTTTTTTATTTTTATTTTTTTTACTGTCGGTGCGTGTGTCACACGCGGCTGATAGTATTCCGCCCCACGCCCTCTTTGAGTGGCGCGTGCGGTGTGAAGGAGTCGCCGGAGATGAGCTACCGGCGTCTCGGTCGATGCGCATCCGCAAAGGCTTCCTCCCGGTGCGGCGCGTTTTGGCTTCCGACGTCCATGATCGCGGCGGTGGCCGGTTAAAGCCACGACAGCGGTTGCTCTCTCTCCTGCACGTCAAAGTGCAGGGGAGTCCCCAGTTTTCATGATTTTCACTTTGGTCCCTCTACTTTTAATTTTGTTTGTGGTCCTGATTTTTGTTATATAAGTTTTGATTTAGTTCGATTGGGTCCTTCGATTGAAATTAATTGAATGTTTAAATTTCACTTCGATCCTCCTCCTTTTAATTTTTGGATTGGGTTTAAATAACTCAATCAATTCGGTACAATAGTTTTATTTTTTGCAATTTTGTCATTTGATTGAAATTGATAATAAATTTTATTTTCATGTTGGTCCTTATACTTTTAATTTTGGATTTTAATCCCTTAATATTTGATTTTCCTTTCGGGCTTTATACTTTTAATGTTTTTTTTAATCCCTTGGTTTCTTTTTATGATTTAAATTTTCTTAAAGTTTTTATGGTTTTATTTGTCTTTCATTTATTTTATTTTTTTCATTATTAACACAATAATAATAATAATAATAATAATAATAATAACAATAATAATAATAATAATAATAATAATAATAATAATAATTTAATTATTTTTCTTGCTTACTCTTTTGTTAATGTTTTAGAGGGTTTTTTTCCTCTGGATAATTTGATAATTTTTATTGTTTTGGCAGTGATAGCAACGGTGATTTTTGTTTTAGTTTTATTCTTTTGTTTGATCTTTCGTTTATGTTTTTAGGATTTTTTTTTCTCCCATTTTTTTCCCTTTCATTATTAACACAAAAATAAATAAATAAATAAATAATAATAATAATAAAAAATAATAATAAAAAATAATAATAATAATTTAATTGTTTTTCTTGCTTACTCTTTTGTTAATGTTTTTGAGGTTTTTTTTTTCCCTCAGAATAATTTGATAGTTTTTATTGTGTTGACAGTGATAACAATGATAATTTTTAGTTTTTATTGTATTTTTTTGTTTGATCTTTTTTTGTGGTTTTTACAATTTTTTTAATCTTTCATTCATTCATTTATTCTTTCATAATAATATTAATAATAATAATAATAATAATAATATTTTAATTGTTTTTCTTGCTTGCTATTTTGTTCATGCTTCTTTTTTTTTTCTCGGTATAATTTGATAAGTTTTATTGTTTTGGCATTGATAGCAACGATAGTTTTTGTTTTTGTTTTATTCTTTTGTTGAAGTTTTTAGGATTTTTTTTCCTTCTATTTTTTCCCTTTCATTATTAACATGAAAATAAATGAAAATAATAATAATAATAATAATAATAATAATAATAATAATAATAATAATAATTTAATTTTTTTTCTTGCTTACTCTTTTGTTAATGTTTTTGATGGTTTTTTTCCTCGGGATAATTTGATAATTTTTATTGTTTTGGCAGTGATAGCAACGATAATTTTTGTTTTTGTTTTATTCTTTTATTTGATCTTTTGGTTATGTTTTTAGGATTTTTTTTCCTTCCATTTTTTCCCTTTCATTATTAACACAAAAATAAAATAAATAAATGATAATAATAATAATAGTAATAATAATAATAATAATAATAATAATAATAATAATAATAATAATAATAATAATAATTTAATTGTTTTTCTTGTTTACTCTTTTGTTAATGTTTTTTAGGGGTTTTTTCCCTCAGAACAATTTGATAGTTTTTATTGTGTTGATAGTGATAACAATGATAATTTTTAGTTTTTATTATATTTTTTTGTTTGATCTTTTTTTGTAGTTCTTACAATTTTTTTAATCTTTTATTCATTTATTTATTCTTTCATGATAATAATGATAATAATATCAATAATAATAATAATAATAATAATATTTTAATTGTTTTTCTTGCTTGCTATTTTGTTCATGCTTTTTATTTTTTTTCCTCAGTATAATTTGATAATTTTTATTGTTTTGATAGTAAGGGCAATAATAATTTAGATGTTAAGACTCCGATGTTGCTATTGTTATAATATTTTAAATTAATATTGCTTCCCTTTCCGCTTTTTTTTTTAATTATTATTATTTGCTCTTTGTATTAAATGATTTTTATAATTTTACTATTTGCACAATAATGATTTTAGTGATTAATTTTTTTTTTCTTATAAAAATATTTTTCTCTTTTTTTTAATGTTAGTTCACGTTTTTTTGTGATATTTTATGACGCAATACCTACATTCTAAAAGATATAATCTATGCTTACGTAACAAACTCTTCTTAAAATTTTATACATTTTATCTCCTAATCTATAACTTTTATTTACTTATATCATAGAAATTTATCATTGTGGATTTAATTATGTTAAATTATATACAGAAAAATACCCGCGGCAACGCGCGGGGGCATTTAACTAGTATATATATATAACAGAAACCAAATATGAATAGGCTTTATATTTTACATTGTAAATGGATATTCAATTTATATTTTTAATTATTCCTGATTTTTTAAAATAAATATTATTAGTTAAATTACGTAATTTCAAACCATACCTTTATTAAAAATGGTCTAATCGAAAGCAACAAAAGAGTGCATATAAAATACAGTTTAAAATTAAGAAAATTTTAAAATATGTATACAAAATATATATGTATATATTGTAGATGTTCCATTTAAAATTTTAATTGCTATTAATATTTGAAAGAAATATTACAAAATCACATTACATTATTTCATATTCTTATTAGTAAGGGGTTTAATTGAAAAATAATATGGGTTCACATAATTTGACTCTTACATTATCATTAATTTTTAAATATTTTAAGATACATATGATTTAGTTGATTTAAAATTAGAAATCTTCTTCTCTTATATGATTTTATGTTGTAGGTATAAATGCAAAATCAAAATTGAGTGTGTGTGTGTGTGTGTTTGTGTGTATTGAAAAAGAATTAGTTAAAAAAAATCTTACGTTTTACATTCTAAAGATTTATTTGTATGTTTTTTTCTTTAAATGAATTCAAGAAGTAAATATTTTAAATTATTCCTGGAATAATTGAAATTTTCTGCTCCAAATGTCAACTTCTTAGAACTATTTTAGTTTGCTAGCGTATTTAGATTTAATTATATTATCTAAATTTAATTTTACATAGATTAGATTAGAATGTGAGTGTTGTTCAAAATTATATATATACTAGATAATGCCCCCGCGCTTCGCTGCGGGTGGCAAAATTTTTTTTTCAATGTAAAAAATATTAAATGTATGTATTTTTTTTATTATAATATAAATTTAGCTAAAATAATAAATCTGTGCAGAATTCATGTCAAGTGTAAGTTTTCTATAAAATATATGAATTTAAAATCGATATAAATTTATCTGTTTAGTAGTTGCAAACGAAATAACCAGCATAAATTTATCATCATTATAAAAAAAGCAAGAAAACTCGGATATCTGAATTATTCAGTTCACTGTATTAAGATTAGTTCATTTTATAATTCAATTTAAATAAAACAAAAATAAAATATAAATTGTGAAAATACCCACAATAATAAAATTTAAAAAAATAAGTTGTTGATTTTCTATCAATAAAAAGACGTCAACATAGATTGAAAATTCATCCTGACGTTATTGCCATTATTACTAACATTCATGTTGAAAGAATTGAAATAATTAAATTGCCTGAAAAATAAAAAAACAAAGCAAAAGATTTTTATAAAGAAAACAATAAAAAAACAATAACTAAAATTATCATTATTATTGCATAAATAATAAAATCATAAAAATCATATAATCTAAAGAACAAATAAAGAAGCAGAGAACAAAAGAAAAACGAATAAAGGAAAAAATAGAGTAATATTACTTTTAAAATGATCACCGATATAAATTAAAATTTCAGGGAAATCTTAAAAAAATGAAAAGATTTTTATTAAAAAATAACAACTAAAATTATCATTATTATTGCGCAAATAATAAAATTATAACAATGATCTAATCCAACGAACAAATAGAAATAAAAGAAAACATCTAGCCATGGCATACGCGCCTTGTCGCGGGCGGAATCATATTTTTTTGAACGTAAAAAAATATTTATTATGTATGAATTTTTTTATCATAGCATAAATTTATAAAAAATAATAAATTTGTATATAATTTTTATGAAGTGCAGGTTTTTTATAAAATATATAAATTTGACATGAATATAAATTAATTGGCTTGAAAAAGAATTTAATTGCCTTGGAAAATTATTAAAAAAACAAAAGATTTAAAAAAAAGGTAATAAAAAACAATAACTAAAATTATCATTATTATTGTGTAAATAGTAAAATAATAAAAATCATTCAATCCAAAAAAAATAAAATAAAAGAAAACCAAAAAAAATTAGTAAAGGGAAAAAGGAAGCAATATTAATTTTAAAATGACTACTAATTTAAATTCAAATCTTAGGATTGAACCGATAAAAACAAATCCCAACAAAAAAACCTATAAAAAAACTAAAAGTATAGATGTATAAATACGAATAAAAAATATACATTGTCTAAGATTTTTAAAAAAAACTAAATGAATTAATATAAAAAACCCTCGAATAAACAAATAAAAAAATAAATAGTTAAATTTCAATCCACAAAAAGATGAATACATAAATTGAAAATCTGCCCTTATGTGATTGTTATTATCATTACTATAATAGTTAAAATTATTACCAACATTACTGTCAAAACAATCTCAATAATTAAATTATCATAAAAAATCACTAAAAAAACAACAACTGAAATTATCATGATTATTGCATAAATAATCAAATCACAAAAATCACCCAATCCAAAGAAGAAAAAAAAAAGAAGCAAAAAACAAAACAAATGAACAAAGAGGAAAAAGGAGCAATATTAATAAAAAAGGAATTCCAATAATTAAATTGCAATGGAAAATTATTACAAAAAAGCAAAATATTTGTATAAAAAACAATAAAGAAATCAATTAAAAAAAATACAAAATAAACATTATAAAAAAAAAATTAATAACAAATAAAAAATTAAAAGAATAAGGACCAAAATGAAAAATAACATATATTAAATTAATTCCAATTGAAGGATAAAATTAAAGAAAAAAAATATTTGGAGGACCAAAAATAAATCATGAAAACTGCTGCCATTTTAACAAAAATCAGAAGAAGAGGGACTGAAATCAAACTTTGTATATATTACCAATTTCAATTGGAGGACCAAATTAAAGAAATCAAAACATCCGAACCGGAATAATTGAAAGAATCAGGAGTAAAAAAAAATCAAGACTATAAGGACTGAAATAAAAACTTCTTATATAATCAGTTTTAATTTAAGGGCACAATTGAAAACAATAAAACTTTAATTTGAATAAATCAGTAATGAAAACGAAATAAAAACCTCAGGGACCAATATCAACATTACACAAATATCAGGGACCGGAGCTGACTTTGGGGGCGGCAGGAGAGAGAAAAGGGACGTCGGAGAGAAAACCGTCCGCCGCGGCTTAACCGGACATCGTTTGAGGGAACGCGCCGCGACGGCGGAGACAGGACCTTCAGGCGCATCTTCTGTTGCGGCGGAAGTAAATTTTTGACGCCGGGAAGAAGGCGCACGCGCCGCCTTAAAGGCGCGTAAGGATGGAAGCCCGCTGGCGCGGGCCTGCGACGTGCCAGCCAGCGCGCGTAAAAATAATAAAATAATGGGCGAATGACCGATACGCCCCTGATTGACCTGATAATTGTGAAAATACCTGGAGGGAAAGGACGCCACTGCCCCTGTCTCCTGTTAGCTATTTTGTCGTGTTCTGTGCTCATTTTCGTCTGCACACTGTTCTAAAAAAAATGGAAAAACCGAGAGAGCCCCTGACCACTGTTAACTATTTTGTCTTTTTCGGGGGCTATAAACGCCAATACACTGTTCACAGGCGGAAAAGACAAAAAAAAAGGTGGACATACACCCGCGATGCACCGGGATAAATTGCGAGTCCACAGTGCACCTGAGTCACGTGCTACAGTGAAATCGTCCACAATAAATGTTCGACTCGTTTTATATATATATATATATATATATATATATATATATATATATATATATATATATATATAATGATTGTCTTTATAAGCCTTATATCGGGTCACAAGGTTATTCATGTGATTATAAGAATTCAAGAATCATTTATCTACATCTCTAAACATATAAAGGTTTTGTAAAGTCTATTATATTTTCATCAACATTAATATTGATGTAAGAGTTATTTAAATTAATATTAATGTCATGTAAAATATATTTCTTCTCATCAATTTTTTAAAAGGAAATGACTCTCCACCCCTTCAACAAAGCAACAAAGTTCAAGGACTCTTAAGCAACCAATTAAATGGTTCACATTTTTATTATATGGTCATACATTTTGAGAGTATTTACTCTCTCATTTATTACTTAGATAAGCTTCAAGCTAATAAAAAAGTCAAGGAAATCATCAAAGAAACAAGGAATGGATACATGAAGTTCAATAAGAAGAAACTAGCTCGATGCAATAATAATTTATAAGTTCAAGAAACAAGATCTTGTAATTAGAATTTTCCAAATAACTCTCAATTTGTTTAGAAATCAGTTTCCAAACCTACATTACCTAAACAAATCGATAAGAATACGAGAAAGACCAAGACAACCATTTATCAAAACAATCTAACCATTTGGTAAAACTATTTCCCAAACTTTTCTGTGTTTTTTTTTTATCATTAGGAAAATTGGTCAACAAAAAACATTTTCTAGTAAAAAAGTTGACTTGTTTTTTTAGAAAAATATGTATTTTTCTTTTATTTTGGATAGAAAACACTTTACAGAAGTTGTGAAAAATTCAGAAACATCATCTCTTAAAGTTTGGTTAATCTTTTGATTGCTATATATATTTGTTTTGAAGTTTTTTCTTTCAATTTCATCCCTTAAAGTTTTATTTAATTTAATTTTTATATCAAATTTGGTTCTTATTTTTTTATTGTTATTTTCTTTTCTCTTATTTTCTCTATTAAATTTGGTCCTCATTTTTTATTGTTATTTTTTATTTGAAATAATTTATGAAAATATGTATGTGTATATATATATATATATATATATATATATATATATATATATATATATATATATATATAATTTCATCATATTTCAACTTTCTTATCCATCAAATGTAGTTTTTATTATTTGAATTATTATTTATTTTATTTATAATATTTTAAAAAATTATATGTTTTTCAATTTTATCCTTCAAACTTTTTAGCAGTAAGACTTGATCCTTATCGTTTTAATAAACTTTTTTTAAAATTAAAATATTAAAAAGTATTTATCTGGCTTATTTTGCATAACTTAGTCAAACACTCGAGAATGTTTTTCAACTCATTTCCATGATAATACCTAAAACAATTTACTTTTTAGAAATTTATTTTCCATGAAAACTATTTCTTTTTAAAAATCACTTTTAAGCAAACAAGCAGAAATTAGCCTCAATTACTTGCGTGTCAGTCGGCTAACACTGGTTTCAAGCTTCAACTAGGAGTGCACTATTTCAATCTTCAGTAGTGGCTAACACAAAGTATTTGTGGGATACTGCTTAAAAACATCAGTAGTGGCTAGACTTGGTAATGGAATTAAGATTTTTAATTTCTGCTGAATTATTTTTCACATGATCGCAATTGAAATTCCCTAAGCGATCGGATGCTGTAGTCTTGTAGACGCTGGAAGCATCCGCTAGCCCCTCTCCCCCCATGCATACGTACCAACAACACGTAGAGCTGAAAGGCAACAAGACCAAGAACCCTAGCTTATTCATTTATTTCCGAGTTTGATAAAATATTGTAAGATTTAGATTCATTATTGTCGTCATGCTTGAGTGTAAAATAGCTCACCACTGTCCTCTAACGAAAGCATATATCAACTCATCATAAACATTCAAACAAAAAACAAATAGCACAACCATATATTTGTAGTCATCGGACTCGTGCTTCCTTGAGTGAATTTCAAGTTTGGTCTACTTTTTTGTGGACTTTCATAAAGATTTAGACAATATAGAGACCGGTTTATTCATGTCTGCTTTGACATATTACAAATCATATAATATAATGCCGGTTGAAATGTCATACTAATTATGCTGAGGGGTCACACATCTAAATGATTTGTTTTCATTTGAGCTCATTATATATATATATATATATATATATATATATATATATATGATTTGACTCCAGCTTCTTAGGTCCAAGTCAGAAGTTTATTTTTTCTTCCACTTTCTTTACCTAGGTAAGGGAAACTATAATCTAGCTACACGTTGATTTTCAATTCTTCGTGGATTGGGCTTTAAGCATGTTGCAGAGTTTCCATTTTCTCCATGCTATTTCATGTCTTACAATCATAAATTTTACTTGCTTTTCCTCTTACCATCATTTCAACAATCCATCGTAGCTTGAATTCTTTGAAATGTGTGATTAGATCGGGGCTAATAATTGCTTTTTTTTCTTCCTGAAGACATCAGAGCAGCTAGCTGTGCCCTGTTTTCAAAGTTGCTACAGGAATGCAGATTTAAAATGCGAAGCCCCAGTTCAGAAAAAAAAGCTCTCAAAACTGTAACTTTTGTTGTTGAAACCTACTCAACGGCTTGGCTGATATGGAAAACGAAAGGATATATCCATCCTATATGGCAACCCGTCGGTCATTACAGGGAAGCTGATATGATGGAATGTGTTCATGTACATATAGCCAACTCATCTCCCTTTATAGGGAGTGATAAGATGGAATCCGTTGACATATTTTGGGCATCCGATGCTTTCTAAAAAACTTTCATGGAGGAAATATAAATAATTAAGCTTCTTCTTTTGAAAAGGGAAAATGACAGCTCTAAAATATGGAGATTTGGGGAGGTGTCGTCATAGACTCGAGGAAGCCTCGTTTACAAGACTCTAAAATATATTCATGGAAAGTACAGTGTATTTGCTACGAATTTCCACCTAGCAAAATAAAGGAATTTCAAGCTTTAAACATGTACGTGGGGTTGTTTTGAATCTCGCTAATTTAGTGATTTACATGTTGTCAAAAATAATATGTTTTTTACTATGATTTTTTGTATTTATTTGCATATACCTACGTGTATGGACACAAGACATGCATGGAATATTGGCGTGATATATGCATGTTGTGGGTCCAAGCTGTCTTTGCTTTGCTTTTCTTTTTCTATCAAATATTCAATGTCATATAATGGGGCCAGTAGAATATTTTCTGTGTTTTAGAGTGGCAAGTGAAAACCCAACCCGCTAAATCCATTGAATTTATTGCAAAAACAAGATCCAATTTGGTATTTTACACTAAGAACTGAAATAATCCAAAAACGTTTAGGTTGAGTTTGTGAGCTTACGTAGCTCATGATTGACTATTGGATTTAAAACATGAGTGGTTGGTGGAAGGAAAAAAAAAGGTTGAGTGAAGGGAATAAAATAGACGAAGAAAGATGGATTTACCTCTTTGTACTGAAACAAAGAAAGTTTTTACCTTGCAAGGAAATGAGAAGAAGACGAACAAGAAATAACATTTTGTTTAACCATGAAACTAGTTGAGGCTCCACCAAGGGCATAACTGAGCTACTATGCAGAAACAAATAATGTTTTTCTCATCTTAATCATTAATTATTTATATATTTTTAAAATGAACAATAAATCTTTAATTCAAATACATAACATAAATAAAATTTTAATTCAAAGCACATAAAACTTGAGAAAAAATAAAAATAAACTACACTACCGAAGTTGCACTCTTCGATGTATTGTGGAATAAAATTCATCTATTATCCAATTCAAATTGACATCTCTAGCCAGCTCTCATTCAATGTAAAACATCATAAAATCTGTAGCCTTTTTATAGTAAACACGAGCGATGTGCCCGCGCGATGTGCCCGCGCGATGCGCCGGAGCTTTTTTATCTATGTAAAAAATTGATTGTTTTTATATGTATTGTATTTTGTTATTTTAATATTGAATTAGTAAAATTATAATTGATAAAATCTGTATAATCGAAATGGAAAGTGGTTTGTATATTTTTTAATCGCAAATAATGTAGGTAAATTTTTTTTTTATGAATTGCATTTTTCCCCAGTAATATTAGATATGACACATTATAAATAAAAATATTGTAATTTTTTTTTCAAAAATAAACTTACATTTTTTGCGTGCTATAATTAGTTATTTCAATGTTTAATTACTAAAATTGCAACAGATAACATATGTTAAGAATAAGTTTTTTTGCGTTGTATAATTAGTATGCTTGCCAGCGCATCGCGCCAGGGTTTTTTCTATATAGAAAACTAATTGATTTTTTACATGTTGTAATTAGTTGTTTAAATATTTAATTAGTAACATTATAATAGATAAAATATGTAACAACTAATTTTTTTCCCCGCCTAGAAGGAACAGTGTAATCGAAATGGAAAGTGGTTCGTATATTTTTTAATTGGAGATAACTTAGGTAAATTTGTAAAAAAAAAAAATTAGTTGTCTTTTCCCCCTAGTAATATTAGATCTGACACATTATAAATAAAAAAATTATAATTTTTTTAAGAAATAAACTTATTTTCTTGCGTCCTATAATGACTTATTTGCCGTCTAAAAGGAAAATTGTAATCGAAACTGGAAGTGGTTCACATATTTTTTTAAGTGTAGATAATCTAGGTAAATTTGTCAAAAGAAAAAAACTTGAGTTGATAAATTTGTCTACCTTTTGTTTTTTAAAGTTGTATTTTTTCCCCGGTAATATTAGATTTGAAATATAAAAAATGAAAATATTGGGGAAAAAAATTAAAGAAATAAACTTAAACAAAAGAGTATAAAATTTAAATTCAAAGACAATAATTTTTTTTATAAGATTTATTAAACATATTATTATATTAAATGTATTTAAGCATATTGATATTAATTTTTTTTTAAAACAAAATCTTAGGTCATTTTTTTTCTCTCTCTCTCTATATTTTTAGACAATAATATTTCATAAATATCAAAACATATAATTAGTCTCACATACTTTAATTCGTTGAATATATATATATATATATATATATATATATATATATATATACATATATAATTAACTTGACATATTCTCAATAACATCTTTAATTTAAAGGACAAAATTGAAGTAAATCAAAACATTGTAATTAAATAATTTAACACAAAACCGGAAATTAAAAGATTCGGGACCGAAATGAAACTGAAATCCATAATTAACTTGCATAGAAGGATAAAATTGAAAGAAATCAAAGTTTGATACCTAAAATATTAAGGATTTATAATAAATTTGCATGGAAGGATGAAATTGAAGTCAATGAAAACTTTGATACTAAAAATATTAAGGATTCCAGCCCAATCCGCAAAATTAAAAGACTGGGGACCTAATTGCAACTACAATATATAATCAATTTCAATTAAAGAACGAAATTGAAACAAATCAAAACCTATATAATACCAATAAGGGCCAGAAAAACAAATTACAACAATCAGGGACCGCAATGAAATTTGGCAAAAAATAGCTGCGCTGACGTCATCCTGCGTAGGAGGAGAGAGAAATAGGGGGTGAAATTTCAAATGACCATTGACACGGCTACAGACACTTTATAGGTATACGTGACGCCCTATGTGGAAGAAAACAGTCCGGAAAAGCATTCTAGACGTCGGTTAGGCGTTTTTGGACGCCGGAGTAAGCCGCACGTGTCGTCCGAAAGATGCGTGGCCACGGAAACAAACGGCGCGTACGGAGACGCGCCAACAGTACTGCGCAGAAAAAATTAAAAAAAGGCTAATTACCGTACTGCCCCTCAGTGTAACGTATTGTTTTTGTTCTTTTTGATGGACAAATTGGTTATTACACTGTTCAAGCAAATATAAAAAAAATAAAAAACCCGACCGGCCGGCCTGGACCGAAAATGGTCAATTACCGCGGAGCTCCTGAAATCGGCGGCGTTTTTTGTCTTTTTCGGGGGTTTTTTCATTAATACACTGTTCAAAAAGCAAAAAAAAAAAAGGCAGAGGTGCACCCGCGAAGCACCGAGACAAATGGCCAATGAATAGTGCCAATGGGTGTATGTCTACAGTGAATGAACAGAAACTTTCGTTCGGGGTTTTTTTTCGTTAATCACTATTCAAAAAGCAAAAAAAAAAGGCAGAGGTGCACCCGCGAAGCACCGAGACAAATGGCCAATGAACAGTGCCAATTGGTGTATGTCTACAGTGAATGAACAGAAACTTTCGTTCTGTTTTAGTGTTTTTGATAATTTATAAAAGATATATCAATTTCGTATTGTGTGCAGACATATTGCATTTGTGTAAAGAGAGATCAAATCCTTTATAAGAGGACCAAGGCCATAACTAGCCTGATACTTGCAAAGAAAATAGGCAAACACCAAACACATCAAACATAATTTGGTATTCACATTCTAGTACAAAAAAGTAAATGATAGAGAAATTTGATACCAAGAAAACCATAATTAAAAGAACAAACCAAATAAGCATTGTAGCTTCTTTATTTTTAAAATCCATTTTTGACATGGGCTACAACCCATTCTAGCCTTCAACAAGCCTTCTCCTTTGAGCTTCACCATTTATTAGTAAGTGAAACTAGACTTATAATCAAAGAGAGCATATACAAAATGTACAAGATAAATTAAAGCTCGTAACATGAGATAATGATGTTATGTGTAAGTTCTTTTAACAACATTCCACGGATATTGCCCGAGCATAATATAATAACATAAAGCCTGATAACATCATTGACTTTTATGATCTTAATGTCAAACTCATTTCCCATTTTGGCATAAATATACTAACTTAATTGGGCATAATTAAGCTCATCATCATCATATAATGAGAAGATAAAAGTACTATAACATATGTCTAAAGATTTGATCAAGAAATACTTAATATGAAAAATCTACTTGAACTCATTGCCCCTTAAAAAACTAATTAATATAGTCTTTTTTATTATAGAAATAACCATATACTTTTCTTGAATGAACTCTTCTCAAAATGAATAGTCAATGAAGAACCATATTCAAGTAGAATAAATAAGTATAACTAGATAGTAACACTCTTGATTTTAGTAATAAAGAAGAATATACTAGACTCCATTGATCTTCTAAGTATCCATTCATGATCAATTGATATTTTCTAAGCTCATAGCCAAACCTTTAACCACCACACATATTGAGGTATTGATTGTCATAAGGGAAAACAAATAAATTTGTGTAATATATATATATATATATATATATATATATATATATATATATATATTCTTATTTAAACATAATAATAAATATGATATCAAGGACTATTACCATAAAAAATAGAAAGGTTGATCACTAGAGGTTATCTCTAACAATATTTTTAAAAGAAAATGTCACTAGCACAAAAAGAAAAAAAAAGTATGGATTCAAATTAGATAGTTCTTACCACTATATAAATTATCTGGTCATAAGTCATTCTCTATGTTATGCCCTCCAACTTGATAAGAAGAAATTCAAGATTCTTTCAAATTGCTTATAATCTCAAAGATTAGGGGCAACTAATAAGCCAAAAAAATGGAAGAAAAAATATCCTTATTCCTTCATGCTAACTTGGCTATCCATTTGGACAAACTTGTCTACTAATAAGTTTTAATATAAACAAACAATTTGGTTGCCAATGAAGTTATGGCCACCCAATAACAACTCGCAGATAATCACTACATAGGCTTTAATCACTATTATCACTAAATTTTAATCCAATGCCCATTTCATAAAGAGGTCAACATTAGTCCATATAATATGTCTGCAACTCAATGCTTCATAAGGTAATTTTATATGATTAAGTATATAAATATCTGAGGTCACCAATTAACCACATAAAATAACAAGAACAACACATGACCATCACAACTTACAGTCTCCCACACTCTTGTTCTTGTTGTTATACAATATTTTTCTTCTATAATTTAGTGACTTAAATATTAGAGAGTCTTTTATTATGATAAATGACTTGTTTTTTTGCAAAAGAGCATGAAACAATCAAATCCACTTACCATAGTCTAAAAGTAACTAGCAATGAAAAGCTTAAATCTGATATGAAGTTAAAAGTTTTCATCACTCCATCAAAATTAAATTGTAATATTTGTGATCTTATATAAACTTCATATTTAGTAGCTATGTCTCTCTAGCTATCAAAATCTTTCTCTCGTTTTTTTTATATATCTTGATTGAAGGTTTCTTTCTCTTATCTTAACAAATAAAATATTTGATCTTACATGACTATCCTTTTCTCTATGCTCTTGGCATTCCCCATCAAATGCAAACGTATTTAAAATTCCCAAACTATTTAAATGATTTATTGTAATCATGGTTATTAAAATCACGATTTTGACATGAATCAGAAGTTGCTTTTGAACTCGGATCGTAAAATCGGAATCGTAAAATCAAACTTAAAATTTACCGTACAAAAATCATAAAATCACAACTAAAATCGTGTAGATAGAAAAATCTTAAAATCATAAGTAAAATATTTTTAAATAAAATATAATATAATATAATATAATTATAGCTATAAAATTTTATTAGTTAAGGTTTATACATGATTTAAAGAAAATTAAAAATACATAACAATTATATCATTATATTAGCATTTAAAAAATACTGATTTATTTATTTATTTATTTTAAAAGGAGGGTGGGTAGCCTGGGGAGTGGGGACTGGGGAGAGAGGAAGGGAGGGGAGGGGGGGCTAGCCTGGGGAGAGAGAAGGGGGGGCTAGGTGTGCAGGTGGTGGGTAGGTGTATTTTTGGGTAAAATTGTGGGATCGTAAAATCGAACTGTTTCGGTCTGATTTTATGATTCCGTACGATTTTGATTGAGTTTGACTCAAACCGATTTTTTCTACCCGAGTTAACAAGGTTTGATGAGTTGACTCGCAAAATCATATGATTTTGCGAGTCAACTCGCGATTTTGACAACAATGATTGTAACATATTATATGATTTTGCGAGTCAACTTTCGATTTTGACAACCATGATGGTAACACATTATATCTTCAAACACATCACACACCAGGTTTTCTTAATAATCGTAGTGAGAAAGGACAAAAAGATCGCAATTTTGACAGACATTATTCAGTTAATTAAGGTATAAATATAAATCAAAATTATTATTATTTTTTATTTACATCTCTTCTCTGCTTCTACAGGGTGTCTCCTTCACCTCCAGTGTACTCTCTTTGTTTGCTTTGACTTTTCTTTCGGTGCTTCAATGAATTTGATTGATATATATCGAATGAATTCCACTTGCAATATACAAGTACATACGG
This sequence comes from Salix brachista, assembly GCA_009078335.1. Taxonomy (NCBI): domain Eukaryota; kingdom Viridiplantae; phylum Streptophyta; class Magnoliopsida; order Malpighiales; family Salicaceae; genus Salix; species Salix brachista. The sequence goes on from CM018587.1 coordinate 31,963,219, forward strand.
GTGTTGAGGGCAATGAATTGATAGGACAAATCACTCTTTCATGTCATATTTTGTTGATCATTTGAGTGGAAACGTCGGTTTAATCTAAGGATAAAATTTGCATTCCTTAAGAAATTTGAAACGGAAAGGAAGTGAAATAAAATAATTCATGTGCAGCGAGAGAGACAGAGCATGCATGTCATCTCACATCAAAGGAGAATGAATACAAAAGCAGATGAAGCCAAACATCTTCACTCTCTTACGACGGATGGACACTGAATCAACAAAGGGTGCTGTAAATCTCTATCTCTTGCTTGTAGTGTCAATCCACACAGACCAGAAGTCCTTTTCTGTGATTAATGTCTTGTACAAAGAAAGTTGAGAGTTTGGGCCATGCCAATAATTGATGCAGGAAAAATTAGAGGAATTTAATTGTACGATGAGTACGTTTTCTCCATTGTTATTCTGTCAACTTAACTCCATTAATACGAAACACTAATAGTTTTTTGTCTGAGGATATATATATATATATATATATATATACTACCCAGGGCACCCGCGCCTCATCGCGGCCGGAACCATATTTTTTTCAATGTAAAAAAATATTAATTTTGTGTAATTTTTTTTATTGTAATATAAATTTGGGTAAAATAATAAATTTGTACAAAAATCTTGTGAAGTGCAAGTTTTCTATAAAATATATGAATTTTAAATGAATATAAATTTATCTGTTTAGTAGGTTTCAATGAAATAATTAATATAAAATTATCGTTCTCATTAAAAAAAGCAAGAAAAATCGGATAACTGAATTATCGAATACATTGTATTAGGATTAGTTCATTTTACAATTCAATTTAAATCAAATACAACAAATAAAATATAAATTGTGAAAAAACTCGTATTAATCAAATAACAAAAATAAACGGTTAATTTTGTATCTCCAGTAAGAAGAAAATATAAATCGAAAATTCATCCCCACATTACTGTCATTATCATTACTATAACAGTTAAAATTACTATCAACATTATTATCCAAATAGTGAAAATGATTAAATTGCCCCAAAGAAATAATTTTTTTTTGTCAAAAAACAATTAAAAAACAACAAAATTATCATTATTATTGTATAAATAATAAAATCATAAAATTATCTGATCCGAAAATCAAATAAAAATAACAGGAAAAAAATGGAGAAATATTAATTTTGAAATGATCTCCAACATAAATTAAAATCTCAGAATTGAACCGAATAAAAATAAAATGACAAAAATAAAACATAAAAACCAAAAGTATAAATAAATGAAGACAAACAAAAAAGAAATATTGTCAAAGAAAAAAAAAAGAATCAATACTAATTAAAAAAATAAAAGAATAAGTGCCGAAATAAAAACCATAACAAAAAATAAAATGACAAACAATAAAAAAAATCTAGAAGCACAAATATATAAATATGGACAAAAAATAAAATTTGTCTAAGAAGAACAAAAAACCAAATGAATTAATAAAAAAAATTAAAAGAATAAGTGACAAAATAAAAAATAAAAAATAAAAAATATAATTAAGTCTAATTGAAGGATAAAAATGAAACAAATCAAAATTTTGGGACAAAAAAATAAATAAAGGGATTTTAAAAATCAATACAATGCAATTATTGAACTAATTAAAAAGAATAAGGACTGAAATGAAAAGTAATATATATGACCAATTTTAATTTGAGGACACATTTACAACAAATTCAAACTTGCATACTAAAATTATTAAAGAAACCAAAAAGAAATCAAAAATCAAAAGCTCAAGGACTGAAATGAAACTTACCGTATATAATCAATTTTAATTCAAGGGTATAATTGAAAAAAAACCGAAAATTCCATTAAAAAATCAGTAACAAAAATGAAATCCAAAGATTGGGGACCGAAATGAAATACATACATATATGAGGGACTGTCTTGTACTTGACGGAAGTAGGAGAGAGAAAAGAGAGGGGGGAAGAAAAACCGTCCACTGGAGATAACACAGACATATGTACCTTACACGCACCGCGTGTGGAGGAAGAAAAAATGTGGTCGAACCATCGGAGATGTCGGAAGAACATTTTCCGACCCCGTATGACACCGCACGCGTCACCTGTAAGGAGCGTGCGGACGGAACACTGCTGGAGCGTACGGATGACGCGCCTACAGTGTTATGGATAAAAAATAATAAACAATTAGTCAATTACCCATACAGCCCTTGACCCCAGCCATAATTTCGAAATAACCGGGGGTCAAAATTCAGAAATACCCCCGGGTGCTGGCGGCGTGTCTTGTCGTTTAGGGGGGCTAAGTGTGTCCTTCCACTGTGCAACAAATTCGGAAATGCCGTCCGTGTCCCGTGGAAAAGCCGAAAACACCCCCGGTTACTGTACGCTGTTTTGTCTTTTTAGAGGGGTAGTTTCGTTAAAACACTGTGCACTGACAAGGAAAAAAAAAGTGCCTGTACGCAAATCTAGGTGTATGTTTTATTTTCTTCTTCCTTGTATATATTTTCTTAAAAAAAATTAGGCGGCAATATGACTTTTGCTTTAAGCTTCTACCATTAGAGGTAGCAGAAAAATCAAGATACAATATATTTGGACACTAAAAGCTCAGTTATCGAGCTATCTATGTGAATCACATAGATAGCTCGATAACCAATAACTAACCTAAAATGTCATCCAATATACATTAAGACTCAAAATTTAAAAGAAAAAACTTTCTATGTTCTATTTTAGTTTTATATAGTGTAATTGAAGGTGGAAACCACCTCCAATGAGTTTAACTCTTCAAGACAAAACCATAAACTCCAAAATCAAAGTTAATAGTCCAAAATAAAAGCTAATAGTGGTAATAATCTAGTTACCACATGCCTTTCTCTTTCCTCTTTTTTTTAAAAATAATTCTCTTTCCTCACTCAACTTTCAAGGACTGAAATACTATAAAAATAAAATCTAGAATTAAAACATAATAACCTTGAAGAATAGGGATAGAAAAGGAAAAAAAAAGAAACTTGAGGGATGAAATGGAAATTTTGTGTGCTCTTTATTGAAAAGGGTCCTATCTTCCCTTTCATGTAAATCATGATCCTCAATCTTGTTTTTAAAATGAAGCCAAAATATATTTTAGAAAATTAACTGTCAATTTAATACCAAAACATTCATCGACACACTAAGAAAGCGAGCGAAGAAAGAACAAAACAAATTCGAGTTCATAAAACTACATAAGCATAACCTTCAGGGATGCAATTGAAAATAAATAAAGTGATGTGACCGGATTGAAAACATTGTGAACTTAACAGTTGATAACAAACTAGACCAGGGACATCAAAATGGATACAAACTGCACGGAAATGGCCAAAAACTTCATTAATTGAGGACTATTATTGGTACAAGAAAGGCACCCAGAGCATCCAACGACGAGATTGAAGACCCCAGCTGTGTTTCCCTCGCTCATGCGGTGTTTGAAGCAGAAACAAACACGCCACCCCCAGAGCATCATGGGCCAGAGATCCCAGCCGAGTTGTGCAGAGCGAGATGTCTGTATCTGGAGTGCAATCAAGTATATACCAAGTTGTGCAGAGCGAGATGTCTGTATCTGGGTGAGTGCAATCAAGTGTATACCGAGTTGTGCAGAGCGAGATGTCTGTATCTGGGTGAGTGCAATCAAGTGTACACCGAGTTGTGGACGCTAGCCACATTACAATCTCATTGCTCATGGAAAGATCTCCATCTTATCGTCTAAGATTTGGTTGCTTTCACGGTATATAAATCTTTTTTCCTTAAGTCAAACGCTGCAAATTTCTCTAAATATATGAAGTTGATGTGGGGGGTGTGCTTTTGGAATTATTTCGAGAGCAATTTAATTTTGATTAACAGACAGGTTGATTCGGTACTGATTTTATAGCTTGATAGAGAGAAGATTGATGCCAATCAGCAATTTTGAGTTCTCCATCAATCAATGAAGTCTAATATGACAACCTCTTTTTATGCTGATTTACATGCGAAATACAATTGTTACACGTATACTAAACAAATATATAATGTTTTCATGTAGAAATGATATAATTATAAATTTTACTAATTGTTTTTACTGTAATGGTGGTAAAATTGTAATTGTATCTTTTTTAAAAATAAGTTTCTTTTTATCATTTTATACTTGGCCTATTCATCACCATTTTTTTTCTTATCTTTATTTCTTTGTAATGTTTTTTTAGTTTTCTTTTTCTTTTTTTGATTTATATATTTTTTTAAAACAATTATTTCCTATTTTTTAAACTTTGAATACTTATCACTCTGCATTTGATCTATTTATATCATTTTTTATTATTATATTTATTCTCTTATAATTTATTTTCTTTACATTTTTTTAAATTTTATACATAAACAAAGAAAATAATATCTTAATGTAGCGATCAGAACATCGTTTTATTAAAATTAACTTGAGATCTTACATGTTTTTATTAACACATACAATCTTTACTATATTTTATGATATGTAAAAGTTAACTTTTTGATTCACAATTATATTTTTTTAATAGATATATCTATATCTATATCTATATATATTAAAAACATTGAAACTGATACAATTACAATTATATTGGCCATGACTAGGTATGTACAATTGCAATCGCATTAGTTCTGCAATCATTCACATGCTTTCTGAATCAATATATTGGGCTGTTTGACATTGCGATCGGAAAGTGCTTATGAAAAAATTTGAAAATTTTTTATTTTTATTTTTATTTTAAATTAAAAAAATTAGTGTTTTTAGATTATTTTGATGTGCTGATGTCAAAAATTATTTTAAAAAAATAAAAAAAATATCATTTTGATGTATTTCTAAACGAAAAATATTTTCAAAAGCAACCACAATCGCGGCAAATAGTCTTGCTCTCCAATAATCATACAAGTTGTTAGGTGCATAAAATTAGAGGAATAATGCTGAGAGAAAATGAGTATGTTTTGTTCTGTATATGCTAAGGGCTGTGGTGGTGTGTGATTTATTTTTTAATTATCAAATTTAATTAAGAATATTATAAGAATAGCAAAGTTAAAACAATTAATAAAAATAAGTATGTCTAGTTATGACATCACTGGTATCATAAAAAAACCTCAACAAAATAAATCTAGCGATATAAAAAATCACTAATAATGATCCGAATAGATCACACTTGCCATTAAAAACAAGTTAGTCACTCTATCTTTGAATGACAAGTGTAATTTACTTGTGTCACCATTGACAATCAATCCTATATCTTGCCCATGTAATATATTTTATAGAAACTATAAGGATCGAGCTTCTCCATTGCATATATAAATTATGAGATTTTTTATAACTATGTTATTTTGCAAATATTTAAAAAATAAAAAATAGCCGTGGCGTGTTCGAATGGCTAACGGCTCTTCACGACCACGTACCTAGTACTCCTTGGTAGCTAGCTGGAGAAGAAGCTGTGTCGTTTACGTCCATGAATTACTACAAATCAAAAAAGATAATTGATGAAGAAACAGACAAAAGGGACGAAACTGCATGGAACCTGCGTTGTTCAAACTTATTTGTGAATAAGACCACGACCGTCTCCCGGTCCCTTTCTGTATACCTTCTCGCCTCTTGTCCTCCCTCACATGGTTTCTCTCTTTTATTTTTCCTATAATGTCCTTCTGCTAGAGATTGAATTAATCCGAGCATAACCCACAAGTTAATTCTCTCTATTATTATTATTATTATTATTATTATTATTATTATTATTATTATTATTATTATCAAAAAGAGCATAACCCACAGTCCCTTTAATTCCTACTCATTATAATTTCCAAAAGAGATTCGTTCCAAATTAATCGGTGAAATACACACACACACACGCAGCCATAGCTGATGGGAGTAGAAGGCGCAAATCTCGTCAACATTTACAGTGAAACCTTTGAGTTGCTACTATTTCTCGGACAGGGGCCGGAGAAAGACATGATAGTGGTAATTAAAGTGAGGACTGGGGTTTCCCAACATTTTGGCACAGCATGCAGAAACATCAGCCTGTTTTCTATTCTAAAGTTTTGACACGACAGGAGTGCCTTCATCCACACTCTTGCCGTATCATCAGCTAGACAATCGAGGGATGAAGAGATTAGATTAAAGTAGCTATAAATCACTTCTCTTGATTTACCGATGGTCCCGCTGAGTTATATACATCGATTCTCTTCTTGCTTACCGATCAATCAATACCAAAACAGTTTCTGTACACTTTCTTCTCACCCCTTTACTTTATTTTGTCTTCTTTATTGAGTTAATAAATAGGTTGTATTTTCCTCCCTTAATTCTAATTCATAAATCACCTATTCTTAACAAATCATAAAAAAAACAACTAAGATGAGTGTTTGTTGAGTTTCCTTGTTCTAGATTTCCTTTTCTATCTAACTTTTTCTCTGTAGAATCTCATGGCCTCCAATGCATGAGATATTTCCCTTCAAACGAGGAGGAGGACCACTTATATGAAAAAATAATTGTCACTGAAGATTTACTGGGAATAATTTTTCTTTACAATTGGATACATTTTCTATGCTAATTGAATTCACATCTTAATAGAAATAATAATCATTGAAGGTGTATATCATCATTAATTTTAAAATTTATAAAATTAATAGAGATAAACACAATCTAGTCCAGAAATTCATAATAATAAAATAAAATCATTTGATATTTTGATAAAATCTCAAGAAATAGTATTTAATAATACATTGTAATTCAATTGTATCTACGGCACTGAAACACTTTTCGACAATTCACATTGCACGATTAAAGAGACATGTCAAAAACGTGTTGGGCAATTACCATTGTTGTTAAATCAATCAATTATCAAGGGTTAATGCTGACTGGCTACCTTTAACTCATTTACTAATAACCACTCATTTGATTGAGTGAAGGATTAGAGGCAGATAATGGAGAGCAGAACACCAACATAAGGGTATTTTGGTACTTTAATAGAATAATTTTGTTTCTCACCGGTCTACAGTTGTGTCCTTGTTTCTTATACATACATGTTCAAGCCTCCAAAGAAAATCATTCATGCATTGCTCTCCCTTACCAACCTGAACAGCTCCTCCCTCTCCCTCTCCTCGCCTCTTTTCATGGCCAGTGAGCACCGAGAGAGCTCAAATGCTGCACAGTACTTGCAGTATTTCTCAGATGAAAGCAGCAAAAGTGAAGATGAAGGTGAAGAAGATGATGAAGAAGAAGAAGATGTGGAGGAGGAAGGCCCACATGATTGCAAGAGCATGTTCTTGAATCTGTGTGGTGGTGGCTCTAAAAGAAGAGGGTGGTCTCTAGGGCAGGTGTTAGACCCCAGAGCCAAATGGGTTCAGGAATGGAATAGAGTTTTCCTACTCGTGTGTGCCACCGGACTTTTTGTGGACCCTCTCTTCTTTTATGTCCTCTCAATAAGTGACACGTGCATGTGCCTATTCGTCGACGGGTGGTTTGCCATCACCGTCACAGCTCTCCGGTGCATGACTGATGCTCTGCACTTGTGGAATATGTGGCTGCAGCTGAAAATTGCCAAGAGACCACATGGCGGTGGTGAAAGCGGTGGAGATGGATCAGAAAGAGGAGGGTCCCGATTTGCCACCCCTTGCTCCTCGGCTTTGAGGTACTTGAAGGCCAAGAAAGGATTTTTCTTTGATCTCTTCGTTATTCTCCCCCTACCCCAGGTAAGATTTTCAGCAATGACAACATTAATTAACAATTATCATTCAAGTAATTAACTATCTTCATCATATTGAATCTTTTATGTGATGAAAACTACCATGTAAGTCACGAGAGGCGTGTTCGTAGTTTGCTCAGTACATTTTTGGATGCTAGTGTTTCAGAAGGTGACAGATGCAAATGCATGCTATTAGTTGTTCTTAGCCATGGTTGCTTTTGGCATGCAGGCTAACTCTCTGTACAGGGTGCAGTGTAACCATGTGATCTAGCCATGTCGTTTTTTCAATTTAGGTAAAAAAAAAGGAGGATAAAATGGGTAATGGAAAAGAAACAGAACGTTGTTGATCAATTTTGATAAAACAATGGAACAGTAGAGAAGGAATGTAGCAGCCTCAAAACCTTAGGTCTGCCGTGACATTTCATTAGGGTTTTATAACCTTAGTCAGTATACAATTTGATCCCATAATAAATGCTAAATATCTAATTACATGCCTAAGGTTATTCACATTCCATAATAGGAAATATTACAATCTTAATATATTCCATAATACCCCCCCTCAAGTTGGAGCATGAAGATCCCGGATGCCCAACTTGCGCAATAAAAATTCATATTGTTGCTTTCCCAAGGCTTTTGTGAATATATCGGCAAGCTGTAAAGATGACGTAACAAATTTAGTCGTAATACTCCCAGCCACAATGACATCACGTATAAAGTGACAATCAACCTCAATATGCTTAGTGCGCTCATGAAACACAGGATTCTGCGACATATGAAGAGCCGATTGACTATCACAATGAAGAGACATAGGGGTCGGATGAGACACGCCAAGACTTTCAAGTAAAGCTTTAAGCCAAGTCAATTCGCAGGTCGTCATGGCCATAGATCGGTATTCTGCTTCGGCGGAGGAGCGAGAGACAATGTGTTGTTTCTTGGTTTTCCAAGACACTGGGGAATCACCAAGAAACACTATCCAGCCAGTAAGTGATCGCCGAGTAAGAGGGCAACCGGCCCAATCGGCATCACACCACCCGTGTAGCCGCAGATCACTTTCACTACTAAGAAATACGCCTTGACCCGGATTACCCTTAAGGTACCGGACTACCCGCAAAGCAGCTTCCCAGTGTTCCTCCCGTGGACATTGCATAAATTGGGATAAAATATGCACACTGTATGAGAGTTCGGGTCGAGTGAAGCAAAGATAAATCAATCGTCCTACCAAGCGACGGTATTTTTCTGGATCAGTCAATGCTGTACTGGTGGACAAAGCAAGACGATGATTTTGTTCTAAAGGAACAGCTGCTGGTCGAGCCCCTAGCAACCCGGCTTCGGAAATGATGTCAAGTGCATACTTGCGTTGACAAAGGACAAACCCAGCAGGATTGCGCGCCACTTCAATTCCCAAAAAATATTTTAGGCAGCCAAGATCTTTCATGTGAAAACAAGCACAAAGATAGTCTTTGAAAGTCTGGATATCACCCGGACGATTGCCAGCAATGATGAGATCATCAACATACACAAGAACACTGAGTTGTACTTCCCCTCGCAGATATGTGAATAATGAATAGTCGGAATAAGACTGCTGAAAACCATAGCTCGTCAAGGCTTGTGAAAGTTTGGCAAACCAGCACCGAGGAGCCTGTTTCAACCCATAAAGCGACTTTCGAAGTTTGCAAACTGCCCCAGTTGTCCCAACGCGAAAGCCAGGCGGAAATTTCATGTAAACTTCCTCCTGAAGATCACCATGCAAAAATGCATTATGAACATCCATTTGATGCACCGCCCAATTCTTCGCTGCGGCCACCGCAAGAAATACCCGTACGGTAACCATTTTTGCGACAGGCGCAAAAGTGTCCGTGTAATCAAGACCTTCAGTCTGATGATTGCCCAGAATGACTAGACGAGCCTTCAATCGCTCAATAGTACCATCAGAATTATATTTGATCTTGTACACCCACTTGCATCCCAAAGCTTTCTTCCCCGCTGGGAGACTCTGAACAACCCAGGTCTCATTATTTTCAAGTGCGGAAATTTCACGCTGCATGGCATGTCTCCAACCTTCGTGTCTTACCGCCTCCGAATATGACACGGGTTCCCGCTCAGCTGTGATGGCTGCAAGGAAATTTCTATGGCGCACAGAAAATTTGTCACAATTCACATAATGTGCTAAAGGATAGGGTGTACCTGAAGGATGCAGTGGGACGGGTGGTGAGAGAGATGGACTCTTTTGAATAGTGTTGGTGACATAATCATGTAGTCGGATGGAGGGATACCGCTGACGATGTCCTCTTCCCATATCAGAATCAGTGGCAGATGTTTCCAAGTGGTCGACCGGTTCAGTGTTGTCTTCCAAGCGGTCGACAGGTTCACCAGGATAAGTGGCAGATGTTTCCAAGCGGTCGACCGGTGAAGTGTTGTCTTCCAAGTGGTCGACTGGTTCACCCCTCTCATTGGAAGATATATCCTCAGGTATAAGATCATGGACCTCATCAGAAGCAGCGAGGACCATATCAGTAGTGAGAGGCCCATCAACAGTTTGAGCAAAGGGAAAGACATCTTCTGAAAACACGACATCCCGGGAGACAAAAAAATCCTGTCTTTCCAAATCATATAGGCGCCATCCCTTCTTCCCATAGGGATAACCAACAAAAATACACCGACGACTCCTACTGGCCATTTTATCCCCCGTTTTCTCATGCGCATAACACAAAGAACCCAAAACTCGCAAATGATTATAGGATGGTTCCTCCCCATGTAAGACGTGATATGGTGTTTTTCCATCCAATACCGACGAGGGGGTCCTATTGATCAAGTACCCAGCAGTCAATACACACTCTCCCCAAAATTTAATTGGAAGAGAACCTTGAAATCGCAGAGCGCGAGCTACATTCAAAATATGTTGATGTTTTCTCTCCACACGCCCATTTTGCTGTGGAGTGCCTGTACAAGAAGTCTGAAAAATAATTCCTTGATCAAAGAAATATGATTTCAGACATGTAAATTCTGTCCCGTTATCACTCCGGAAGATTTTGACTTTCCGAGCAAATTGCCTCTCCACCATGGCAAAAAATCTTTTAAGCATACTAGACACTTCTTTCTTGTCAACAAGCAAATAAATCCATACAGCACGGGAAAAATCATCAACAATAGTTAAAAAATACGAAGCACCACATGAGGAAACTGTTCTATATGGTCCCCATAAATCACAATGAACCAGTTCAAAAATATCCAAAGTCTTATTTTCGCTAACAGAAAATTTATCTCTCCGTTGTTTTGCTCTTTGACAAACATCACAATTTTTATTCAAACTGTTTTCCTGGTTGCTAGAATTAACCTCGGGAACTAACTTTGTTATTCGCAGTGAAGGATGCCCCAATCGCTGATGCCAGAGATCCAGAGACGCTTTATTACTGATCTTCATTGCATTAATCCGCGGTATCCCTTTGAAATAGTAGAGTCCATCTCGTCTCTCACCCGCACCAATCAGCATCCTCGAAGTGTGGCCCTGTATAACACATAATTTTTTAGTGAATAGTACAAAACAATCATACTGATCAATTAATTGCGTCACAGAAATTAAATTGCAAGTAAGTCCTGGCACATAAAGGACATTTTCAAGGCACAAATATCCATCAACAACCGTCGTTCCCTCTTTTTTCGACAATTCACATTGCACGATTAAAGAGACATGTCAAAAACGTGTTGGGCAATTACCATTGTTGTTAAATCAATCAATTATCAAGGGTTAATGCTGACTGGCTACCTTTAACTCATTTACTAATAACCACTCATTTGTCCCGATTAGATTTTTAAGCTTACCGGTCATTTTATCTATTATCTCCTTCGGCTCACCCAAAATCACTCTCAATTTCGCCCATTGCTCGTCGCTCAAGCCTGCCAGCGGCGAGCCACCTCCTTCGGCTGCGACAGAGCTTGAACCTCCGGTGGTCTGTGCAGCGTTGGCACGGTGGTTTCCCTTGTGACCCCGGCCTCCTCCTCTGCCACCGGAGTACCCTCTTCCACGGCCACCTTCTCTTCTCTCCTCTCCCCTGGGTCTGTCACCCCACCACTCGGGATAGCCTTTAAGAGCGAAACAAGTGTCTTCCCCATGTCCAGATTTGTGACAGTATGAACACACCCCCTTTTCTCTCCCGTCGGTCATCCCTGTCACCCGAGTCATGGACCCTTGCTGTCGACCGTGGGTTCGACCCATAAAAGCTACAAAATCACCCGAATCATCTCTGCCCCGAGTCATCCCTTTCACCTGTTCTTCTTGAGTGAGGATGGAGTACACTTTGTGCAGCCCCGGCAATGGGTCTTGTGCCAAGATGTTCGATCGAGTTGTCCCGAACCGCTGCTCATCGAGACCCATGAGAAACAGGTGCACTTTCTCTTCCTCTCTTCTCTTTTCCAGTATTGAACCTAGATTACACGTGCACTTTCCACATTTGCACGCGGGCAATTGCTCGAAATTGCCCAGCTCATCCCACAATTTCTTCAATTTCCCATAGTAATCCATAATAGACATTCCTTTTGTTTGCAATCGGCCAATTGAGACCTTAATTGTTGAATTCGGGGTCCATTGGTGATGCTGAATCGGTCCTTAATGTCCAACCATAAATCCCGTGCAATCTCTACATGGGAGATGGTTGATCGGAGTGTGGATTCGATAGTGTTTCGAATCCAGGACACCAACAGTGAGTTGATTGTCCACCAGTCTTCACAGTCTTCTGATTCTTCACTGGGTTGTTCAATTGACCCGTCGATGAACCCGAATTTCTTTCGGGCTCTCAGGGCTGTTCGGAACGAACGTGCCCACTCTTCATAATTGTCCCCCTTCAATTGGACTTGAGTAATTGTCAATCCGGGATTATCAAGAGATGTAATGTCGTATGGTGAGATTGTTTTTCGATTCTCACCAGAGACACTCTTGCTCTCGGAACTGGACTCTGTTTTGTCAACAGAGACATTCGTGTTCCCGGACATGGATTCTGCCATGTATGCTGCTTGATTGTGTGTTTTGTTTCAATGGTTTGATGGCTCTGATACCATGATAAAACAATGGAACAGTAGAGAAGGAATGTAGCAGCCTCAAAACCTTAGGTCTGCCGTGACATTTCATTAGGGTTTTATAACCTTAGTCAGTATACAATTTGATCCCATAATAAATGCTAAATATCTAATTACATGCCTAAGGTTATTCACATTCCATAATAGGAAATATTACAATCTTAATATATTCCATAATAAATTTGATGCTTGGTTTTTGAAAGGAGTTCCATGGCTTTCACTTTCTTATACAATAGAATCTGAAGAACTTTTTTCCCAGGTTTTTATATATGTTTATACACCTCAGTAGCTATATAATGATTTGTTATAGATCATTAAAATTATACATTAACTGTGCTTGATATTATGATGTAAATGCTTTTCTAAGCCTCATATATATAATTAACCCGAAATATAAATAATAATACTAACTGAACGAATGACAATTTTCTATTAATTTAATTTTAGATTTCTTAACCATATGTTAGTTGATATAATTTAGCCTTTCAGAATTGAGTAAAGTCCTGATTTAAAACTCAGTACTATGGATTACAGGAATTAATACTTTCCATTTTGATAAATTACCTACTGATTTGCAATAAGAAAGTGAAATAGAAGCTAATTTTAATCGAGTCTTTGATCCTATTTGCCATTCAATAGTAGTTAAGGTCAGCTATATTCCTTAATTAGGAACCTGATTTCTCATATTGCTGCTTTTGCTCGGTTGCAATTTGGGTGCTACTTTATCATGTAATTTCTACCAAATTTGTTACTTTTTTATTTATTTATGTGGATGTTAGGGTCAGTTTGCGCTCACTGCGATTAATCCCATGGATCCTGAAGTTAACGGTCATATAAGTTTTCAATTGTCATTATATTAGCAATCACAAGATTCAAATCCGAGACCACCGAAAAAGTAAACTCTTTAGTTCCAAGCTCATATCACTGGTTCACCTACTGAATGTTTACCAAATTAGTTACTTAATTTGCCTCTTTCTTGGTGCTGAGTTCAATACATGTCTTGCTTATAGAAAAAACAAATCCTCAGGAACTCGATTTTTGTACTACTTACATGAAATAAGTAAAAAATGGACTGAACTTTTATCAATTATGTGCGACAATGAAGTATTCCTTGAGGGAACACATCTACTATTTCTAGATTCCTGAATTAAACGAGCTCGCGTTGTGAGTATTATTGGAAGTGTAGATGATGTTATCATAAACTAAATTCAAGGCTAAAAGATGTCCCGGCCCCCACAACATTAATCAACTATAAACTGCTTTTATAAATCTATTTTATCTTGGCATTTCACAGATACACAGTAGCGCATTTGTGTTATCTTTAGCGGTGTTTAAGGTACATTTTCAGTGATATTGACTCGACATATTTAAGCAAAATGTTAATGGAAGTTGACAAAATCACTGTTATAAAGATATATCAGTTAAAGTTGATAGAAATCATCCCGTGAATAAAATGAATACTGTGGTGAAACTATAATGAAAAGCAATTGCTTGAAACGCCATAGCATGTATCTCTTAGATACGAAGTGAAAATGACAAACAAAATGAAAGTGTCCATGATCTGTTGAAGTTGACACAGTATGCTTTCATCTTTGCAGATTGTATTGTGGGTGGCAATTCCATCTTTACTGCATCAGGGATCAGTAACGCTGCTGATGAACGTTTTTCTGATCATTTTCCTCTTCCAATATCTCCCAAAAATATACTATTCCGTCTGCCTCCTTCGACGCATGCAAAATCTCTCTGGCTATATATTTGGAACTGTTTGGTGGGGGATTGCTCTCAACATGATTGCTTACTTTGTTGCATCACATGTGAGTTTCCTTTATCTATCTATATATATTTCTCCTAATTCTTTTTAATATAGTTATTTTAAGCCTTTCTTTTTGTACGTGCTTGAGTTTTGTGTCCTTTATTTAAAGTCAGATCACCTATGCATGCTTTTGGCCACACAAAACCCAAATATGATTTTATTTATTATATATATATATATATATATATATATATCAGAATTCATTCGAGCAGCATTTCCATTCCGACCTACAATTATAATATAAATAGTTCTGAACACTGACAGAAAGTTAAAAGATGGGACACACAGGAAAATTTACATCATCTTTAATCGATATGCATGTGAAGAAGAGCAGAAAGTTTCGTATATAGCCAATGACGGAAATAACAGAAGTCTAAGTGTGTGTTTGATATATAATACTTTTTAAAAATATTCTTCTCTTGGAATTATATTAAAGTGTTTTTTTTTCATATTTGTTTTGTTTTTAAAATCAACTTACAGACAATTAATTAGAAACATTATGAGAACATTGATTTAATATATTTCTTAAGAAAAACATATGCATTGATGAAGGGTATTTCAATGTTTTTATCCTTCTTTATTGATTTTAAAAATAATTTTATCATCTTGGATGCCTCATAGGATAATAAAATGGTGTTTAGAAATGTAATAATTGTTGTTTTTTAAAATATATTTTTACTTGAAAATATTTTTTTATATAGTTTTTAAAAATGATTTTTAACATCAACCCATCAAAAAAAATAAAAAAAATTCATGAAATGTGTTTTAATTTATATATAAAAAAAAGGCCCCTAGAAAGTCCTAAAAGGGATTCTGAAAAGAAATAATTTATCAGCCTCTATTTGTTATCTTTTGATGGCTCTTTTGAGCTTTTAATTATTTAGGCCATGGGTTCTAGTGCCACGGAAGTAATGAAAAGTGGGATTCTTCATTGAATAAACAAATATAATTTCTTATCTAAAGAAGTACCCCTTAATCATATCATTTTCATCTTTTGATGAGAGGAAAACAGCACGATAATTGATTTCGATGACAGAAAATTTCCCATATTGATATTAAACATATATTATTTTGTATTTGATATTAAATAATAAATAATATTTAAAAACCAATAAGTATTTAACTATTGGATCAAGAAGAGTATGCTAATTTATTAGGAGGACTGCATTTTCCCTTCTTATTCAAATGCATGGGTGCAGGCAGCAGGAGCGTGTTGGTACTTACTGGGAATTCAAAGGGCTGCAAAATGTTTGAAAGAACAGTGCATGGAAACACCGGGTTGTGGTCTGAGATTACTGTCCTGCAAGGAGCCTATCTACTATGGAACAACAAGAAAAGTGATGGAGAAAGCAAGATGGGCATGGGCTGATAACAAGCTAGCACGATCTATGTGCTTGGACAGCCCTGATAGATATGATTATGGTGCATATAAATGGACTGTTCAACTTGTTACCAATGACAGCAGATTAGAGAAGATACTCTTTCCTATCTTTTGGGGCCTAATGACTCTCAGGTGACCTTTCCCCCCCTTTAATTATATATTTTTGATCGGAAATCCTCAACATGGACGCCGTGTCCGACAGTTCTGTCTGGTTGCTCACCGTGCACTAAACAAAAAAACACTTGTGAGAAAGAAATTAAACTATCGTCGATAGATGTTCTTCCTCTTAATTTACTGACAATTTTGTGTTTTGAACACAGCACTTTTGGGAACCTGGAGAGCACAACTGAATGGTTAGAGGTTGTTTTCAACATCATTGTTCTAACGAGTGGTCTACTCTTGGTCACCATGTTGATTGGAAATATCAAGGTAATCTTATTTCTTTCAACTATATTATTTTTCAATGCTTCATAGATAGGTGACAATGGCAGGTGCTTCCCCCATGATTAATGGAACAGACTCTGTATTTTCTGTGCTTGATAATGGCCACTCACGACACAGTTCAATTTTTGCAAGGAATCCATTTAACTTTCTCTTTATAAGAATTTCAAAGGGCAGGCTGTTTTACACCATTATTTGTGCATGAAGGTGTTCTTGCATGCAACTACTTCAAAGAAGCAAGCAATGCAATTGAAGATGAGGAATATAGAGTGGTGGATGAGGAAAAGGCACTTGCCGACGGGGTTCCGGCAGCGAGTGCGCAACTACGAGCGGCAACGTTGGGCGGCGATGAGGGGTGTCGATGAATGTGAGATGATCCGGAACCTCCCTGAGGGCCTTAGGAGAGACATCAAGTACCATCTTTGCCTGGATTTAGTGAGACAGGTAAATGCTAGAGTACCAAGCTATTGACTTTTTTTTATATTTTTTCACGTTTTTTTCTGTGGGTCTAATGGGATCCAATGAAGTTGAGAAAAACAAAAATGACGTTTAATTATTATTATATTAACTATATCTTCTTTCTATTATACAATGGGCTTCTAGTCCATGCACATTTTTTAAAAGAAAAGACTGCTGACCTTCCTGTTCAGTCCAGTTTGATTCGGGATTTGCATATTTTCTGGTTTCAAATTATAATTTTCACTCCCAATCGAGGGGCCGTTTCAAAAATCTGTTTCAGGTACCACTGTTCCAACATATGGATGATCTGGTCCTCGAGAACATTTGTGACCGGGTGAAGTCTCTCATCTTCACAAAAGGAGAAACAGTAAGTTCCTCCTATGATCCGAAGCAGAAATTTATTACATGAAGCGGGCAGAATGAGTAACAAAATCATTTTCCTGTACAAATATAACATTCCTAGCTGGATTTCCTGTAGATTACAAGAGAGGGTGACCCTGTTCAAAGAATGTTATTCGTAGTTAGGGGACATCTCCAAAGTAGCCAAGTTCTCAGAGATGGTGTCAAAAGCTGCTGCATGTTAGGGCCTGGAAATTTCAGCGGTGACGAGCTCCTTTCATGGTGCCTGAGAAGACCCTTTATCGAGCGTTTGCCACCATCTTCGTCAACATTGGTCACTCTCGAAACAACCGAGGCATTTGGCCTGGAAGCTGAAGATGTGAAATATGTGACGCAACATTTCAGGTACACATTTGTGAAGGAAAGAGTTAAGAGAAGTGCGAGGTATTATTCACCAGGATGGAGAACCTGGGCTGCTGTGGCTATTCAGCTGGCTTGGAGAAGGTATAAGCATCGGTTAACGCTCACCTCCTTGTCATTTATAAGGCCTAGAAGACCTTTATCAAGGTGTTCTTCTCTGGGAGAGGATAGGCTTAGGCTTTATACTGCGCTCTTAACTTCACCGAAGCCAAATCAAGATGATTTTGACTTTTGAAAATGATCAGGTGCTGTATTCTATGGTACATTTCGTTGTTGAAAGGCAGTAACTCATTTGCTGCATTGTATTATTTGGCTGCTTTGTAGCTATAAGGCCCCCCATTAGTTCAAAAATGAAAATACTAGCAGCATGAGACCAAATATAAACTCATAAAATGATTTCTAATAAGCTCAAAACACATTAAAAAAGGAAATTATATGGATGGTTTGCTTTTATTGATGGGTGAATTTGGTTGACATTTAATAACTTGTTGACTTAATTAAAAACAATGTGTATAACATAATTAAAAACTCACTCAAATAACTTGATCAATAGATACAAACTTAAAAAGGCATCGAGATTTTTATAGTGGTTCAGAAAATTACCTACTCCACTTTTTGAACCTTCATTCAAGTAACACATGGGATCTACTTAATGAGTAAAATCAAATCTTTACACAATCTGTTTGACGAGTTAAGACTTTTTCAATTATTTTCGAGATTAAGATTTAACTCAGTTCTTTTATTGGCTAAAACTCAAACATAATTCTCTTACACAAACTATAGATTAAACCTTCACATAATCTTCTTCCCAAGTTGAAGACTAAAACCTTTCCCAGCAATAATTATAGATAATTAAGCCACTAAAATAGCCTTTATAAGGCTTTCCCAAGTGTTTTTGACTGTTAATTGTACTTTCCGTAATATTATTCTCTTCTGTAATAGTGTTAATGAAATATAAACAAAGCACTTGAAGGGGTTTTTTGATAAACACTTTAACTTATTTTTGGATGAATCAAGAGTATAACAAAGGTTTATAAGAAGTTGTATGAAAGTAGAAACTTGTGATAGAGTGTGGGCAAATATAGACTAGTTGGCTACAAGAACTTGAGCCACGATTCATTGCCCAAATCCTTAGATTTTTATGATTATGACTATAAAAGAATTTTGTCTTATAATTAGCACCTAGTACAACTCTCTATATAAACCTGATCAGTTTCAAGAGAAAATCTTGTGCAGGCAAACCAAATTAAGTAGAACCAAACACAAGAGACTATGAGCAATGGACCTTCTTCTTCTATTTAATTTTCTATACCACACAAGGCAGGCTGAACCAAAAGTAGAACTTGAAATGAAATGTTTAGGCTTCCATTGTTTCCAAGGTCTCTAAGGATTCCAGGGCTTCAAACTGGTTTTCCTCTGGTTCGGGATAACCAGCAGAGCCCCTGAAGAGCAAGATTGAAAGGCTTCCAATCTGAAAATATATGAAACATCCAAAGCAGTGAGTCACAAATGAACCAAAATCTCTTCCCACAATTCATTGCCACCCTGATCCGTGAATCCTATCAAATTCCTGCATCAAACACAAGCACAAAACCACTTCAATATGCCTGGATTCAATAGCACTCCATTTATATACATATTACATACAGCTATGTCAGTGGAGTCAGCGGCATCAAAGAAGTCAAGGGATTTCGCTGCAAGATCAAGTGCATCTTCTTGCATTGTTTGAAGCATAACGGTCTCACAAAGAACTAATATGACTGTACTTCAATCTGAGGCTTTCTTGAAAAGAAAAATTCGAGAGCTAGAGATGTTGGTAACTGAGAATTGAAGAAGCAAAATGGATAGTTTTGGATATGGGACTAAGTTCTGGATGAAGTGCTAGAGGTGGTGGTGATGGGAATTATACTAATCAATGAATGTTGACATGTTTCATTAAGTAAATAAGGCCTTAAACAAAAGGGCAAAATGTAAATAAAGCCTCAAATAGAAGAGAAAAAAATTGAAACTACATTTTTTTTAACCACAAACGCTGATCACAGTTGCATTCTGTTGTAAAAGGCAACATTTCTGAGGCGACTCCAGATTGCCTACCAATCTCTTTATCAGTCAAAAAATCTCTGCACTGTCAAAAAATCTCTGCCAAGAATACAGTTTCAGGAAATGTTAATTTTGATTTACGGGAAGGCTTCAATAGCAGCAAATGTGGTCTTGCTGTCTTTATTGAAGACAGCTCCCATCAAATTTTTGGGTCACAGAGCATCCAGTTCCCGTTTACAATTTGAGACATTCAGGTTGAAACAAAGACTGGATGCTGGATATGATCGGTATGACACTTCTGTACAGGATGTGCTAAATAATAATTTATTTTCTTTCATTTTTGGTCTTAATTTCAAATTGTTTTTCGTTTGGTTGCTTTATAATAGGAGGTAACTAGAGACGTTTTTCTGGTTTGCTGTAATGGCCTTGAATTGCAGGGCTAGAAATCCAAGTCTATTAACGCAGTTTATGCCATCAAACCAATTCAATTCCACGCAATCCAAGGCTAAACAGTAATGGCCTCGAATTGCAGGGCTAGAAATATACACGCAATGAACAAGATACAATTTTCATTTTCATGTTCTTGAACATAAGCAAGATCGCCAGTTTCTGTACAGGGAGATTGTTAAAAAGTGCTTGTGTAAATCTGGATGCTCCCTTGAAGGGCTTAATTTACATGGAACTCCGTCTCCTGTGGTTTATAACCATTTTTTATTTTATTTGAATATATAGTGCACTCAATTAGGGCCCCAGCAACTCAAATAAAAAACCATCCTCATCGATTTCTCTGCTGCCTGATACTTCTCGCTGGATGTTTTGCCAGCTTCCCTTCTTGGATCAAAAGAAATGGAGACGGGTTTAACTTGCAGAGCTGATGATCCTACTGCAGAACTCCATTTCTCTAGAAGAGCTGGTGATTTGGGTATGATCATATGATCTTTGAGCCCAAATGCAGCTCCTAGAGTGAGAACAATGCAAGCTTTGTCGGCAAACCTCATTGTCAAAGTGAGGCTCTAGATTAAGAATTGAGGCTTTAGTGTAGGGTTCTTCTGTGACTGAGAAAAATGAATTATATAGACCTGTGATGGCATAGTTGAGGCTCAATTTGGAGAGGAACATATGCTGTTCTGTGAACATGGACTCCTTCCCATGTTGTCTTATTCTTTTTTTCTTCTTTCAAGTTTTGGATCAACTAGTCATTAGGCATTTCTCACTTATACTATTCCCTCACTTGCCAGATAAATTCCCCCTTAAAATGGAGCTTTCCCACTGAATTCATCATCAACCTGTCAAAAAAATATATTCCGTTGCCGGGACTTGAACCCGGGTCTCTCGGGTGAGAGCCGAGTATCCTGACCAACTAGACTACAACGGATTGTTGTGACGTGGTGGGAATAATAGTAAATTTAATATTCCATAACTAATGTTTCACACCCTAGCCAGAAGGATAAATGAAACGGCTAGAATCCATAATTGAGGAATGGCGCCAGTCCAGGAGGAGAACCATGAAAATACGGAGAACGTATCCAGCCTATTCAGAGAGCAGAAAAGGCCTAGGCACAAGGTGGATATGAGAATGGTAGGTCAAGGTGGATATGAGAATGGTAGGTCAAGCAGGTGCTGTAGTGACGATCTTAACAATGACGAGAACCACCTCCTGGCCGGAAAATTTGTCCGGAGTTATTGGCACGCCATAACAAGATAATCTAATGGCCTCGGGTAAATGATCCCTATGACATCTGCTGTTGCGAAAAATGGAAGAGCCAAACTTCAAAATTAGCTGCTCATGACGGGAAAGAAAAGAAATATATATATACAGAGACACACAAGTCCATGATAAATCATGATATCCCAACAAATGCATGAGCTATTTTTTTTTTTTTTGGATTCGAGGAAATCTTACTCCCCGGAAAGCACACTTTGTATGCCTAAATGAACGAGTAAAATCCCGACTATCCCAAACTCTTACAGGAGGTGTACACCCTGACTCGAACTCGAGACCTGTTGTGCATATTTCAAGCCCTTTACCATCACAACACACCCTTTAGAGACCATGAGATACCTTATTGATCAAATACAATTTCCAATACACAAGCCTTAAAAGGCCGGCACAAATCTGAGCAGCCATCCCTAAATTATACAAAAATAAGCTTACTTTATGTTCACTGCAAAACAAATTCACTATCTACATTTGCGGCAAGATCAAAACCGCATCTCACAGCTACTGTACTGCTGCTTCAACCTGCTGTCGAGCCAGGTACTTTTCTCGCCGCTCTTTCTGAAGAATAATAGTAAGGAAGGAGAAGAGATTATATTCTGACACAGATAATATAAAAATAAACGTTCAGGGAAATCAGACGGAAAATTTATACCCATTCATCGATAACGAGACCTTCCCCAACAACTCGGGGCCCTGTGTCTGGTGGAGGTTTCTTCCGTACTTGAAGAGCAGCTTCTGCTTCAGCCAAACGATGCTTCAATTTCTCCATTGCCTTCAGAGAAAACAATCTCAATCTTACTTTTAGCTGTTTATTGTTCTCATAATCAACAGATGAGCACAGAACAGTAAAATTTACTTACAGGACTAGGACGCTCTGCATCTAGAAACACAACCCGCAATATTTGCTCAACTGCCACATGATCCTTTTGTTCATCAAACTACAGAAAAGATGGTAAATTTTGGTTCAAATTAGTTTATTCCCTTGATATAAAAATATTGTACTAACTGTTATTGCCATGAGAAGTTGGATTAACCTTAGTTACAAATTGTGTTAATCCATGACAGTATTGCACAACAACTACATAGTTTTCACCAAACAACCATAACAAACCTTACAAAAAGGTTTTTGCAGGATCTAGATTCAATGTCAAAGTATGAATGAAGACTATCTAAAAATCATCATCTCCAATCAAACTGAGCTTTCCAAATAAAGCAGCAGTTTACGCTTACTAAAATAGTTAGAAAACTCAACTCCTGTCCAGCACACTACTTGACTACCCATGCTCATAGCTAAAACCTTTCTTTCTTTTTTTCTTTTTTTGAATTATGTTCCTTGATCTTTGGTTGCAATCATTTGGCATCTTCAAGCATGAAAATGGAAATGATTTACATTTTCACAAATGGAAAAAGAAAATGTAAATCATTAATGTGCAGGTACCATGGAACATCTTTCAATCCCGCAAGCTCGTGAGAATATCTGAAAACCCATCAGGTGCCACAAATCCAATAACCAAAGTTTTTCAATGCTAAAACTTCCAAAATAGAACGTCTGAGCCCTGAAAATGTTTATCCTATCACGTTGCAGCAATAGCTAAGATTAACATTTCTCAGAGAAAATCATCAGATTGTTCATTTCAAATTTATTTCAAAATTCAAAAGTGAAACAAAAACTATCAATGGGAACAGCTATTCCTCAAAGGAGAGTGATATGAAAAGCACAAGTCAATATGACTTACTAGCTCAGGCACATACTCCAATCCTCCCTTCACTTTCAAACTCACAATCTTGAATTTAGCCTTTCTCTTCTGGTCCAGTTGTTTTTCATTGTTCTCCGGTGCATCCACAAACTTGAAAACTGTCCATGAAAATATAAAATTCAAAACACCAAATAAAATACACAAGTTCACACATTTAAAGCAACCAAGAGCTAACAAATACAACACCCCTAAGAACAAAAAGACAGAAGCATCATGACCAAACTACCCGTCGCAATAAGGCTCTCTCCAGGAGCAAGAATACCACCGGGCGGACGCATATAACAGCTCTTCGGTGCAGTCGTTTGAAACTATAACATCACATAAAAAAAACCAGTTAGATGGTTCGAAAAGGTTGCTTCCAATGATCACAAGTAACAGCACTAGCAAGCATAAGTTGTTTTATTTTAAAAAAATAAAAAAATACTACAATTATTTTATAACAAATACTAAAGAAACCAATTCAGAATAACAAATTAGTACACAGATAGGACACCAAAAGAAAAGGCATCATTCAGTGTACTTACTAAAAATTTAGAACAGACAAAAACATAACTGATGTAATATTAACATTAAAATAACAATCCCCTTTACAACTAAAATGCAAACCTCCCACCTAAATTCTGCTCATATTATTAAATAATGTAATTAGGCTCCGAGTTATTATGAATTCTAAACAAAAAGTATAAAAATGAAATTAAAAAATAATTATACCTTAAAAGCAACATGAGACTTGCTTGTGTTTTTTAAGCTTACTGCGCTTCTAACTTGCTTCCCGGGTTCATCTACAAAAAAGAAATATATGTGTATGTTATATATATATACACACACTAAAAAAATTATAACGACGACAATAAAATAGCTAAAAAAAGGAGTTGACCAAATTGAAGAGTCAACGAGGAGAAAATAAAAAACGACAACGTACAAGGGAAGTAGAGATTATTAGAAGGATCAAGCCGGAGCCTTCGCCGAGAAGGTAGAAGCGATCGTGCAACAGAAGAAATTGTCGTTGACTTCAAACCGCTACTATTAACCGCCACGCTTCGGCTACTGTTGCTGCTACCTTTATGACTGTGGTTAAGGTTTTGGGTAGAGGACGAGGAGGAAGAGTTAGTTGCCTTTGGCCAGAAAGGACAGAGCCTAAACAGCTTCATGTTGTGGTCGCCGTTGGTTTTATGTCGGTCAGATATCGCCATCTCTTACCGGGAATTTCACGTTGCCGTTAAGTAAAAAGATTAGCATCAGTTAGTTATGTTGTTTCGAGAAAGACAAAAGCAAGTGGTCTCGAGATTTAAATATGGTTGTCGGATTTCAAATGGTTTTGTCTAAATTTGGATTTCATATTTTAGTTTTCGAGTCCGTTCTTTGTTGGGCTGTACTTAAGGGTAAATATGGGATAAAATAAATACGAAGGGTAGTTTGGTACAGAAAATAATTGTTTTAAAAAAAAAACATCGGTACAGTACGTAAAGGTTAATGTTATGGAAATTACTGTTGATGGTTAAATGTTATTATTTTTGTATTATAAAAATATTTTAAGATAATTATTATTATTTAAAAAAAAATGTATTTTAATATTGCTATTACAATAACAAACAAGCTATAAAAGTTTACGGGCGGCTGCAGTTTAGCTGATACTATATAATATATATTTAATATGTAATTATATAAAATGATATTTTGCGGTCAAGTGGTGAAGGCATGCTTGACATTCCTTTCCCAAAAACTGGGTTCAAAACATTAAAATATATGTTTATTTTTTAAAATATCGACACGTTTTTAAACAGCTCCTGCTTCACCTATTTAGGTTAATTAAGGTAGCGACAGATACCTAATTGGTGGTGGTCATGAATTAAAGGCAAAGGATGTTGCCAGATGTCCGGCTGATGTTGCTTCTCCTTCATCTGGTAAGCCCTAAATCCCCCCTGATTTCCATCTTTCCTTTATACAAGATTTCTATGATATCAAAGCTTTTTTTTTTTTGTGGCTGTGTTTTTTCTTTCAAAAATAATATTATTCATACTCAAATAGTGGTGGTGCATGGAGTGTCGCCGCGGGGGAGGAGGGTGGTGGAGGAGGAGAAAATAATTAGAGGGAAAAATGGAAGATAACTGGGAGCCGGGATTTTAATTTACCTGAAGTCGCATGTGGCTCTCTGAGTTCTACATAAGACATGTAATTTGTAAGTCGTGATGTCACATCTAATTCGTAAACTGTATTATTTCTTTAAATACTTTTTAAATTATATTATTTTTTTAGCTAAAGCCAAAAAAGCTAATGAATCCCCGCAGCTTTTGATAGATGAATAAATATATTCTGTAATTTTTAGAAAAAAGAAATCTCAAAACGATGAAGAAATCGCCTACTTCAAATCAAATCATAAAGAAACGTAAGATTTGGATGTTTTTCACTTTATTTCAAAAATGGTTTTAAAAATTATTTATATTTTATTTTAAATTAAAAAAATTAATATTTTTAAATTATTTTTATGCATGAATATAAAAAATATATAAAAAAAATATTATTATAATATATTTTTAAACAAAAATTATTTTTAAAAATAACTTTAATTATACTGTCAAACAGTAACAGAGTCGAAATAGAGCCAAAGCTAAACCTTTTTAATTTTATATTTTTGAAAACAGAAAAACTGCCGTTAGCCCCTGGCCGCTGAAATTGATTATTTTTCCAGCTTTTGGAAAGTGTGATGGTTTTTGAGGGTACTGAGATTGAACCATGGGCTGAAAGGCGTTTAGCTCCCAGGTTTGCGGGTAGTGGTTTTAAGATTCCAAGGGGTGATTTCTCTCCAAGTTGAAGTTAGTATTCAGATTATCAAATGACCATGAATATATATATGATTTCCTTATGGGTTGGTGGTGTCATGATAAATATTACTCTCAATTTGGACCAAAATGTGGCTTAACTTAACAAATTCTATACCTAATTTTCATCGAGGACTGCCAATTATTATAATTATAACATATACTAAAAGAGCTTAGTTTTTAACTGTACATTGTGAGTGTTTGGATTGTAATAGTATTTTTTGGTGGGGTTGGTTTTTGGGTCAGTTTGGTTCGGACGGGCCATGGTTTGTTTTAATTTTTTTATATTTCTTTACACAATAAAATAATTATTCTACCCTTAAATAAGACCAAAAAAACAACAGTTGTTAGGGAGGTGTCACGGTAATTTCACATTCCATTGCACAGTAAAACAACTCTTTTACCCTCTAATAAGACAAAAATCAAGGTTTGCCTGTAGGGGTATTTCATATATTTTTTTAAATATCTAAATATTAATTTGACCTTGATAAGATAAAATAGAAGAGTTAGTTGTAGGGGTGTATGGTAATTTATCATTTTATTATTATTATTATTTTCCTGCGGACACTGTGGGCGCCTCTGACACATGCGCCGAAGGTTTTCTTCATGATGCTCCAGTCGAGCCGCGCTTGTGGCATTATACGGTGGTGAAAAATATTCATTCGGCATCTCACTTGATGCGCTGCCATGTTCTCTTCCTCATGGTGTGGCGTGGGTCATCGCACGGTGGTCGGAGATGTGACGGTAGTCGGTTGAAGTTTTCTCTCTTTTACTTGCTAAATTACACGTCAGACCCCCGATTTAATGGTTGTTTCATTTCAATCCCTAATCTTTTAATTGTGTTGTATGATTCTTATTTCTGTTATGTAAGTATTGATTTGTTTCAATTGTGTTCTACGATTGAAATTGATTATATATTACATTTTCATTGTAGTCCTTATTCTTTTAATTTTGGGTTTGGTTTTCAATCCCTTAATATATTCGGTACTGAATTTTTGTTTTTTTTCAATTTTGTCCTTTGATTAAAATTGATAATATATTTGGTTTTTATTTCGGCTCTTATACTCTTAATTTTTTATTTTAATTCCTTTATTTTTTTATATTTTTGAAATAGTCCTTATTTTTGTCCATGTTTATATATATATATGCTCTTAGCTTTGGTTTTTATTTTTTATTATTTTCTTTTTTGTTGAGGTAGTATTTTTTTGAAAAAAATTATTCTTAAATTTTAGTTTGCGTTTGTGATCATTTGAAAATTGAATTTTTTTTCCTTTGTTCTTTCTCTTAGTTTCTTTATTTATTTGTTTTTTCCATGTCAAATGATATTTTTTAAGCTAATAATTTTTATTTTTGTTTTGTCATTTATTTTATTTTTTTGTTTGCTCTTTTGTTAAAGTTTTTAGGCTTTTTTTATTCTTTGATTTAATTTTGTTTTTTCCATTATTAATGTAATAATAATAATAATAATTTGAGTTTTTTTCTTTCTTCCTCTTTTGTTAATGTTTTTGAGTTTTTTTTCTCAGGGTAATTTAATTTTAGCAGTAATAGTAATGATATTTTTAGATGTTAAAACTTCGATGTTGTTGTTGTTATAATAGGATGTGTTGATGTGTTTTATTATATCAAACCTTACATATATAGATGTTATATTTTATTTTTTAACTAGCAAAAACTATAAATTACTTCAATCCCAACAATTATAAAAATTGTTAACTCAATCTGCATTATTGCGAACAATCTAACTAGTAGTGACTAAATTAGATAGGGACTAATTTATGATAGTTACTGTATAAAAAATCTTAAACTTTTTCATATATATGAATTTTGATTCCAAAGAAAACAAAAAAAAAATCTCAAACCGTTACATATGATTTCATAATTATTTTTTTTAAATCAATTTTTCAATTTTGTCATAAATAACTTACAAAAAAATTAATTAAAATGGTTTTAAATTTGAAGTATATTTGGTAAAAAACTAAATATATTTTTTTAAGACAATAAAATAAATGTAGTACAAGTTATAATGTTATTGTGTTATACCATAGTTAGAAGTCAATAAAACACTAGGCTCGGGTTATATTTTTTTTCTACACACACATAGTCAACATTTCTCTTAAAAAAATAAGTTTTAATCATGAATTAAAAACTAGTAGTATATTAAATGATATTTTTATCTAATATTGAGACAAAAACACATTGAATCTACTTGGATCAATCCAGGTTAACATGTGAAACTTGTGGGGATAATCTTGAAAAAACTAAATATGAAAACTCAATCCTCAATTAATTTAATATTGATGGATAAATTTGATGAAAAATCAACACTTAATTAAAAGAAGTAATCTAAAACCAACCAACTAAACACGCGATGCAAGTCATGCATGTTATTTAATGCAATAAATTCCAAATTATAAAGATTATTTTTCACTCAATTACATGACAATAAAGTTAATGATATTTTTTTGCATAGATTTTTTTTTTAAAAAAAAAGAAGAGAAGTAATATGATAGGTGTATTGGATTGAGAAGACAAAAGTAAATCATGGACAACAAATAGTAATCTTGTTTTTTTTAGTTTTGAGTTAAAAAAAATAAAAACATTTATAACAAAGGTTTATATTGTATTTAATTTAAATTAAGAAACATAAAATACATTAAAGAGAAATAGTCTAAATGATGTGATTTAACCTGTAAAGCCTATGATTTGGATCATAAACTCAATTGGGTTTAATATATATTACAAGAAAGATAAACGGCGTGGCCTCTCCACTGTATACCCTCTCAGTAAACACTGTGGATTCGAGCAGTGCACGCCCGAAAATGGCCCTCGGGCGCGCGGCGAGGAGGGGCTGGCAGGCGGGGATAAATGCGGTTTTTCCTTTTTAATTTTTAATTTTTTTTTAAAATATTCGTTTGTGAACAGTGAACTGACGGTTTCGTCCCCGGTAATAGGACAAAATAAGGCATTCGGGCGCGGGGCAAAGGCGTAATTGCGCGCGGCCGGACCGGCCCGGTCTGGTCCGCCGCAACTTTTTCTTTTTTTATTATTTTCGAAAATGGCTAAAAACGATTTTAGCCCCTAATAAGACAAAAACAATGAATTGGGTCCAGGGTTATAACGGTAATTGACCCTATTTTTCAATTTTTTTAATCGGCGTCTCTGGGGGCGTGAGGCGCACGCGCCAGACGGTTTCCCGTCTCACGCCCTGTTCAGGCGTCGCGTGCGGACTCCTCCGGTGTCCGGAAATTGGATCCCGGGGGGCAGAACGATGCGCCGCCGCGTGGTCTTCCTCCCGCGGTGGTGCGTGTAGCCACAACATGCCCGGCGACGCGGCGGAGGCCGGTTGAAGCCGGCGGCCACGTTTCTCTCTCTCCTGCACGTCAATGTGCAGGAGAGTCCCCCATATATTTGGACTTTGCACTTCGGTCCCTCGACTTTGAATTTCGTTTTTGGTCCTCATTTCTGTTATATAGGTTTTGATTTTGTTCAATTGGGTCCTCCGATTTGAATTGATTGAATGTCAAAGTTTCACTTCGGTCCTTCCACTTTCAATTTCCGGATTGGCTGTATGTCAGTCAATCAATTCGGTACAAAAGTTCCGATTTTTGCAATTTTGCCCTCTGATTTCAATTGAGAATAAAAGTAATTTGCATGTCAGCCCTTTGACTTTTAATTTGTTAATTTCAGCCCTTTATATTTGATTTTCATTTAAGTCCTTATACTTTTATTTTTTTATATTTCTACAATAATCCCTCCTTTTGTCCATGTTTATATAAAAGTGTATTTAACACAATAATAATAATAATGATAATAATAATAATAATACTAATAATAATAATTATTATAATAATAATAATAGTTATAGTAATAGTAATAATAATAATAGTAATAGTAATAGTAAAACTAATAGTAATAATAATAATAATAGTAATAGTAATAGTAATAGTGATAATAATAATAATAATAATAATAATAATAATAATAATAATAATAATAATAATAATAATAATGATGATGATGACTTAATTATTTTTTGTTCTTACTCTTCTGTGTTTTTTTATTTCTCCCGATAATTTGATAATATTTTTTTTTCCGGTTATAGCAATAATAATTGTTTTTGTTTTTTTTTTCTTTTGTTAAAATTTCTTGCATGTTTTTAGTCTTTCATTGTTTTTTTCCTTTCATTATTAACATAATAATAATAATATCAATAATAATAATAATAATAATAATAATAATACTAATAATTACATTGTTTTGTGTGCTTGCTCTTTCTTTAATGTTTTTTTTCCCTCCGGATAATTTCATATGTTTTTTTTTGACAGTAATAGCAATGATAGTTTTTTTTTTTTTAATCTTTTGTTAAAGTTTATAAGATGTTTTTAGGCTTTCATTTATTTTTGTTTCTTTCATTATTAACATAATAATAATAATTATAATAATAATAATAATAATAGTTATTATTATGAATATTATAATAATAGTGATTATGTATTCTATTATTATAATAATAGTGATTATTTATTCTTTCAGAATAATAATAATAATAATAATAATAATAATTTTTTAATTTGTTTTTCTTGCTTGCTGTTTTGTTCATGCTTTTTACTTTTTTCCCTCGGTATAATTTAATAATTTTTGTTGTTTTTATTCTAGCGGCAATAATAATTTTAAATGTTAAGACTCCGATGTTGCTATTTCCCTATTTTTACTTTGTCTATTAATTGATTTTTTGAATTTTATTATCTGCACAATAATGATTTCAGTCATTTATTTTTTTTCTTATTCAAATATGTTGCTCTTTTTTTTAATGTTAATGTGCGCCCTTTTGTGATTGTTTATGACGCAATACCTATATTCTAAAAAATATAATCTATGCTTACGTGACAAACTTAACTCAAAATTTTAAACATTTTATCTTTTAATCTATAATTTTTATTTACTTATATCATATAAATTTATCGTTGTACATTTAATTATATTAAATTATATATAAAAAAATACCCGCGGCAACGCGCGGGCAATTATCTTATATATATATATAAAAGCTCAATGCACTGGGTCTTTGAAAGGAAGAGTCAAGGTCTGCATGCTTGAGTTTTTTTTAGATTGTTCACCCATTTTAATATAAAAAAGATAAATGACATGTCATTAATTATGATAGATAAAATGTAGTTTACTAGTTCAAATTTCAATAGCCACCATGATAGTTAAAAAATCAGTACAACTTTTTTCTTGCATAAAAAAACCTGTTTTTAACATGTTTTAAGCAAAAAAAAACAAAACAAAAAAAAAACCTCTACAAACACTCCTAAAACATGTAGAAACTAACTTTGCAACCTAAGAAACCCAAAATGGACCTAATTATAAAATCAAACTAGATAAAAAAAATTCTCATCATAGACTTAAATATGTTTTTAGGCAATATCAAGGTTTAAAACAACCACTAGAATACACCTTTTATTTACTGGAATTTGTCGGCATTGTTTTCAACTATTTTGGTGATCAAAATAGATATACATTTTTTTTATCTTTTTTGTGTCTATACATGAATCTAATAACTCTCTCTCTCT
Source organism: Salix brachista (assembly GCA_009078335.1). Lineage (NCBI taxonomy): Eukaryota > Viridiplantae > Streptophyta > Magnoliopsida > Malpighiales > Salicaceae > Salix > Salix brachista. The sequence goes on from CM018587.1 coordinate 31,994,738, forward strand.
CCCCTTAAACAAACCAAATACTGGAAAAAAAAATAAAAAATACCACCAATTAATTGAAAAACAATACTAAACTAAAAGTATTGATTACTTTTTAATTGAAAAAAAATGACTAAACTAAAATTTCCCCTATTATTTTAGCTTTGAAAATCTATCTTTTAAATTCTACTACTTATTCAAATAAAAAAGAAATTAATTATTAACTTGATCTAAAAACAATTCAATTATGCAGAAAAGAAATTAAGTACCAGAATAATTTCTTAAAAAAAATCAACTTTCCAATAATTCAACTAGGTAAACCAAATCGATTTTGAATTGATTTTTTTGGAACTTGCATTGGCTAGGAGGCAACGTTAGCTGAATACCTGGTAGACCTAGCCTAGCCATACATAGGAGTGAGTAAAAAAAAAAAAAAAATTAACCAAAAAAAGTTTAAAAAGATAACTGAAAAAACCGAATCATTAGAATTTTTTTTAATTAAACTGACTAGAATATTTTACAAAAATTTCTGGTCTGGTGTGATTTTGGTTTCTTAAGGATGAAAACCGATAAACTACAAACAAATCTAACCGGTTCAATTTAAAAATAAAACCCACCGCTATCAACCCTAGCAGCCACCCCCTCCCTTTGCATCTATTACCAGCCGTCCCCCTCCCTTTGCATCTATAAAAACCACGCTTTCTGCATGCTTTTGCAGCTCATGAGTCATGACAGTTCTAAATATCTAGATGATGATTTTGAAATCAATTCAAATTAAATATCCCCATTCTATGTGGATAGAATTGTTGATTCAACAATCTATTTAATTTCCTTTCCCTAAATAAACATCAATTTCCCAATAAAAATATAGCAATGCTGCTGTAATTGTTTTAGATCGAACAATTTTCTCATGTTCCGTCACTGTTATGACTCATGAGCTGCAAAAGCTGCTCCATCGGGATGATTATCAGAAATTATCATCATTTGGGGCTAAGAAATTAAACAATTATACTGTAACAATTCATTCCATCATGCCATTAACTTGGATCAACTGGTCTGCAATGACATTGCTAATTGACAACCTTCGAATTTTAGAAGTTTATCAAACACCTGATATGCTCATAGCAAAAGTAGTAGAATGACTATTACACTCTGGATACCTAAAATCTAGTAGTACTGGGACCCCAGCAGCTCAGATTCATACTTTTCTCCAAAGATTTCTTCCTCTTCATATTGGCTTTTCTGATCTCATTAGACACTGCTGCTGCTGCCGCTTCTGTTGACGAAGAAGAACTAGACGAAGAAGAAGAGGCCATGATCTTGGACTGGGTAAATGATCTGATATTGCTCTTGGCATGCTGTTGGAGTAACCTTATAGTGTAATTCCACCTGCAAATGCCTTGGTCTTTCAGTGCCTCCACCGCTCCGATACTAGCCGCAACAATCCAAGCTTTGCTCGCCGAGGCACTCATTTTCAGGTTTTGATTTCTCGGGTTGCTGATCTTTCTTGAGAGAGAGATGCGGAATGAAAGGGCGACTATCGACCAGTTCTTGGTGTGGGGTTGCTGCGATGGAGGGCTAAATGCTATATATACTACGGGAGCTGGGCGTGGTTTTTGGCAAAACCCCAAAAACCAGAGGCGGAAAACCAATAGATGGGAAGACTACCCATGGTTTTTTTTGGACCGTAAAACTGGAAAATATACACCGACGCCAACTCATACCATCTTTCACAAGACACGGAAAAACAAAAAACATTATGGTCCCCCAGCTCTTATAAGTCTCGAACATTCCTGAAACTTTCACTCTTTTTACTCTCTCTTTGTTCCCTTTTGAGATTATATTTCTTTAAATATGTTTTGGTGCCTTAATTTATAAAATATGTAATTAAACTCATAATTAGAGCAAATAATTTAAACTTAAAATAAAATCTTATAACGAATAGGATGTTTGTAAGATAACGTTATAAAAGTTCAAAGTTCAATTAATTATACACATCGAAACATAAAAAACAATGGGAACTACTACTTTCAAACATGCACTTATTAGAAGAAGTTGTAATTATAGGACACGCTATCATTATTATTTTTTTATCTCAGCACTTTATTTTTTTTAGTTAATTAAATTACTCGTTAATATGTTAATTAATTATGAGATGTGATGAGATCATAGTCATTAACATAAAACTTGTGTGTAACTTAGCCCACACATAACATGATATTTTCTAGCAATTGTTTTCCCGCTAGACACCCTAAAACAAGATTCAATCTCCTATATTTATAAGAGTCGCGTGTTAAAGAAGATCGAAATTAAATAGAAAAATCAACTTTAATTGGGATTAATAACAAGTCTTATGTCAAGTAGAAACCAACAATATAAAAAAGAGTTTTACATCCTGCTAGATTTACAAGCATTTAAGCCTTACTCGTGATCAAGTTTAGAAAGATTGAGCATAACATCTTGTTAGATCCTCTCACCACGAGTTTTGACCTCCGCTAAACTTTTACAACGGATCTTATTTCACTTGGTTTCTTCTTATAATAAATTTTATGAAGAAAATAGTTTTTAATATGAAATATATCAATGCATCAATACCATTGCTCAATTTATTTAAACAATCTAGAGTAATAAAAGGTGTGATCTAGCATAATTAACCAAGTTGTCAAAAGCAACACCAGTAGCTCGCTTGAGATAGAGAATGACAGAACAAAGACCAGTTCAATGTTTAGAATTATGACTAAAAGAATCAAAATTATAAACTTGAAAACATGGTTAAAAATCTTGTTTATAAATAACATTTATTTGGTCTCTATTTTGAGATATTCACCAAATACAAAATAGAAATAAATGTGTTTACTATCTTTTCATATGTTCATGGTCAAGATATGAATACCCTTTTCTAAAGTATATGCTTTCGATACTTTTAGCCCTGACTTTGTACTTGCTTCATGTTTCATTGTGGATACGATCAATCATGTATATATATATATATACACACATATACATACACACACACACACACACACATATATATATATATATATTAGTAAGGTATTTTATATTTGCAAGTAAAATTTATTATAGAAAAATATAATGTGTATAAAGTTTTTTTTTCTCAAATATTGAAACGACAACAATTTAATCAACTCAACCCAATTCAAGTTAACATGCTAAAACTATAATGAGACATGTACCCGACAATTAAAATATACAAATTAGAACTGGATAAATTCGAGCCACCAAGCCTATACTCAGGAGAGAGTTTTGGCCTAAAAAATCAAATTTCCATCCATTTTCACCTAAAATACCTCAAAACACCATAAAAATCTTATAAACCATTTATCAATCTCAAAACACTTAAAAGATTACTCATAGAAAATAAATAAAAATAGACCAAATAAGAATATAAAAACCAACCCTAATAAGCTACTTTTCTTGTTATGTTTATAGTAAGAAATCAATTTCATTGAACTCATTTCATCAAATAAAATTCATTGATACAAGTTTTTTTGCTGGCTAGATAGTGACCAAATAATTCTTTTCAAACGCTGGCATTGATCCGACAGAAAGAATTCATGTCATTTCCAGCCCAATTCTACATGTTCCAGACGGGCCGAAAGAGAAATGACAATAAATTTGAGTTTTATTTAAATAGCACACTGGATTCTTTAAGGAGGCTTGCTGTAATCACTAAAACATCTTACAACTTGGAAATCTCTAATCTCACTGTTTTTAAAAAGTTTTTAATTTAAAAAGAATGTATTTTTTTTATTTGAAATTATTATTTTTTGATGTTTTTATATTAGTTTTTGATGTTTTTAGATTTTTTTCATGTGCTGATGTCAAAAATAATTTTTAAAAAATAAAAAAAAAATATCATTTTGATTTATTTCTAAACAAAAAATACTTTAAAAAAAACAACAATAAGCATACTCCAAACAGAAAGTACGATGATAACATATCTTTAATTGACATCGCAGTATCATGGTTGGTCTTGACAATTCTTATCGATTTCTTTAATTTATTTTAGACCTTCATGGGATCCAAAGAGGATGACAGGAAGAAACCGATTCTTGTGTTATAAAAATATTTTTGAATTTTTTTTTAAATTATATATTTTAAAACACCCCACAAGCTAATAATTGTTTTTAAAGTGTCTTTTTACTTTAAAATATATATAAAAAATAATGTATATTTTTTTAAAAAAATATTTTGAATGTCACCTCATCAAAACAATTTAAAAATGAATTTTGAACAGAAAAGATTCTATTTTTTTTTTATGAAAAAGTAGTTTGAGGTGCTTCCCAAACACTGATTTTAATGTGGTTGGATTTCATATAAATTAAACAACAATAACTATCATTGCTGATTTTTGCTGAAAAAAATTAAAATTACAGATGCTCACAATCACGTATAGAGCCAAAAATCTCACTGAGAGTACATCCACAAGATCTACATAATACTGGTTTTTTTTTTGGCAAGCGAAACATTCTTTGATTATTTCATTTAAAACCTGAGTATATGCATTGACTCGCGTAGGGGAGGATGAATCGGAGGTTTTTTTCTTGCTCGACTCATCCTTGTGCGCGTGAGCTAACTCTACTTTCTTTATTGGTTACTATCTCATCTCAAGTTTTAGTATATAAACACTTAATGACTTGTAGTATTGTAACTCCATCTGCAGATTCCTAGTTGGTCTTTCACTGTTTCAATCCAGTTTCCACCTGCTGCACTCATTGTTTTCTGGTCTTTCTTTGGACACAGAGAGCTGAACGCATAGAATTTCTGGAAGCTAAGGGCCTGTTTGGGAGGGCGGTTGCGGTTGTTTTTTAAAGTGGTTTTCATTTAGAAATACATCAAAATAATATTTTTATATTTTTTAAAAATAATTTTTGACATCAGCACATCAAAATAATTTAAAAACATAAAAAAAAATTCATTTAAAATGAAAAAAAAAATCAATTTTTTTGGAAACGGCGGTTGTACCGCCGTCCCAAACAGCCTCTAGGCGCTCGTATGGTTATGTGGTACAAACTGCGTTTTGTTGAAAACGCAGTTTGTACCCCTTTTGTAGTGTTTGGCAACTTTAAAATTGATGGTGGGACCCATCAATTTTAAAGTTGCAAACCACGGTTTGTGGAAAGCAGAAAATTGCTGCTTTCCGCAAACCGTTTTGACCTGAGGGGGCGGTAAGCTATGCGCCCCCCTGAGGTCTATATATATATATATATATATATATATTTATATTTTTATATATATATATATTTATATTTATATTTATATATAAATATATTTATATTTATATTTATTTATATTTATATTTATTTATATTTATATTTATATTTGTATTTATTTATATTTATATTTATATTTGTATTTATAAAAAATATAATTTTTGTCTCGCAATTCTAATTTTGTTTTAAATGATATTTTAATATTGTTTTGGGATCGAAGAGCCCTTCACGTATAGATTTAGTTTGGATGAAATTACAAGTAGTTTGATGAGAGAATATAAACAAGTGTCTAATTTAGTTGAATTATTAATTATATTTTTTTTATTATAATTATTAAATATTTAAAAAACAATATATATATATATATATAGTGTGTGTGTGTGTGTGTGTGTGTGCGCGCGCGCGCGCACATGTGTTATGTAATTTCACAAGTTAAAAGCAAAATAAAAAACTTTTTAACCAAACACATAAAACAACTTTTTTTCAACCTTAAACTCAACCACAGTTTTAACCAAACACTTCACTGCTTATTTTGAACCGCAGAAAAAACACTTTTTTTGAAACTGTTTTTTTTCAACCTCAACCACAACAGCAACCGCAATACCAAACAGACTCTAAGTAGAGAAATGTGTGTTTTGGATCTCTAAAAGGGTCTTTCTTATATCAATGTTGGTATTTTTCCATGAGGTTAACGAAAACCATAGGCAGGCTCGCCAATAAGCTTAGTAAATAACTCACAATACCAAAACGTAGTGCTGCGTTTGACATGAGGTCTCTAGCCTGTTTGGGAAGGCGGTTGCGGTTGCGGTTGTTTTTGAAAGTGTTTTTCATTTAGAAATACATCAAAATAATATTTTTTTATTTTTTAAAAATTATTTTTGACATCAGCACATCAAAATGATTTAAAAACACCAAAAAAAATTCATTTAAAATGAAAAAAATTCAAATTTTGAAGAAACGGCGGTACAACCACCATCCTAAACAGCCTCTATATCCCTGAGTTCCGGCCATGAGGGGATCAAGAACAAAATTAGCGAACAAGAAAGAATACTAAAATATAAATTGTGTCCTCAAGATTTTTAGGTATGATCACACTCCATATCCATGTAAGGTAGGAATTTTATTTATTTATTTATTTATTTATGGTACTCTCGGGTTAGTCTTTTTTTTTTTTTTTAATTTATGGTACTCTCGGGTTAGCCTTAGCCTGTTTAGAAGTCCGGTTTTTTAAATGTTTTTTATTTATAAATACATTAAAATAAGTTTTTTTTTAAAAAAAAGTTAATTTTACATCAGTACATCATAATAATTTAAAAAAAAATTAATTTAAAGCAATTTTTTTTTTTTTAAACCTGTCTCTTCAATGATGTTAAAAACAGATCATTTATGCCAAGGCTAGAAGATTTTCTTAAAAAAATCATGCAGTGGAACCAGCAATTGAAATTTGAACTCTGATAACGGATGAGGAAGAGTGGAGCCAGCATAGAGCTACCATTAAAGATTCCTTGGTCATAAAATATCATGAATTAGGTTTTATGGTTCTTGATTTATGCATTACAAGTTTTTGGTTCACGGGCACCCTTCAACAAAATCTTAGTTGTTCTTTCCTGAAACATTTCTATCTCTCTTCAATTTTTTTTGAAAAATCTCTTGTTATTTGTAGACAAAGGTGCCTTTTACAGAACGTCGCCATAGGGTATGCAGTAGACAAAGGTCATGCCTCAGTTTCCATGAAGAAGGCGTCTTTGTATCAAAACTTGGATCTCATACTCTCTGAAAAATAAAGTATAAACATCAACACTCAATACACACCGAAATGTCTCTATACCCTAATTCAGTATTTGGTTGATAATCACCGGATTGTACTTTCATTTACATAATCCGGGGTGTTGATGATCAGGATTGAGTTCTTAGACATCTGATATGGAATCCTGTACAAGATCATGATCATGGACTGTCGACGGGAATCATTTTGTCCAATCCTAGAAGAAAAACAATTCAGCTATAGCTGCGGCAATCCACTAAAAGAAACAAAAAATCTGAGGGGAAGAAATGGTGACTCACCTGCACAAGGAACGATGAACATGAGATGTGTATTAACTAAGTTGTGCAAAATCAAACCCATCTGGGATTTTGAAAGTGCCCGCAGCTCCAAATTTCCTTCTTTCTTCCCAATCTTCAGCCGATGATTCATCTTCTTCATCACTGTCACTGCCCTCCTCTTGGTAACAGGTAGATGGGTCACGCACACTTCTGGATCGGCATGATGGAGTGGCAAGCATGGTCACTTGGCCACGATGAGAGATTTCCACGACCACCTTGTCATCATCAACATGGAGAGGCTGTTTCCAGGGCTCCCCATCAATCCTCATGAATGTATGGTCAGCTGCACCCTTGCAGAACTCAAAGCGTATTCTATGTGCCTACACACAAAAGAGAGTTAAAATGGATTGGAACAAGGTGAGATAAAAAGAAAAGTCAGCCTCTCATCCATACATTATGTGCAAGACAGCAGGTAAATAGTTCAGAACTGCTGACAGAAATTTGCACCGTAATTTTCTTAAAGCATCCCTATCTCCCTTGTTATGCTCTTTGAACCCAGGCCTAAAACTCATTAATGCAAGAATTCAAACTCTTTTGCTAGGAAAAATTTATTTGGCTACCTGTGCAAGACGAGTCCCATGTCCATTTGGAGCAAGCAGAGCCAGCCCGTGCCATGCATTTCTGAAACCAACAACCTCAAAAAATCCATCATCTACATATGGAGGTGTCAGGTCCCTCTACGCACAAAAAAAACATCTAGAGTTAGCAACAGTTCATGCATGAGAAATACTTTTTATTTTTTCAAAAGGTAAATAAGAATTAAGAAATACTTGGATTTAGAATTCAGCATCTGGTCATGTATCAGAACAGATACATTCACATGCATATAAGCATAATACATCTATAGATGGAATGTGCACACACGCAAAGTAGACAGAGGTGCAGAGAGAGAGAGAGAGAGAGAGAGAGAGAGAGATCAGAACTAACATCAAGAAGTTTCTTGTGACTGGGATTTCCCCAAGGATTCAGTCCACCAGAAAAGCTAGGCAAGTTGAGGCAAACAATAGACCTAACGCTGTATATCAAAGAAAATTATCAGATAAATGAGACTCCAAATTCTGATTGGAGTTAGAATAGTTTATTCAGGTTATATGACGAATAAGATGGCAGTACAAAACAATTAGAAAGGGAATGAAAAAAATAAAAGGCCTCACAAGAACATCCAGGATCTTGAAATATTACTATCCAAATTCTGATATTCCATTTAATATTTTGTTTCATCTCCACAGCCATTTATGTAAGGAACCCAACGTCAAAAGGAGTGGGTTTGAGAAGAGAACATGTTATATAAACTATGATTCCACATTTGAAAATATACATTACAAGCGATCTCAGAAATACTAAAGTTCCAAGCACTTCAATGCAGAGAGCTCAAAAGCCAGTAAGATTTAAATTAAATTAAATAAGAAAAATGGGCACATCCAAGCATCGAAAAATGCAATTAGCTAGAGAAAGAAAAATCCAAAATCTTTGAATTCTTACTGCCAGAAAATAATTTAAATTTATCAGATGAAACCATGATATTCCCAAATCCCAATCACCATAATGCTCGGTTAGCTATCCCAGAATAATCATGAGATTAAGGGAAAATTGACGTATCCCAGAATAATCATGAGATTAAGGGAAAATTGACGAACCAATCTTAAAGTTTTAAAGGCAATGATTGAAAATTATTCATGAAATTTGCTTACTGACCAGAAACTCATGCATGATGTTACATCTCTTTGATTAAGTGTTAAGCTTCAAATGGTTATGCAAAGAATGCCGTCATGCAACATTCCCTTGTAACTACAGGGAACCAATCTCAATAGCACCAGAACCATGTATTTCTTAAGTGCTAAATTTAGCAATTCATTGTAGTTGAGGTAAGTTGAGTAAGTTCTACAAGAAAACCATTTCACAAAACCTAAATCTGATGAAATCAGCTGGATGTAGACTTTCTCCATACTAATTCTTTAAATTGAAAAGGTTAAAAAGAATGAGAACGTGGATGCCAAGTCCCCAAAGTAAAATTAAGAATACTCATATATTGTTCATGATTAACTTCTTAGGTGACATGACTGTACAAGCTAGCTGGAATCGTGGATAATGGACAGAAGGCTGGATTGTAAGGGAAAATGAACATCTTATTTCACCTGCGAGGTATATCGAGGTTCACCCATTGACTTTGCCCTACTTTCATGATTTTAACCCGTGCTAACTGTGCTATGTTCCTGCATTGAAACTAAGTCATTGTAACAAACAGAAACATCAATTTGAAGAACACTTCTCGCCACATATCTCAAAATGTTAATGCAAAATGTTTAACTAAATTGAAGATCAAGCTAAAACTTCAGTATGCAATGACAGGATTCTTATAGCCAACCCCCAAGTCTTTGACATTAAGATCAGATATCAAGTTATGTAGGGGGGCGATAAGTGTATAATATTACAGCTAAACAATGGGTCCATGGTACTAAACCATCAGAATATAAATCCACCTGTTATGGGCATCAAATATCAAATTTCCACTTTAACATCACCAACATGCAAATCCAGAAAAAGAGAGAAAAGGAAGAGAAAAACTATACTGGAAAAAAAATTAACAGAGAGTAATTAACACATAATTTAAATTAGTTCATAACATAACTTGTTAAATTAGCTTGGGATAAACTTATTGAAGTACCAAATCATTTTTGAGAAAGGAAAGACTTTAAAAGTGGGACAATATACCCAAGTTCTTCTCAGACTAAACTCAGATTGGAAAGGATATTCAGAAGTATAGCATAATAAACAGGAAATTTTGAGAGTTGTGAACTGGAAACTTAGACCAGTGCCTAAAAAAGGTATCTTAGAACAGAAACCGTCGTTCTTGTGAGCATCAGAAATATAGCTTTATAATTAGATTATACCAAAGTATGCAAAGACCCTAACCACGGGGATAGCTAAGAAAAATAAGAGTATATTCTTCTTCATAACGTTGATGATGATATTTACAGGGGAAAAAGTAAAGCAATCTCTACAGGTTTAGGAAAACCTTTCTATCTATATATAGACTCACCGTGAAGAAGGATGAAAAACAGAAGCAAGAAACCATCCCTGAGTGCATCCAAGCTTCAGGTAAGTCCTCTGACAAGAAAAATAAGAGGGATAATAAGTAATTCCATTTGCCCAAGGATTTTAATGGTAGAATACATTGTAAAAATGAAATTGTTCCAATAATATATACGCGTGTGTTAAATACGAGGGCATGAATTAGAGATGGAGGAAGAAACCCCACTGATATTCATGCTTATTATTATTCCATGTGAAGTCCCATTAGGTGCTGCAAGACAGTCTTTCTAGGATGTTTCAGTGTCAATCATATACATGGCTACTTCCTAATGACGAGATGACTTGAATATACTATGAAATGTATATTGGAAATCCTTCCTTTCTTCTTTTCTTCAACTTATCTTCTACAGGAGTGAGCATCAGAGAAAAGAAATCAAACCACTGAATATTGGAAATGCTTCTGCTTTACGGGTACTCGACTTAGATTTTATAGATGCTCCTTGATTTGAATTAATAAAAGGAGGGTATCATCAACTAAAGATGACAAATTAGATGCTCCATTTTCTAAGAAAATGGCAATATAAAAATCATCTCTTTCCGGAGAATAAATGGCAACGCATGACAGACCATTTTCATAAATGTTTACTAACACAGAGCTCACCAGTTTCAATAACAACGACAAAACCTGAACCCACTACCCTCCCAATAAAAAGAAAAGACAAAAAAGCTCCCATTGTTGAAGTGATCATAAGCACTGCTAGCATTTGTTCTTTACATATATCATTACTCTGGCATTATCATATTCAAGCAAGACACTAATCACACCCCGTATATAAGGACAACATGAATTAATAATCCAATTTTGACTACAACATAGAGGGGAAACCAAAGTAGCCATAGATAAGACCACAATATGTTATTTTCATGCTTGCCAAACAAACAGAATTTGAAACATCCAACATACCTGATTAGCTAATTGGTTTTTAAATTTTTCTGGGTGTAACTTCCTCTCAGAATGAAAGGCAGATGATATTTGAGCATCCATTCCTGAGCAGGACAAAAAAGTTATTTTTAAAAGCAGTCAGCAACGTGAAATGAGTAAAGACCACTTGCTACAAACAAGAAAAATGTTCACTTACACATATTATTTTCTTATGCGTTCCTAAATATCTCCACATTCTTTTTCTGTTTGTTTGTATTTTCTAGCCCATACCTCTCCTCAAGACTAAATGAACTAATTATTTCTAATAAGACACTTGCATGAATGTCTTCAAGACATTCTTAAAGTTCTTACCCATGCTGAAGTAGTTCCAAAATCCCCCACGAAAAGTATGATAACCATCCTGACAATAGCCAAAAGAAAATTTTCAAATCAGCAAACAATTTCTAATGTGAAGCACAAACACCAAGAGAAATCAGCAATAGTCAGAAATATATTATATGAGTTCTCAGATTAATATTTCAGAATCCAATTATGTTCTTTCCAGTATGTTTGTGTTGCAATTGTTAAGTGGCACATAAATCCACCATTGATATTAATTTGGTGTCTACTTAGCCTTCTAGTATCTGGTAATAAACACCAAGGATAGTTCCGCCCTCATTTTTCACACTTGCACACACACAGCATGCATCCAAAAACTTACCTTATTCAATGAATCTGAATGAGAGACCCGATGGAATGCATGCAAAGAATGAGGTAGTTCGAGTGGCGCAATAGGATCAAAAGAACCTTCTTTTGGAATTCTCATTCTCATGATAATATGCCAACTGACAAGAAAAAACAGCATTAGTAATACTTACGGGAAAAATTAAACAAAGAGAAAAGAGAAACACAAACAGGCATGAATTACATCTGCAAGTATAATAAAGCATAATGGAGCTATTTACGAAATCAAGGCCAGGCTAAAAGATTCAACAGGACGATTTCACATTTTGAGGTTGTCTGAAGTTGCTCTTAAACTCCCAATGCATAATTAATTTAAGGGACAGGAAGGCAAACACACGTAAAAAGTATAACACTGAAGTTTTTAACCAACATATCATATATTTTGCAATATCGTTGTTGCTAGAAAAAGGTTATGCATATTTTCAGATAATATTTACAAACAGAATTAAACAGTTTAATAAAAAGACTTTTAAATGTTCTGGCCATTATAAAAATGATTTCTATCCCCCCCTCAAGAATTGGGCTCTCAGTCCTCTCTATTTTCAGGTTTACTCAGCTAGAAACATGAACTCTAGCAAGACAATGAAAGAAACCAAAAAGGTTTCAATATTCGCTCTGTAATAGTACCAGAAACATCTGCAGTCAAGAGCTCACTTCCATGTCTGTCTCTGTATTTTTGGTTAGTGAATATGTATCAAATGGAAGCCTAAAATAAAACATACCAAATGTTGTATTACCTATCAATTTTCACTTCTTTGGCAGTCCTTACTTGTTCCAAGAATGCCTCCACGGATAAGCGGTCTGTGCCAGGGTTTTTCTTCCCCTAAAAAAGAAAAAGAAAAAGAAAACACCTGATGCCACTGTTTCGAATGCCGAGCAAAAACATACAACTGAAGAAATGCCACCCACATTCATTCATAATCAGATTAACATCTTAATTGAGCTAATTTGCATGCAAACAGATTCAGTTCAGTATCAGTGACAATTTTATCTGCAGAGATTAAAAAAAAACTACGCTAAACTAGCATCGATACTTTATTCATTAAGACCCATAAATCGTACCCATCCAAATGCAAAAGGGAGGTTGTTTCCAGTCCCCAAAGGTACAGTAGCAATCGGCGGAGGTTGCGGCAGTTTAAGATCACTAACCACACCAAGTAACCATCCGGCTGTGCCATCCCCACCTGCAACCTAATATATTCCAAGAGTATCATCCAATCAGACAATTAACAAACAACAAATACAAAACCAAATTAATTCACAGCATGGCTAATTATCAGCAATTAGCTAACTCACTATAATTCTCAATCTCTTCTCAATTGCAGCAGCAAATTGATCACCATTACACTTCAATTTGTGCAACCTTGCATAAACTTGATGCAACACCTTATCAGGCTTTTTCTCTCCCAAATCAATAACCTACAACCAAACACACACATTCCTAATTTCAGAATTTACAATAAAAAAACTGAAAAAACACACGATCACAATCACAATCACAATCACCTGATTTTGATTAAGAAGTGAGCGATAAGTAATTAAGAGTTGACTTCCTAATTGACCGCCACTTTTTGAATTAATAAAGACAATCACAGGACATGAAGGTGCATCATCCTCATCATCGGAAGTACCAGAACCTGAACTAGAATTTGATTCTTCGGGTACAACAATGTAATCAGGAATATAAAACTCCTTCATTACTTTCGCCAATTTCTCATCTCTCATAGCAAACTCCTTACTGCAAATTCCAAAAAAAAAACTCTTAACAGAATTAGCAATTCAGCAGTAATAATTACTAAACAATACGTGGCAAAAAATAAAATAATACCTTCTAGAAACAAAAGTACGAAAGGAATTCTTTATTTCATTCAAATTTACAGAACCAGAAGATAGCTTGTCACGACGAAATTTTGTTCCCATTTTTTCTCTCATCAAATTCAAAATTTCCTTCTCTTTGATTTTCTCGCCAACCAAACAGAAAAATCAAAATCAAAATACCAAAAATAAATGAAGGCTAAATTCTAAAGTCAGAAGGGAGGGATTATATAGAATCTTGAAAAGTGAAAGAGGAGGAGTCGTAAGGGTCAAACTCCAGAAATTCTTGAATTTTCAAATAACAGAAACGCGTTTTTTATAGTTAAAAGGAAAATAAATCTGCGGGAGCAGTAAATAAAAAAAAAAAAATCAGTATAAATGTGATCGACAGGTTTTGGTAGTTTACCATTTCAACAGTTTATAACGAGGAAGAAACAACGATTTGTTTTACTTCTGTTGCTTCCTTGTTTGTTTTCATGAACACGAAAGTGGCGAGGAGGTTCTGCTTCGGGGGAGTTGTTATATTGTGTGGGAGACTAAGTTTTTACGGTAGGGATGATAAGAAGAAGATGCCAGAATGGTCGGTGGTCCATTTTGATTGTGCGGTGACGTGCTGCAGGGTGATTGGAGGAATTGGTTTGTTGAAACGTAGTGGGCTCCCTGCTCTGACAGGGACAGCGGCAGCCAACGGCTCTTTTATGAAACTGCCATGGGTCCCCTGCGATGGGAATGGGGGAACCTGATTTGTTCAGTGTTCATATTGCGTGGGTGTTTTTATTCCCAGAAAAGGACATCAAAAAAGGCGACTTTCGGTTGGATTGGGTGTATCTGACTGGATCATTGTATCAATAGAAGAGAGTTTTCATTGGTTGTTTAGGGGTGAATTTCCAGACCGGTTTCATCAAAGTTCAGCACACGACATTATCTCCAGCATTAAAGGGGGTGTTTGTCAGGGTTTCTAAAATATTTTTTTTAGTTTTCAAGTATATTATTTGATGCGACGATATAAAAAATAAAATTTTAAAAATATAATAAAAATATATTATTTTCAGACATTTTCTAGTAAAAAACATTTTGAAACACAATATTTATCACTATTCCAACAAACCATAAGCTCTCTTGTACATGTAAAAAATAGTTATGAAACCCAACTCGGCTTGACATGCTTGCTCGACACCAAAGCGATTTGGAGCCTTCGTTGGATTTCAAAAAATCACATGCATGGCTTCTCCAATCCTTCAATTAATGTATATCAACTTTTATGGACCAATTTACCCCACTTCAGATAGAAAAAAAAAAACAAACAAAATACATGATAATTTTTATTAATGATTTTAGGTACATGATTACTTTTATTGATGATTTTAGTTGCAAAGCTTAGTTTTATTTCTTAGTAGAGAAGTCAAAAGATTTCATCACTTTCAAGATTTATAAGGGTTGTATTAAGATAAAAAAAAAATAAAAAAAATAGTTCATATATAAGATATCTTTACATTGATCATAAAGGATAATGCAGATCACACACATTCATATATTTTTTGTAAGAATTTGTAGAGAGAAACAACCAAACTAATATGAATATGATTCAAAGCATGCTTTCAAAAAGAAAGACCGAAAACTTTCTAACTTTAAACAATTAGTCGAATTTTTTTTATGTTCTAAATAGAAATCAAATTAGTAGTAAAATACATGGCTCTAGAAAAAATTTAAAGCAAATATAAATCATATGTTGACTACTTCAAGGTGTTTGATTGTGTATCACATATTTATATTTCTAATAGTAAAATAATCAAGCTTGATAACAAAAACGTGAAATATGTTTTACTCAAAGCTAATAAGTGAGATGATTCATTGCCACACGGAAGTGTGAGTTGATGATATAATAACTAAATCATTAAAGTTTGATGTGTTCTTGAAACTTCGTTAGGTGTTTGTTTGGATCCTAGGGTTAGCTAATTGCCAAAACATTTGGTTTAAGGTAGGATGTTTAAGTATTTGTCTGGATCCTAGGGTTAGCTAATTGCCAAAACATTTGGTTTAAGGTAGGATGTTTAAGTATTTGTCTGTATCCTGTGCTTAGTTTAACATTTTCTTCAGTAATAAAACTCGATTGTAAAGCTGTTAAAAATACAAAAGAGGAGTTACTTTTGAGTTTTTTTTTTTTAATAACCGGGGTGTCCGGGCCAGCTTGCGCGCACCACAACTAAATTCCCGGACCCACTGAATATCCTTCAAATCCAATGAGCATGTAAGGCACTGCGGGGGTGACAGGCATGTTTGGCAAGGCTTGAACCTGGAATAAAAGGAAGAGGGAAGCATTTCTTGACCACTAGATCAAGACCTGGCTTTTGAGCTTTTTTATTCGTTCTATCGTTTCTTGCTTTTCAACACACAGGTTTCCAGTCAATAGGAAAAGTCAGCTGACTTCAGTGAATGGAGGACGTGATCTGTTGGGTCGTGAATTGAACGAGAGGATCCGCCGTCATTGATTTTGACAAGGGAAATGACGTGTAAGCTTCCTATTTGTCCTTAATTTAACACCCCTCGGAAGCTTCTATTTTAAGTTTCCAAAAAAAAACTTGTTTTCCTCGGATCAATTTCCTGAATTGCGAGTATCAGATGTGATCATCACAGGCGAGAAAACAACATTTTTCTATGCTTTCAAGTGGGAAATTTCCTGAATCGGTCCATAATATGAGTCGTCTAATGCTACTGATAGAGTTTGTTACTTTGTTTTCTAATTTATTTATTTTTATAAATATATTAAAATAATATGTTTTTAAAGTTTATTTTAAATATTAGTAAACCAAAACTATATAAAAAAGAACACAAGGAAATTTTCAAAGCTAGAGAAAAAAAAACTTAATTTTTTTAGAAGCATAGCTAGGACTTCTAAAACCAACGGCTTTTAAAAAAGTGCTTAAGATTGTGATATAAATTATTTTTTAAAGTAGTTTTTGTTTCAGAAAATATCAAAATAATATTTTGTTTACATCAAAAAAATAAAAAAAACACAAAAAATAATAATTTAAAACCATAATAAAATAAAACATATAGCCCAACCACACAAATATTTCTTGAATAGATAAATTTCCTGAATTGGTCAAAATATGAGTATAATGCTATTTGATATTGTGATTTTCGCAAAGACAATTGGGTTATGATAATAATAATAACAATTATTTTAAAAAAAAACTATTCTTTAGAATTGTATTAAAATATATATATATATATATATATATAAGAATTGTTTAGAATTGTATTAAAAAATTGAAACAATTTTTTTTCTCTTCAAAATTCTTGAGAAGCAAAACACAAACGACTTTTTTCTTAAAGTGTTTTTTGTTTGAAAATACATTATACTAATATTTATTTTATTTTTGATATCAACATATCAAAACAATAAAAAAACATAAAAATCTTTAATTAAAAACTAAAAATAAAAAAATATATTCCAGCCACACAAACAAACACCACCGTATAAAATTCATAAGACACATGCAATTAAGCATTAAGCCTAACAATGTGAGAGTTCAATTTAGCCTAACTATATGAAAAAAAAAAAAAAGTTCAATTTATAAATTGTTAGGTAAAGGGGTGAGATTAGCATCAACTAGTTTGGTCTTCAGAATCTGGAGCATTACCATTAATTTAGACTTTGAGCCCATGCTATATGATTAAATTAAGTCAAGAGTCAAGGAGAAGTTGGCTAAGTGGGTTTTGTGTGGACTTCAAATAACTAATTATTCCATATGACATGGCGTTTTTTCCCAGCTATTGTAATTTTCATTGTGTTTTAATTATTTTATTTTATTTTTAAAATTAGATTACTTTTTTATATTTTATATCATTTTCATGTGTTGATATTAAAAATATTTATAAAAAATAAAATAAAAAATCATTTTGATACTAAGGTGCCCCCATGATTTAAGAGAAATCAATAAAAAAAAAATATTATTTTGGATCCATATTTTATTTTGGTTTAATTTTCAAAATCTTAAAGCTTTTTTTTTTAATTAGTCCATTCCAAAAGATCAAACTCTTTGAACTTAATTTTTTTTATAGCCAATAGGTAGCCCTACCCACTCCAAAGACTTTGAATCCAAAGCATCCTTAAATAAATAAACATAATTAGTACAATCCCTTATGTGTGCGTCTATATATATAAATAAAGCCCTCCGTTTTAATAGCCAATAGATAACTCTACCCACCACAAATAATTTGAATCCAAAACATTCTCAAGTAAATAAATATATTAATTATCACAATCCTTTAATATAAATTATAAAGATAAAAAGAAAGAAGGCATTCTTCGATTTTCTTAACAAGCACATACCAAACAAGAGTTAATATAATTTTAATTTTTGGTGTTTGGAATCTCATAATTCCCTCTCTTTTTTCGATTTTGGGTTTTGATGGATATTTTTTAGATATATGAAATTAAATTCTTTATGGATTTAATAATTTGAATATTTAAAGATACCAATTAGACATACGATTATCTATTCAATGTATTAATTTTATTTTTCATTTTGATTAATCAGCAATATTAATTCTTTAACTAATAGTGATGATATTTTCAGGTTTATTCTATGTTGAATTAAGTTTTAAGAGTAGAGATGTAGAAACAAAGAGCTTTCAACTTTTTTTAAAAAATAAAAAATAGATGTCAATCTAATAAACAAAAAATTATATATTGTAGCCACTTGTAATTGATGATTCCAAATTTTTTTAAGAATTCTATGGTTTATCATGAATTTATACTCTAGATTGCAGGTTTTTCAAGTTAACCATGGTTGACCTGAGCCGACACAATATGTTATCATCTCAATATTATTTTAAAAAATATATAAATTGAATATGTTGCCATATAAATATATTAAAAGTATCTCGGCATGTTTGAATCAAATTCTTGTTTTCCTAATGTTAATCTTATCTCTTCTACTTCGCATCAAAATTCACACAATATTATTTTAAAAAATATATAAATTGAATATGTTGCCATAAAATGCCTGTTTGGGAGTGCGATTGCGGTTGCTTTTGAAAGTGTTTTTCGTTTAGAAATGCATCAAAATAATGTTTTTTTATTTTTTAAAAATCATTTTTGACATCAGCACATCAAAATAATCTAAAAACACTAAACTTTTTTAATTTAAAGTAAAAAATAAAAATAAAAAATTTTCAAATTTTTTCATAAGCACTTTCCGATCGCAATGCCAAACATATAAACCAGGGCAATGATATCCAAACATTCTCTCCGTCTATTTACCTCTTTAAAACCCCAACAAGCTATCCATTAAGCAATGATGTGTGTTAAAAAAACTGAATGCCATGGGTTTTGATTGATATAGAAGTATAAAATTTTGATATGTAATTTAACAATCAACTGAGAGTGGCCACGTCGCTCTACCAAGTTCAGACCACCAAACAATGGGCCGGGTAGTTTTCCGGCTTTGAATGTTTACGAAAAATTAATTCTTTAGGCCTTCTTCTGGGATGGAAGCCCATCAAATAATGATGGCTATTCACTGATTATCCACCACCAGCAGCAGCAGCAATAATAATAATAATAATAATAATAATAATAATAAAAGAAAAGGCATCTTACATATTACATGTAAGAATTGCTGTTAAATTTTTCCCGATACTTACCTTATTTTTTTTTTAATGAAAAAAGAATCAAATCAATGTCTTATATCCCACTAACTACATGGCACATGTAGTAGACAACATTTTGTATATGACTTAAAATGATTTTGAGATGGTCGATTCCAAACACCTCCCTAAAAATCTAATTCCTTAATTAAACAGCCCCTGAAAAAAAATAACTTAATTAAACACCTCCTCCACATTTACCAAAACCAAAACTAGAGAGATTTCTCCTGTAATTTGTGAGTGAAAATATTGTTTGCTAGAATGATGGTTTTATGGTTTTGCTCTTCACATTAAAAAAAATCTAGCATTGATTATTGGAGGTATTAAAGGCTTCTTACAAGGCAAGGCCTATTAATTATTATCAAATTGGTTGGGAGTAAATAGCTTTTTATATTTTATTTTAGTTACACAGTGAAACAACTACAATATCATTAGAATATAAAAAGAGTCTAAAAATAAAGTCAAGGGCTAATTTTGTATTTTTACAATAGTTTTTTCTTCACAGTTATCATGTTAGATGAGGGAGAATTTGATATTTTACTGAACATTAAAAAACACACACTGAAACTGTTAGAATTCCCTTAGATGCTAAAAAATTAAAATTGATCTCAAGTGGATTTTCAATGTTTTTTTTGTTATTATCAAGTCAGTTGAGGGGCAATTAAGTCTTTAAATAAATAAAGAAAATAATAAAAATAAAAAATATCATTACGCATGCACCAGCATGTGTGAGACACCAACATTTTTTTGTGGCGTATCATAGCATCCAAAATATAACATTCTATCATATTGTTAGAGGTGTTGCTGCCTCCTCTTCCTTTTCAAGTGGTGCGTGTTAGCGTTAGATGAGCGGTTTGTCGGTGGTGAAATTTCTTTTAGGTTCCCCCCCTCCTTAAATGGCAACTTTATAATCTTTGTTTTTGGTATTTTAAATTTAGTTTTATTTTTTTTAATCTTAAATTTTGTTATTAACTCTTTTCTAAATGTTTTATTTATTTTTAATTTCATCCTTTAATTCCAATTTATCATATATCATTATTACTATTTAATTTGTCCCTTATTCTTTTGATTTTTACTTTTTTCTTGTATCTTTTGTACAAGTTTTATTTGTTTTGAATTTTAATTTCATGATCCGAGTCATGAGTTTGACTAGATAATTTGTGTTGACTTGACCCTGATTTTCTCAAATTCTTTTCTTATTTTATTTGATTATCTTGTATTTGATGCGCATATTAAGTTATATTATTTATTCTCTTTTAAAAAAAATATTTTTTTCTCAAATTATCATGATTTTTTTAAAAAAAAAACTTGGTTGATTTAATATCACTATCTATTTTTTAACAAAACCAAGTTATTTAACTCAATGACATTTATACACATGGATTGTTTTTTAAAACATGTTTGCTGCCACTCATTTTTTTAAAAATAAATAAATAAATCTAACCCGGCGGGTAGCACTAAAAATGAACGCATAGAGATCTGCGTTGTTCAACAAATCAAGAAGCTCATTGGACCACAATCATGTGTCCCCATTATCATAATGAGTGATATTTACATGTATTCCACCCTCACCAGATAAACCCATGTTGCCGAGGTTACAATTCCTGACCACCTGCTTAATCGTTACTGTAATTAACATCAGCAAGCATGGAATATTGTAGACACCTCCCAAGTGTTCAAGTCAATAAATCTTCTCCTCACTGCCCCTCTCATTCCAACTATATAATTTTGAAATGAGGCTGAGAAGAATAAACAAGCAAATGAGGTAGTGGGGTTTCGTTTTTCTCTCTTTATGCAACTTAATTCATGTGTGTTTATATTTGAATAAATATAAATGATCAGATAAAATATGGGGGTTGCTCAAATCGATCCATCATTGCTCACAAAAAACCTAGCATGTATCCCAGTCGGGTGCTTAGCTATTAGTTGACCAAATGCCCTGCTATTATTGATGCTTTATAGATAACTATAACTTAATATTTTTATTATTATTATTAATATGGATGTCCGGATCATCTTACGTGCATCTCGACTAATCTTACGGGTCCTGAAGTTAACGACCATATAAGTCTCTAGTGATCATCATATTAGCAACTACAGGGCTCGAACCTGCGACCACAGGAGGAACAAACCCTTTAGCGCCTGTGTTGAGAATGTGGTTGTGATTGCTTTTGAAAGTGTTTTTCGTTCAGAAATGCATTAAAATGATGTTTTTTTACCACTTGTCATGTACCGGATGGTCAACACTAACTTAGTTAAAACTGAAAGAGATAGTCTGGGCGTTAAAATTTGAACTGACTTTAGCGCATAAGCCAAGTAGCCACCACCATGTCAAGGCCATATTGGCTTTCGTTGAAGAGAAGGGATGAGAGCAGTTGGATTTCTTTTCTTCCTCGCGTCTTAATTAATGTCGCCTGCGAGACATTTTCTAAAGTAGCACAGAAACCCTTTTTATATACACACACTCTCTTCCATTTTAACTACTTTTGTGGAAAAGTACGGGCCGATATTCTTTTTAAATGATAATAGCTGACCTTAATCTTAACAATGTGTTGACTTTCCGAGCTAATTGTGCTTTAATGGTTTATGCTGGAATCCGGATGATCAATTGCTGAATATAATTTAGCTCCTAGCTTCTGCATCAGCTCCCTTTAATCTAACTCTTTCTGACTTTTCCGATCGCTAATTTGTTTTGGATTGTCAATGATGGATGAGTTAATGAATAATTTGAAACTTCATATCAGCATAGAATTTCGCTCTATTCATTGCTTGCGAGAATCTGGTTTTGTCGATGATGGGGCTACCTTACTAACACCCAGTTTTATATTACTGGGTCCGGGATAGGTCAAGGGTTCTCCACTCGCAGACAGGATTATAAAATCTCTCATTAACTAGGAAATTGAAAAGAAGGGATGCTGAACATGCATGGATATATACGACCACATTATATTTTCTTCCACGGCCATCATTTCTTAGGACCTCTCTCTCTGCGTACAGCTCAAAAAAGCTTCTCTCCTCTTTACAAACTATCGGAGGGTTCATTGATCCCATCAGATCACTTATTTTAAAGTTTGTCAATTCCATCACTTTATTTTTTCAATTCTAACGGAATATTTTAGTTTTGAAATGTTTCGGTGTGTAGTTTTGGGGTTGTACTATTTAAGTGCATGTATATATATATATAATTAAATATATTAATTCAAAAAAATTTAGTTCAAATTCAAAAATAAAATTATTTAGAATTGCACAATTTAATCTAAAAAAATACAATATAATGATTTTTCTGAACAAAATTATGAACATGTATACTATTATGAAAATATCATCATCACTCTCACAAGGCTATTACATTATCTGATTGCTCTGAAATTTTAATATAATATATATATAAATATGTTAAGAGACTCCTCGTAAAATTTCATATCAATCTAACTGTCAGATTAAGAGATAAGATTGATATTGTAAAATTGTTGATTATTTTAAAAAAAAAAACTATTTGGCCGAAATGAAACTGGCAGAACGAAACCAGAACGTTCTAGCCTGAAATTTGAACAAAATTTCCAGAACGGAATAATATTTTAAATTAGATAAAAATTATATCGTTTTATCTTCTTTTTTAATTGATACAAAACATTATAAATAAAACAAAATAAAATTAACAACACTTGTTTTACAAGTTCTTGATAAGCTCAAACTCAGCTGCCATTTATAACTGCTTGGTCTCCAAGCCCAATAGCACATTGACCTTTTAAGAGGCTAAAAATCTACGAGTCGTGAGTTGGGGTTTTGTGGTTTCTTGAGTTAATGGTTCGGATTAACTTTCTTTTAATAAAATTTATCTTTTCAATAAAGTTCAAGATCATCTAACTATCTAGTTATTTTATTTTTACTTAATTTTGTTAATCCAGATTGACCAATAAGGCTGCTTGATTTTGAAAATTGTATTGCAACACATTTTTTAAATATATTTCTTTGATTAGTGCATGATTAAGTATAATTGAATTTGCTTTTGAAAATGATTTACGTTCAAAAATGTATTAAAATAATTTTTTTATATATATTATTTTTGACATAAACACATAAAAATGATCTTAAAATACTTTTTTTTTAATTTTAAATAAAAATAAAAAAAATTAATCTTTTTAAAAACGTTTTGAAATACAAAGTGAAACAGTGTCTAATTCTGGACCAGATCCCCGGTTTTCTCTTACCCAAAAATAATTGATAGTAATTAATACTCTTTAAACTTGATAATGCATGTAGTAGCTGGAATCCATAAGATGGTCACTAAATCTCACGTCTTTTTCATGCTGATAGACTACATTGAAAGGAGTAAATTTAATTCTTAGCTTGAAATTTGTTCATCCATGTTCTTTATGTTTGACTGCGAGGTGGCATGAGCCTTGATCACATAGCTACGGTGACACGAGCCTCATTAATTTCCCATGTCATGTGTCGAATTTATCCTAATTTCCTTTGAAAAGAAAGGTACCTAAAAGTTAAATCTCCATAGGATAAGAAACGGTAGGTATGTTCAGTGCCATTGATTAACAAAATTGATCACTTAGAACCCGTTTTACATTGTATTTTAAAAGTATTTTGAAAAAAAAATTATATTAAAATTAATTTTTTTGATGTTTTTAGATTATTTTCATATGCTGATGTCAAAATTAATTTTTAAAAAATAAAAAATAATTATTTTGATGTATTTCTGAATGAAAATCAATCACATTTTCAAAGGGGCTACCAAGCTAGAAATTTAAGTTTGGAGGCGCAAAGCTAGTAATAAATGCAGGGGTGGAGTTGAAATATGAAAAGTTTTTTTGGGGGCCATTATGACACTTCTTCAAATACATCCTTAAGCTCAAGGGTGTATCATTGAATGTTTCAAAGATTGAGGGGTGCTATGTCACCTCCAAATTAAGCTATGGCTGCGGCCTAGGTCACACCCTCACCTAGGACACGAGGAAGGGTCATGTTAACGTAGTATACCCTTTTGATCTTTGTGCAATCAAATCTTTGGTACCAAACTTGTAATGTTCATCGTTTGACGACCTGTCGGTCAAACTTGCACTGAATTTAAAAGGATTCCGCATGTAATCATTGTCCACTCAAACAGAAATGAATTTGGTCGTTTGCGGTCCATTGCCATGAATTTGTTAAAATCTCAAAGGAAAGTGTTCTTTTTCGGCTATTTTTTTCTGTATAAGAAAACGCTAAGCACTTCTTTGAATCATTCCTCTCTCAAAAGGCACACTAAAATGCCAGCAATGCTAAGATGTTGACGGTAACGTGAATTGCACTGTTAAATCTAAATTCGATAGACAGGTTTTATTATTTTATTTAAATTTAGAGAGATAATTGATACGGATAATTAATTGAGTCGCCGAGTAACCACTTTAAAACTTATAATCATGTATGTTTTTTTGTTTTCAAAGTAGTAAGAATAAAAATAAAAATATTATTTCAATGTATTTTAAATTAAAAAGCATTTTAAAATCGTTACTACAATAATAGACAAAATCAAAGTCAGATGAGAAAAAAAAAACCATTCTCCCAATCCAAGACTTGCTCTTTGTAGGGCAACTAGCTCATACAATGGACGATCCTTGCCAGTTGGTTGTGATGAGACGAATTTGACCAATAGAGACGGATGATGTATCCTCCGAAATTTCCACTGGGTTGATGATGAATGAGGTATTTAAGAAGGTATACGTGTACAGATTGTATGGACTACTGTGTATTTCAACTGGATAGATTATCATCAACAGTATTCAAACTTATGTCTGAAATTCTCTCAAATCATTTTGTACTTTACCTTCCAAAGTCAAGATACCTTTAAGCCAACTCAATGGTGATTGGTATGCCATGTATACAACATGTGCGACTCAAGAAATTGCATCTCCCCAACCCCATAAGAAGTCTAATCACTCAATAAATTTTGTCATGGGGTGATTTTGAATTGGAAATAGACCTCACAATCTTCTGTTTGACCACATCTCTCAGCCGATGAGAAAAAATTAATGATACATGCCATCCATCCGCTGTTGGTTTTGAGTACGCTCACATGTTTTCAGCTGTAGATTTTCCCTTCGGAAAATGCAAGTGTTTTAACTTGTAACAGTCCCAAACGACTTTTGAGGTGTTTAGTACCACATTTCAAGAGTGTTTTTGAGAAAAATTAAAAAAATATATATTTTTTATTTATTTTAAATTAATTATTAGACCATTTTCATATGCTGATGTTAAAAATAATTTTTTTAAAAATAAAAAATATTATTTTAATGTATTTATAAACAAAAAACACTTTAAAAAACAATCTCAATTACACTTGCAAAAAGTCCCTTTATCTCTAGAGAAGCCATGTTGCCCGCAACTTGTTAAGGGTTTTTGGCAACCGATAAAACGTGGAATACAGCTTCTATTAGAGTCCCATTAAAGTAGTATTGAAAAAATTAGGTCAAAGAGACGAGGATGATATATATATATATATGGTGTGTAAGCAAAAGTTTTATTCAAAGCTCTATGAGCTTTTAGTATGATAATTAACATGGAATGTTGTTTTTAACAATATGTGATATGAATTTAGACCAATATTAATATTGGTGTCGTCTATGAAGATGTGAGTTATGTGCTCCCAGCTCAAAGCTCTTAAGCTAGAGAAACTATAATAATTAAAACAATGTTGAGTGTTGAGTTCTTATTTAAATTCCAAGCAATATCACTCTTAGGTGAAGAATCATCTCCATATTTGTGGTTGGAGGTAAGATTGTTTGATAGACCTGATAGAAATTGAGTTTATGGTATCTCAAACACTATAACCGAGTAATTGCGTGTGGTCTATCGTGTTTCAATCGTTGGATCTTGGCAATCAGTTCTTAGCGCTTACTCTTTGGAGCTCCATATGATTTTAAACAAACAAGTGAAATCTCAAATGACTTATCTTATTGTTGAGATATAATGATTTAGTGCAAAGACGACTACAATTATTTTTATTTAATTTGTATTAATGTTTTTCTACTTTTTATTATTAGATTTTAAAGAAATAAACAACTTACTAATAGTCCTGTTTGACACTACGTTTTAAAAGTGTTCTTGAAAAAAAATTGTATTTTTATTTTTTATTTTAAATAAAAAAAATTGGTGTTTTTATATCGTTTTCATAACCTGATGTAAAAAATAATTTTTAAAAAATAAAAAAAATATTATTTTAATATATTATTGAATAAAAAATAACCACAAGCATAATCTCAAACAAGCTATAAGTTTTGTCTGAAATTCTAGATTAGTTGGGGGGGAAATCACAGGAAATGCCACTAATATTATTTACTTACCGACAAGTTGGTTAGCCTGCTTTTATATATATATATATTGGTGATTACATGACCGATGAGATAATCGATATGATAAAAGTCATCAACAATAAACAATTATTGTTTATAACCTGGTCGATAAAATTATTCCAGTCAAAAATAGTATCTAACTACGGACAAAATAGTCTGTCTATAAAATGCAAAATTCGGTAGGTGACCCGAGTATCTCTATCTCTTTGCTGTATTAATTACTTGCAACGTGTCACCATTTCACATCTAGCTAGCTCCCACGTATTGCTGTTGCATGTGGCAGACAGTGTAATAGATTTTACCATTTCATTAGAGAATGCCCTCTAATTCCTGACAGCATATGATTTGTAATTCTAAGGTTTCTAACCTGTAATATTTCGTATGATAGTTAACCATGTTTTAGGATATATACAGCAAGAATATAATGAAAGAAACTACACTCATCGAGATTCGAATTTTACTTCCCTAAAAACAACTAAAACACATTAATTATTTAACTAATTTTACATCCGCAACCTTCATCTTCTTTAGTGGAATAAAATCCTCTATTGAAGGAGCTCAAATCGAGAGTTAGATGAGATATATCTATGGGATAACCAACCGGGTTAATCATGATGATTGACTGGGTGTTTGGTAATGTGGTCTGAACTGAGACCGCAAAAAAATTGGTGTTTGGTAAGGTTAAAAAACTGAAAATGTTGTGTGGGTCTCACATGAAAAACAATCAAACCAGCGTTTTACAAGAAACAACTAATAGCTGCTTTTTGTGTCTTGTCACCTGTGTTTTCACTGGTGCTTCGTATATAGCTTTAAATATAATAAAGGGTAGAGATGCATGGTTGCATGAGGATGGAAAACGAGAGTTCCAGCATGGACATTATTGTAAATTCTCCGCAATTCAATGGAATATTATTATTGTGTGCCTACAAGCAAGCTGGGCACGCAAAGGCATATGGGACGAGCATATTCTCATCCACTAACAACGTGAGATCACTCTATAATATTTTCTTAATAAAATAAAATATATTTGAGTTGGAGAATAAAATACGTTAATCCTCCTGCAAGTGAACATTTTCTTATTTTTTTATTTTTTAAAATAAAAATAAAAGTAAAAATAATTCTTATGAAAAACATGGTAACAAAATACATAAAACTATTTTTTATTAAACTTCAAATTCAACCATAATTTTAATCAAATACTTCAATTTCAATTATAAATCACAACTAAAAATACTGTTAATAAAAAAAAATTAATTTCAACCACAACCACAATTACAATACCAAACAAATCTGAGCGACGACGGGCGACCACGTTTTGAAAGAAATGGCGGCGAAAAAGAGCTAGCCGGCCAACCGAATGGATCCTTCAAGTCATGGAGCCATGCACATGCTGTGGTCATGTAGCAAGGTCAAATCTTCAGGGCCACGCAATACATCAGAACAGATACGTGGCAGTGACAACCAATAAAACCCAAAGATAACGATCTTGTTTTTTTCTTTCAGACAACTGTTTTAGAATACGAGACAGCGAGATTGATTGATTGAGGGGGCCTAATCGAAAGAGCCAGGCATATTTCCACCCTGAAGTGGGTGAGTGACTGTTCAAGAATTTGGTTCAAATTGCTTTTTCAAATGTTATTTGTTAAGAAATATATTAAGTGATGTTTTTTTTTAAAAAAAAATATTTTTAATATCAGTATATCAAAATAATCTAAAAATAATTTTAAATAAAAAATTAAAATAAATTTTTTAAATTTTTTTCTAAAATATTTTTGAAGCGTACTGTTAAACGCGCCATCAATCTCAACGTATCATTAATACACACAAAGGTTGTGTGGTATAACGTCGTTTTTTTCTTTTTGCTCACTAAAAGGATAAAATAACTTTTGTTTTTTTGCATATGCTTCAATATACACATTTCAAATCTTAGTTCTGAGAAGCTAACATAATCTATTTTTCAAACATGGAGAGCGATTTTTATTTATTTTCCATGCATAAAATATATTTTGTGGCAATCTCAACCAAACATATATTTTAGTTTCTTAATATATATGTTGCGCCTGATATAGAGAAACTAGATAAGAAATCGCCACCTAGTATATGATAATTAGAAATCCTAGTTGGTCATTAGATATTTTTGGATAAGAGATTGATTATACTAAAGAAAAAACTCATTATTCTAAAGTATACTATCTATACTTTTTTATTCTAAACTTGTGACTTATATAAGAGGTTGATTATACTAAAAAAACTCATTACTTTATATCTAATGTAAGCTATTTTTATGTGAATTTGTGACTATGTACCTATTAGGCTATTTCTAATTGTTTGTTTAAACTCAATATATGAGTTTAATAAGTGATTTAGAATACATGCTTAGTCTTAAAGCTCAATCCTCACTTTCAAAATATGAGTGTTGGACTCATGGAAATGCTGAATAATAAAATGAGTCTTTAAGCACATTTATTTTACTATATCCAAATTACGAATATAGGTCATCGCTTACTATCAATTGAATTTTTGGGTCATGATGGCCCATTCCAAATTATCTTCCAAAGAAAGGTGTAAAATAACAATCCTAACATGCATTCTTATCAATATAAAATAAATAAATAAATAAATAAATAAATAAAACAAAATAACAATATACAGTAACCAATATGGAATAAAAAGTGTGAGACATATTTTTTTATTAATTGAAAAAAAACCCATCACCTTAAAGGTAATTTTAATGGTTGGATAATTGAGTATTATTTGATAAGAACAACAACTCAAAAAGGTATTGTCAAGGCACCTAAAAACTCATAAATTAAGATTCATTCACTACAAGAAAATCCGTTAATACTGATGGAAATACTGATAGAATTTTTCCGTCGGTATTTTGCTATGAGCACTACCAACATGATTTTTTGTCACTTTTTTGGTTTGTCTTTACCGGCAAGAAATTTCCTTTGATAAGTATCAACGAGAATAGAGTGAGAGTTATTTCGTCGGTAAATATCATTAGTAAACACCGATAAATTTTCAGGTGAAATTACAGTGGAATTCAAAATCATTCTGGTATGATGATGTCAGTAGTAAACACCAATGATTTTTAGTCGAAATTACAATGAGATTCAAAAACATTGTGGTATGATGAAGTGACATTTATCGTTATAATTACCAATGGAATATGTCCGTTGGTAATTCTGTCGGTGATTTTTTAATTTATGACTTGTTCATCGACCCTCTTTCCCCTCTTTTCTTTCTCTTTCTTTTTGCATTTATTTCTCTGCAATGCTCTAGCCACCCTCCCCGTGATATCAATATTGTTCACCTTTCATAATAAATCTAGCAACTTCAACACCAAGTTTAGAAGCATATGTGTCATGATTCAATTTTTTTAGGATTCTCCATTTTAAGTAAGCAAATCTACCATTTTTTTTTTTGTAAAAATAATTTTAATATGTTAATTTATTTATTTATTGCATATTTTGAAGTGTATTGATTTTGATTTGGTGTTTTCCTATTTGTTTTAAAGCTTTTTATCATCTAAAATTATTGTATGGATTTATGTAATGTATATGTTAGGGTTTGTTTTAGATTATGTAAAATTGTATTTGTTTAGTTAATGTTTTTAATTAATACATGATTATTGTATATAGGTTTGATATATAAGTAATGGATGATCGTTCATGGACATATCGTGAATCACCTCAAGGTAGATTATTGCATCAGATAGATTATTGCAATGGTGTTCAGGGTTTTATTAACTACGTTAAATCTAATCCAAGAAATATTAGTGGGAGCGATATTAGATGTCCATGTAAATAGTGCAAAAACCAAAAGGTTATCGATATGGCTGTTGTGAAGATGCATCTTCTAAAAAAAAAGGTTCATAGAAGAATATTTGTGTTTGTATGCACACAAAGAACAATTTGTTCCTCACAAGATTATGACGAAAATGATGGTTGGGTCAACTTCTAGTTCCAGCAAGGTGCATAGAGTTATAGAAGTCAACAATAATCATTATAGAAATAGTTATGGATGTGATGAGAATAAATCAAAGTTGTGCAAGTGAATGTCCAGTCATAGATGAAGAATCAAATGTAGATGCGGCTTGGTTTTTTGATCTTTTAAAAGACTATGATGAACCATTATGGGATGATTGCATAAATCATAGTAAATTATCAATCGTTACATAGATGTTCACCATCAAGCCAGATTAGAGGTTGAGTGAAACCAATTATAATAGAATTGTCGAATAGGCGAGAAGCTTTTGACCTGAAGGGAATAGGCTGGAAAAAAACTTCGATGTTGCCAAATCCATGATGAAACCCATCTAGCTAGAATACCATAAAATAGACCTGTGTCCAAACCACTTGAAAATACAGAGTTGATTGAGTATAAAACATATAGACATCCTCATTACAAACATAGAACGGCCCGAGATGAGTTCTTGTTGCACATAACAAAAAACTTAGATACCTCTCAATCACACTTAGACTACAAACATTATTCATGTAACCATAGACTACTAAGCACATGACATAACATCGTTCACCAAAGAGTTTCAAATCTTATTCAAACAATTAATGACTATTATGCAGAGAACAGACAAGATTTTAACATAACAAATATACTTCATAATTTAATTTTAAATTGGAACATTATTGAAGATATAAATTACTCTGAAAAACCGGTCATTGAAAGGTCAAGTCAAATCACTAATGACTTTTATAATATTTAAGGGATTATGACACGTTGTTAGACAATGCACATTATCTTCATATATAAATTAATTAATTGTTGAATTGATAATAACTTAAATTTTCTTATTTAAATAATTATATTTAATTAGAATTATAATTTATATTCGGGCCAACATATTAATAACATAGTGGGTGATGCACATTAAGAATCATTACTCAAAAATTAAATTGGGATGATTTAATGAAATATGACTTGATTAAAATATATTTTAGATATTAAGGACTATAATATAATTAATACATGGATTATGTTTTTAGACCTACAAAAAATCAATGACTTTATTTGGTTAATTTCTAAAATTTTCCTAGAATTTAGGAGCAAATTGATATTTTTTTTCAATTTACATAATTTGTTTTCTAAATAGTAAGTTTTGCCTCTTATTTTAATAAAAAGATGGTTGTTTCCTAGATAGAAAAACTATGCAACTTACAGAATAAAAAATTAACACTTTAGGCATATCAACTTCTCTCTCATAAATAGAGATTTAAGAGATTTCATATTGGTGATTCGTACGAATTACCACTAAAGGTTGGACAATCAGACAACTCATATTTTATACAATTATTTAAAGTCAAAGGAAATCAAATCTTCAAGTAATTTTTTTTCAAACAACTCTAAATCTCTCTAATGATATCAAAAAGATTTTCTAATAATTTTATTTTATTATTTTTATTACATGTTATGATATTAAAAAAAAACACAACAAATAATGCTAACAATTTTTCCAAATTTCTATGATGTCAAATTTACAAGTTAATTTGGACCAAATGATTTTAATACTAATGATGTTAATGCATCTAGCAACACCTCTTAATTATTTGTTTATCATTTCTTTCTAACAAGATTATTATTATTATTATTATTATTATTATTATTATATGACACGTATATTATGTGATGTAGAAGACGGTATCAAATCGCATTGACTTCTCTAGCTCCTTTGCTTCTCTAGCTTGAATTCTCTACCCTATATATACCTAGGCACATGTTTCTCGAATGGAGTGAATTTGCCTAACCTCTCCTTCTCACCCTCCTCTCTCTCTCACCAAATAAGACTAGCTTCTTCAAATCTGCGAGCATACAATATCATGGGAAAATCTCCTTGCTGTGAGAAAAATGGAGTAAAGAAAGGTCCATGGACAGAAGAGGAAGATAAGAAATTGATTAATTACATTCAGAAACATGGGCATGGAAGATGGAGACTCCTCCCAAAAAATGCAGGTATTCAAGCCAATTCTCCATTTTTGTGGCATGCATACAACTTTGGTCTTAGAACTGTCATTTTTCTCACCATCTCTGCTCTTATAATAGCTTGACTGATGCTTTTGTGATATCGATTTCATTTGTAGGACTCAAAAGATGTGGAAAGAGTTGTCGTCTTCGGTGGACTAATTACCTGAGGCCCGACATCAAGAGAGGAAAGCTCTCGTTTGAAGAAGAGGAGACAATAATTCAGTTGCATAGTGTTTTGGGAAATAAGTGGGTGCATTTTTATTTTTTTTTGACTAAAAGACTTATTTATTTGGTAGTGAGGAGGGTTTCTACATGCTAGACAGTAAAATATTCTGTAACATTTTGAAGTGATTGTTTTATTTCTCGAGGACTTGTCACCGAGTTAACATTTTCTGCACTATTTCTTCGGTGACTAAATTTTTCTTCTGTTCACACTGTGGTAGGTGGTCTGCAATTGCTACTCGCTTGCCTGGACGAACTGATAACGAGATCAAGAATTATTGGAACACCCACATAAAGAAAAGGCTGCTGAGGATGGGAATTGATCCTGTGACTCATAAGCCACGCCTTGATCTTCTTCAACTCTACTCGGTTCTCAACTCGACTGTCCACAACTCATCTCAGCTTAATATTTCGAGTTTCTTTGGCAATATTGGACCCATTTCGAACCCAGATCTCTTAAATCTAGCCACTTCTTACTTGTCATGCCAAGGCAATTACATTAGCCAAGATGGCCAAGTTGAAAACAACCAATTCCAATGCTCACAACCAAACGAGCTTCCGAACCAAATCCAAGCTTGCCCAGATGCATTAAATGCTCAGTTTCTATATGAAACCCAAATTAGTGATGCCAATTTGGAGCAACTTTCTTGTAACCCCACCAACTTTAGCTGTCAAAACTCACTACAAAGTTCGTGGCACACTAACGGGGAGAGCACTCCCGATATTTGTGAAAGTTTCATGTCGAACTACGTGTATCATGATTCTAATAATAAACCCATCGCCAACGATATTTCCTTCGAGACACTACCGAGTTTGAGTTTTAGCTCATTTCTGTCGACACCTTCGTCTAGTACAACTCCGTTGCGTTCTTCATCGACAACTTGCGTCAATGTCAGCACAGAAGATGAGAAGGATAGTTACTGCAGTAACATGCTGGTGTTCGGCATTCCCAGTAGCTTGGATCCCAGCAGACACATTTAGACAAAGGATGGAATGTTACATGTTGATTGGTGTTCTATCTTTCCAGAACTAGATTCCCTTTTCTGATGCCTGGATTTCTTATTGTATTTTGATGTGTTTATTATTATTAAACATGTATATTTCTTAGTCAAACTCTATATAATTTCTTCTTACAAGTGTTATGTTCAAGAATAATAATAAGTTTATAACAAATCTTAACATACATACATACGTACGTACGTCCGTCCGTCCGTCCGTCCGTCCGTCAAAGGATGGCATGTTTCTTCCCTTGGCAAACACTGTCCATTGGTTGGGGAACGATTGAGAATGAGGATTGAGGAGATTTGTCAGTAGAAATTAAGAACGAATTGAGAATTCTTGGTAATGTTGTAGTCCTGATTGATGATGACTAACTAAGGACCTGTTTGGCACAGCTGTTGCTAGCTGTAGCTGTTGTGGTTGAGGTTGACAAAAAGCTGGTTTCTGAAAAGCGCTTTTAGCTGCGGTTCATAACTGAAATTTGTGTTTGGTTAAAACTGTGGTTGATGTTCAGTTTAATGAAAAGCAGTTTTGTGTGTTTGGTTACCATGCTTTTCAAATTGCTGTCAACTTGTTAAATTAATTAAAAATACACATGTATAGACATACACACACATACATTTATATAAATATTTTGTTGGAATAATATTTTATATTTATTAATAAATATAGTAACAAAATGTTTCAATAATTGACGTAAATTAAACACTTGCAACTAAAAAGAACTCATCGAAACCAATGATTATAACATACCGAGTAATAATACAACAGCGAACTCATCTTCAGTGTTTGGTTACCATGCTTTTCATATTGATGTCAACTTGTGAAATTACTTTAAAAGACACATATTTTTTTTTAAACATTGTAGATTTAATTATCATAATAATAAAATGTAATTAATAATTCAAGTAAATTACACAATTTTTAATTTTTTTAAAATATCAATTTAATATTTTTTAAAAAAAATCGGGTTGGGCCTTACCCAAATAACTGGGCCGGCCCAGAAAAGTTGGGCCAAAAGGCCCATCCCTGCTGGACTTGGGCTGGGCCGCTCTCGGCCCAGCCCAAATGTTAAGATTAAAACACAAAACGGTGACAAAACGCACCGTTTTGCATTTCGTTTTCTTCTTTTTCGTTTTACTGCATGTCACTGTTCATTTTTCACTGTTCACCGACTGTGACGAGAGGGTCAAAGGCCGGTACCTACGGGTAGAGGAGGTCGAGGTGGTTCTCCCTGTCGTGGTGGCGTCAAAAATGGAGGCCTGTGGCGGCCGGACGGGGCGTTGGAAGTTGTCGGGCTGTGGCCTCTGCTGCTTCGTTGCTGCTTCCCGGAGCTTGAGAAGAAGGCTTGGGTGGTGGCTGGATGCTGCTGGAGCTCACGGTGGAGCTGGTGTTGCTTCTGGAAGGGAGCTGTTGCAGGAGTTGGCGAGGAGAGAGAGCTGGAGGAGAGAGAGAGCTTGTTATGCTGCAATGGCGAAGGGAGAGAGAGAGAGAGAGAGAGAGAGGCTGCTGTTGGGGGAGAGACAAGGATGAGCTGCGCTGTCTACCTTGGTGGCAGTGTTACTGTCGTCGGAGTTGGGGAAGACGATGGGTGGCTAATCTTTGCTCCCTGTCTGTCTGCATGCTATTTTTCGTTTATTATTTTTCTTTATTCTTTCGTTTTGTAACGCGAAACGCGTTCTATAAAGCATATCCCAGTAGCTTTTCAAATTGCGCCGCAAACGCTGTTTTTTTGGTGGGACCCACCACTTAAAATCCCTGCGGTGTTTGGTTAAATTGAAGTTTGGCGCTGCGGTGAACCGCAACGCAGGTCACACCGCAGCGCCAAACACCCACTAAATGATTCCTGGATTATTTATGTTAACATAATTTTTTCATAGTCTATACAATCAAGCCCATATCCATAACTTATTGAATTTGACTAAGCTACAATAATACTCTGTTTGTTGAAGCTAGCTAATAGCTTATTTCAAATAAATTGAAAATTAGATTTAATTTCTAAATAAATTTGAATTCAATTGATAATATATTATAATTTTTATACTTGAAATAAAACATTAAATCTAATTACATTGTTTGGAATATTCACAGAAATGAATTGAATTGGTAATCTTAATTATTTCTCTTATGATTTAAAACCTGTTTTTGTTATAGAAGTCATTGTATTTATTTAAAATGGCATAAAATATAGACATTTTTAAAAAGATATAATATTATTTTTTTATTAAATAGTTATTGCAAAAAAAAGAAAAATATATATTTGCTAAGAGAACTTTTTGATGATTATTTAAATTGTTGCTAGAAAGTTAGGCTTGCGCTTATTAACAGAAAAAATAAAGGGCATGGAGAAACTATTGTTCAGCCATACCCATTGCCCGATAGATCAGTAATCCATGATGTATTGCTTTTCTTTTCTTTTTATAATTTCTCAATTTTAAAAAAAAATCTTTTTGTCTTTTTATATCTTTCAATATTGGAGTGATTAATTAAGAATTAATATTTATAATTAATTTATTTTTATTTTTTATAGGGTTAAAGTGATAACTCTAATTTACAGGTTAGGTACAGTGTACTTTTTTTGTTTTTAATTAAACTTGACTTTGTTATCCCTTATTTATTTCATGTGGTTATAAAGTATAGTTTTGAAAAAAAAATCATGTTATTAAACTTTATAAAATACACGAACTTGTTCACATGTTTGGCTAGTTAACATGGTTCGCTATCATAGAGTATAATTGTTTTTTTTATTTCATCTATACATATTGGATGAATTAGAAATTTAGTTTTAAAATTAGTTCAAATATTGTCTCGATATGTGTTTGATTTTGCAATAGATTATTTTTGTTATTATATAGTGAAATAAAAAATAATTTAAAAAACACATTATAATCTCAATGAACCTCATAACTCAGTTTACAAGTTTGGCATAATTGTCAAAGTTATCTAATTCATAGATTTAACGAGTTTACCATCAACCAGATATGATTTTTTCTTTTGTTTACAGTTTTTTATTTTTTTAATTGAAAACTTAAGATGTCATCTTGAAGTATTTTAAAAAGCAAGATCATGTTTTACGGGTCATCCAAATTAATACAGTTTTTTAAAAGAAACTATGTAATACATGTTACAACTCATACGTTATAAGTTAAAAATTTTAACTTTTGATTAAATTAGAACTTTAAATAAATCTTATAGCAATTTTTTTATTTCAATAAAAAATGATTTGTAATAAAATATATTTATGACTTTTCTCTGACTCAAAAGTTAGAAAATTAAAATAAGTTTTCAAAAACTATGCCAAATATAAACTTAAATTATTATACATGATGTAGATTTCCTTAGTATTGAAGACGATCAATGCTAACCATCAGATTGAACGGCGGTGAAGGTTGTCCCTCATGCCAGTATCTCAGCCTTCTAGCATGCATCAGATAACTTGTAAATCAATTATCAATTCAATTACAGCAGCAAGATCATCAACTCAGTTAGAATTTGTGCCCACTTGCGATTTTCACCAGCAATCCCATGCAGAAATTGCATAATTTGGCATGATCAGATAACTGGTAAAGATTTCTCTTTCTTTTTCACAACTCATTAAAGCTTTGAAAAAAACACAAGCACTCAATTTCTAAATGAAACCCCGTCTAATGAAAGCCAGTTTTGGAGTGACTTTCTCGTAACCCACCAAGTTTAGTTGCCAAAGAAATATGCATTTCATTGCACAAAGACATTTATATACACAGAAACATGTCAATCAAGGAGCTTCTGCATTTTTACCCATATTTGATGTATACTAACCGTGAATTGAAGGACCGAGTTGAAAACACAACTTGCATTGTTGCGGCCATGTAGCAGCTGCCAGAAAAAAATATGGGAAACAGGAATGTCAAACAAATGCATGGTTCACAACAGCACTTTACAAGGACCAAATGTTACCTGTTCACAAGTCCTGTATAACCTGGTCCAGAAATGGGTTCCACATCCTGTCCACTTTCTTCAATTCGGTTCCAATCATAGTTGGTGTTCTGGTCAAGTTCCCTCTCAGAAGTTGTCATTTCAGTCTGAAAACAAGAAGTTGATACGGGTACTGGTAAAACCATAAGGGTGAATCATTATGGGATGAGACACATGGTTTCAAATGTTAAAAAATTCAAATCCTCAAAACTTCATTGATAGTTTCAAATCTACAGCTGTATGTGTGAAATATTGGTAACTAAGACGTGGTGTTGCCAAACATATCATTAATGGTATAAAATCTTTTAAACTGACCTTGTTAGTAGGCTGCAAATGCATATAGATGGACATCTTACACCGTTATTTTTCTATCCGCTGTTTTCAAATACTCTACCAGATACATTTTAGTAGACTACATGTTACTAGACTACAAATACATGTTAGTAGAGATAACTAATCTTTTGTAAGGCTGAAAAATCAATGCCAAAAAAGCTAGATGTTGTGCTAAAAGTGGGTCCACAACACTATCGACCTCTAGATAAGAGAAAACATCTGAGCTGCCACAATGTGTACCCATGGTTATAGTTCTCTGTAAAACAAATCCTCAAAGAATAGTTGAAAAGAATGTGGCATGTGTAGAATATTAAACCAAAGACAGTTTGGTTTCTCTCTTCTTCAAATTAACAAGACAGTGCATCCATATGAGCAGAATTAACTATGAAAAGCAAGCAGAGTTCCAAGTTTTCCTGGCCATTTCTCCACCGGCACTAGCACATTTTGTGTATTTTCTATCTTACTTTAGGAATTTTATGTGTTTCCTTCAATGCTAAACTAGGAACTCTTCCTTTTAAGCAACCATTTAGCACCTGTATAGCATGGATTCATTTTCCAGAATTAATAGCCATGCAATAATAACAGGCATTAATTTGATCCTTCAACAGTTTCATATTTAGTAGCTTGGCAGCTAATTCTCTACAGCATGCCATATTACTTCTTTCCAGTTTTATTAGAAACATGACTGCAACAAAGCAAAGCAGATTGAGCTGTCTAAGGAATACCTGGCTTCTTTTCATGGAGGCAAATAAATTCTTCGAACATGTGTACATACTAAATTCTAACCAAAAATCCCATTCCAGTACAATTATCCATGTTTTAACAACAAGATTCATGTGTGTACATACTAAATTTTAAACAATAATGCTAATAAAACTGCTTGACCAGTGCAAGAAGTGAACAAATAGAAACTTGTCTTTGTACACATCATTCAAAAGATGGATGTTTTTGACAGGATTTACATACACTCAAGCATGAAATTAAGTAAAGAAAATACTTCCTACTCCTTCACAATGCAAGTTGGCATTACCTGCTGCTTCGAGATCAGCAGTAATTGTCCCAAGCTTCACAGCAAGAGGGTAGCTTGTTTCCTTGTAATGTTCAATGGCATGGTTGTTGCCTCCAGTTCCATCCCAATTTTTTCGTCCACAGAGAATCATTCCATCAGTAAGATTTAAACACAAATTATCTTTTTTGTCACACTTGGCACATTTCCACCTGGATGGTGGAATAACACCATTGTCAATCTGTGGTAAATTCATTGCATATGCACTAACTTGCTTCTTATCAGCTATCCAGTTGCTCTTTCCTTTCAGCACCTTCAGTCATTATTATAGCATCAACTGCCAACCTAACCTGCAGTATTAGAAAAATGGTAGTCATAATAAGGTATTCATCCAGGTGGTAAGATATTATTAAGATTGAAAAACTAAAACAAAGATATAGTGACAACAATGCACCTTCTCTGGCAACTCCACTGAAGGGAATGGTAAAGTAACATAATCAGGTAATATCACTGTATTGTGAGTTTCTTCATATTCAGGTTCATTGTTGTCAAATCCCCCATCAACACCTACAAATACAAAAAAACACTCAAGTACTGTTCTCAGCTAGCCAATAATTAAAAGAAAAATAGTAACTTCGTTAAGAATTATTAGGCTTTCGTATGATAAAAGGTAAAGCATTAGGGACAAGCACAGACAGGTTGGAGCTGCTATCCTTTGTGTACTTTTAAATTTGACACCTAAAATCAAGTGGCTCACATGCAAAAACTGAATGAGGCATACAAAGCTTCAAAGGCCATGTCAGTTTGTATCTAAGACTAGAAGTTCATAGTGTAGAAGTTATACTACAGTGGGAAATTGTAGTTTTGAAGATTCCAAAACATCAACTTCAGCATATCTATGTTGACTTCAGAATGAATCTGGTTAGGGAGCTTTTCTCGGTTTCCAAAAGATTCGTTGAGAAAATCTATATATTTGAGAGAATCGAAACAAAAAATTCTATACACAAGCAGAACCACATCAAACCCAAAACTTAAATATTAGACTGTAAGTTTCATTACAATATAAATACATGTCTTACAAAATCACTCTTTAACCAATATAACACATCCATGCAGATGCATTATCTCTTTCAAACAAGCTGTGGTCATGGTGATTGCAACTCAAACCAACTCATAACCAATTCTCAATAATGAATCTTACAATCCTCTTTAAGAACACCCCCAATATTAAACAATCATGAAATCAATTGAATTATATGCGCAGCCTTGATAAATATTTGGGTACCTATAGCCAAATGAGTTGGTTTCTTCAAAGGCCTATCTTCAGGGACCACCTTTCTTGTTTGCTTTATGTGTAAATAAACCGGGTTTCAAGTCTTCTCATAATTCCAACCCACATAATCTTTCCCAAAAGCAAGACATGTAGTCACGTCGACAAACAACCCGCCTTCAGACCCCTGGAATTCATCAAAGAAAAAGCCAGCAGCATAAGATATATATATACTGCAAATGCATCAAAATGAAAGAACATAAAATAATTAAATTATATATATAAAACAAATTAAAGTCTTACTGGTATTTTCCTGACTTCCATGCTTTTTCAAAAGTAAAAATCATAAAAAAATAAAATAAAAATTGTATTCGTTCACTTAATAAGAAACCGAAACAGGTGGCAACTATTAAAAAAAAACTTTTTCTTTCACTCTATCGTGAACCAAACAGAAATACTTTTACCAGGCCAGAACCACGTCACAGCAAGCATCTATTAAGACTTAGTTAGTTATTATCTACATGAAGCAAAGTTTTGGTTATTTAGATTATTTTACAAAAGAAATATTCGGATTTATTTTCCCCTCACTTAAAATTGAACTTTCTTGGAAACCAAACGGAAAGAAAGAAAGAAAAGAATACCGGAGTTTCGAAAGAGACGCAGCACTCTTGCTTGTATATGCGATTAGTTGGTTCGGGTATCCGAACCCGAGAGAGATTCGATCGGAGCACGTCTATCGGGTTCATCGTCTCGAAACCTTTTTTTAACTTATTTTGTGAAGAGATTTTATAGAGAGAGTGAGCACAATACTGTCACCAAGAGAGGGAGAGGTGACACTGTCAGACTTGTGGCTGAATTTGGATACTTCGATTGGACTTTAACAACCTAGGGTCCGTTATTTTTGGCCCAATATATACTCTACTATTATATTATATTATATTATATTATATTATATTATTAATTAACATTCATACTTTAATAAATAAACTAAGAGATTTGAGAAAAACGATATTTATTGTTATAGTGGACTAAATTTTTCATCCTTTATGTCTTTTCATTTTATCACTGAATTTTATTTATTTTAATAGTTATATTTACATGGTTTATTTGAAGTTTTCGCTTTAGAGCAACTCCAACGGGAATGTTATTTGAAGAGCTAAATATAAAAAATTAGTTTTATAGCATGTTTGTTTAATTTTCTACACTCCAACAGAAAAACTATTTTGATAGCCAAAATAATTTTCTTGTGCATGAGTTGCTATTTGTAGCAGCTCATGTAGAAAAGCCAAAATTTTGGGGTCATCTTCTTTCTACGTGGATAGTTGACATGATGTGTGTATGTGTGTGTTAGAAAATAATGTAACTACATCAAAAATATTTGTTTTTGTTTTTATTTAAAAATACCTCAACAAGAGAGTATAAAATTATATACAAAATTAATAATTATATTGTTGGACGATTTTTTAAAAGTAATTATTTAATTATATAACTTACTCTTATTAATTGTATAATTAATTGCATAATTAAACTATATACAAAATAATTGCACTATATTTAAAATAATATAAAAAATAGATTTCCAAAATGGCTTTTATCATTGGAGTACACATCAACAAAAAAGTCATATATACACTATTCAAAAAGCCATTTTAGAGATTTGACTCTCCAAAATGACTTTTATCAATGGAGTACACATCAACAAAAAAAACTATATAGATACTATTCAAAAAGTAATTTTAGAAATTTGGTTCTCCAAAATAGCTTTTACCATTGGAGTTGCTCTTAATTTTCATGTTCTCACGTGTCTAATTCGTTGCTAAATATCCTGACATTGAATCAGATATAAAGATTAATTTTATGTTGCTCTTAAAACTAAAATTTAAAACTCAAGGACTAAAATTGATATTTAAGAAAAGCTTCCACACATTTGTTAGTTTATATGACATGGAAATGTTTCGGTTTCTCAAAATTTTGTTTTTTTTTCATATATGATCCGTTATATTTAGATTTTTACATTTCAATCCATAAGATCATTTTTTGCGTTTTGATCTTGATGAATACGGAAAAGAGAAGCAAATCACCATAATAAAAAGAAATTGAGATAGTAAAATTCTAGTCAACAGTAATTGTGATATTGATTTTTTTTTATTATTGCAAACGGAACAAGCGATGCACATTTTGTGCCTGTTTGAGAGTATGAATGAAGTTATTTTTTAAAATATTTTTCATTCACAAATACATTATAATAATTTTTATTATTTTTTTAAATTATTTTTAATATCAGCATATGAAGATAATTTAAAAACATCAAAAAAAGTAATTTAATATAAAAAATAAAAATAACAAATTTTTAAATCTTTTAAAAACACTTTTGAAATATAACGTGAAACAAGACATCATCCCTAGCTTACCCACACATTGGTGGTGGTCCAACAAGATAAATCGAGGTTTAAGAAAGAACCTTTTAATTTTATTTGATTTTATTTTTTTGTCAACGTAGACCAGGCATTTAATGAGGTTTTAAAATTTTATTTATATCAACGTAGACCAGGCATTTAATGAGGTTTTAAAATTTTATTTATATCAACGTAGACCAGGCATGATACCAATTATTTACTACTAATTTTTAATTTTGAACTTTTCTTTTCTTTTCTTTTATTCTTTTATTTTGTTAATTTAATGCCAAATATCAACGGAGACTTTCAAGTTTGGTTTTAATCAAGTGTTTTTGTTAAAAGTCATTTAATATATTATAATGTGATCGTTATTGCTTGATTTGCTTGTATGCTTATCAAAATATACATAAACTATTTATTTTAATTGACTATTGTTTTGTTATTTTTAGCATTTAAGTGTTTGTACTTTTCAAAGTCAAGGATTGGGAATAAATTCATAAAAGATTTTCTCTCAATTTTCTCCCTAAATGCGAAGAGATCTAAAATGGTGGGTTGGGAAATTTTCCTCCTATTTTCCATTCCAATCACCTTAAATTTTCAACACCCTCATCTTCCCCCCCCCCCCTTCCATTATCTCCTTTCTCAAACACG
Organism: Salix brachista; assembly: GCA_009078335.1. NCBI lineage: Eukaryota > Viridiplantae > Streptophyta > Magnoliopsida > Malpighiales > Salicaceae > Salix > Salix brachista. The sequence goes on from CM018587.1 coordinate 32,038,379, forward strand.
TTGTGAAAGATCATCGATCAAAGGTTGGGTTGAATAAATTAGTTTTATGAGTAAATAGATCATTTAAAAAAAAAAAAAAAGTGATCGTGATAACCTTAACCTTGAAAAAAAAAAATTCAACAGAGAACAAACAATATATCTCAATTCAATAGCTATTAAATATAAAAGAACAAAGTGAGGTGAAAAAGACATAAAAATAACCCTAATCAATCCGAGTTAGCATGACAAATTTGTAACTTTGGTAATCATGGTTGATCCACCCCTGATATATCTCACCAAATTTGGGACTTAGATCATAAGATCAGAATAATTTGATAAAAAAAATAAAGATATTATAAAGTGTTTTTTTAAAGAAAAACTAATACCCTATTAACTTTCTAACCTCTTACCTGGGTCATTAATTAGACTCGAAACACCATATTTAAAAAAATCAATAATCTCAATTTCTAAAAAATAATTTTAATTATAGAGAAGGATTAAAAAAGTTAGTAATTAAAAGAGTAATGATCAAAATTTAAATACAAAATTAATTTTATATAGGAGGGTGAAATTGAAAAGAAAATCAATTTAGTGAAATAACCAAAATAAATCAAAAGAATAAGGATCAATATTAAAAATAATATGCCTTTAATTTGGATTGAATGATGAGATTGAAAGTAAATTAAACTTGTACAAAAAGACCAAGAAAACGAATTAAAAATCATAATAATGAGGATTTAATTGGAAAACATAATAAAATTTAAAATCAATAAAACTTTTACAAAAGTCCAAAGAAAAACAAATAAAGACCAATTTGGAAAAACCAATATACATTACAATTAGAATTGATAAATGAAATTGAAAACAAATAATTTTTTTTAAAGGGACAATAAAAAAATAGAAATTAAAATAAAATAAATGAGTTCAAAATACCAATAACAAAAAAATATTTTAGAGGAAAGAAAAAGTAAACAAGAAAAAAAAAAAAAAAACTCACCAATGACAAACTAATCACCTAATATTGACAAGCATCATCTAGAAAAAAAGAAAATTTTGAAAAAAGATAGAGTTTATTGAAAAAAGAAATAAATAAGAAATTTTATGTTTTTCTTTTAGGAGTCAAGCATTGCATCATATTTGAGTGCCAACATTAATTGATTTCATTGAATATATTGCGCTTTGTTAATTAATGATTATATCATTGAAATATTACTAAAGTTTAAAAACTGTTTTTATTTGGGCATTAAGCATCTTGGAGAAAATTATAAATTAGTCCCTCCAGTTCTTATAAAACAAATTTAAATAATTCACAAATTTCAAAAACTAATTAACTAGCCTCTTATCTAATGTTCAATTCAATATTGTTTTATTTAAAATATATTTTATTTCTCATCAATTTCTCTATATGTTCCTTGCCAGAGCAAAGATAGTACGAAGGGGTATTGGGTTTTAAAAGTTTTTATTTATTTTTTATTTTTTATACGTGTAAATTCAAATTATGAGATCATACCAGTAAATTTTAAAAAATAATTGTATAGATAATTTAAGTTAAATAATAAATAATAATATAATACAGTTAAAAGTGAAATAAATAATATAAAAACTCAAACATAAATACATAATTCCATCAAGTTAGAGTACCTCCACTAAATTCATTCTTCCTTGTTGCAATAATTACAAGCATGCAAATAGCTTGAAGTGGAATCAAAGTGCTAAATTCTACCTCTCAAAAGTAAAATAAAAACGATAACTTGACTCAAACTAAAGATTACTTTCACTCTCACAAAATGTCTTCACTTTTCTTGAAAATATTTAATTACAAACTTGACTCAAACTAAAGAACCCATTTTACCAACATAATATGATTAATGTTTTCACTATATTTAATTACTTTCACTTTCAGTTAAAAATATTTAACTTTTTTTTTTTTTTTTATCTCCGAGGGGGTGTTTGACATTGCGTTTCAAAAATATTTTTGAAATTTTTTTTGAAATTTTTTTTATTTTTCATTTTAAATTAATTTTTTGATGTTTTTAGATCATTTGCATGTACCAATATTAAAAGTAATTTTTTCAAAATATTGTTTTTATTTTAATATATTTCTAAACAAAAAATACTTTCAAAAAATCACAACAACCACACTTTCAAATAAACACTAATTAAATCGCAGGAAGGGACTTGGTCCGGCGGTCTAGCAGGTAAGGTTCTCTTTCTCTCACCCCAATTCGAGCCCTGCCAATACATGTCTGTCACCTCCGTGGTGTCTTACTTGCTCATTGAGCTTGCAGGATGTTCAGTAGGCCTGAAGATTAGTTGAGAGACGCGCAAGTTGGCCCGGACATCCTGATTATAAAAAAAAAATTAATTTTTAATTATTGACAACTTATCAATTCATAAATAATCTGGAAAAACAATTATCGAATAAAACAGGTGATAAGAAAAATCAATCACAGTAAAATCAATAAAGTGAAGGGAAAAAAAAAGTGGTGGTGTCCCGTTAATCAAAAATTGCCCACGAAAAAAAAAAAGCAAGCTGCACTTTTTTTCTTTTTCGTTTTTACCACCTGATTATTTATGGTTTCCAGTCCTTTTTCCCGAAAATGAGGGATATTCCCAAAACTTTGGCCAAAAAATAAAAAGGCCATACAAAATCATATTTTCGATTTTTTTTTAATTTTCCTTTATGTTTTGGACACTAAGAAGCTGTTTGGGAGGGTGGTACCGCTGTTTTCTTGTTTTTTTTCTTTATTTTAAATGAATTTTTTTTGGTGTTTTTAAATTATTTTGATGTGCTGATGTTAAAAATAATTTAAAAAAAATAAAAAAAATATCATTTTGATATATTTTTAAATAAAAAATATTTTCAAAAATAATCACAACCACATCTCCCAAACAGGCCCTAATATTACCTTCCCGTGCGTGATGGGCGTTGCAAGAATTTTTGAAGGGTCATTCCTCCCCTCTTATCGCCAGTCTAAACGTAATCTATGGTTTCAAAGTGATCCGGTCCAAGTCCAAGTCAACGGAATGAACGAAAGATGATTCTAAACCCTAGAAGCGTAAGGATGACCTTAGCTACCCGGTGAACAAAAGATCAGCATCAATTCTGTACACAATTCACTCACATGAATGATACGTGTTTGGTTCACATTGTCAGAAGAAAATGCTCTTCAATTTATTTTGTTTCTTCTCCTCTAAGTTACTTTTTAAACTATTTTTATGTAAAATATTAAAATAATATTTTAAAATTTATTTTTAATATCATTACATTAAAATTTTCTAAAAATATATATAGAAAATTTAATTGTTTTTAGAAACATGATAAACCATGAACTAGATTTAGGGGGTGTTTGGGAAGCACTCAAAAGTATTTTTTTTTTTTTAAAAAAAAATTTCTTTTTTTACTCTAAATGAAATTAGTTTTAGTGTTCTTAAATCATTTTAATGTGTTAATGTCAAAAATAATTTTAAAAAATAAAATAAAAAATATATATTATTTTAATATATTCATAAGTGAAAATACTTTGAAAAACAACTAATCACATTTCCAACACACTCTCTTAATTGCTTAGTGGTCGGGTAATTGGAAAGCCCTTGAAAATGGCCAGTGAATACTAGCAAACTCAATAAAATAAATATTATTTGCATTTAATTATGGTTAATCTCAATTATTTTTTTGACTTTTCTCAACAATAAAATCATTTCAACATGGACTTCCAGCTTGCAAGGATTGCCGGGGCATGGACCTCCCTTTTTAAGCAATTTCCCTAAATTTTATACTTTCTTGTAGTATTTGTCTTCGCTCTAAACGCAGCGTACAATGCGCGGCACTAACAGCCATCAAATAAACCACCCAAACGCCACCACCTTCTTCTTAACCAAAAAAAAAAAAAAAACTTGACAGAAAACAAAGGACGCGCACTTTCCCTCGTTTTCTCAGATTTTCTCCATAGTTTTCTCTCCCCACAAACACCCCCTAAATTCTCGCAGGTACACATAAAAATCTGCAACTACCAACACCACAATCTTTTATCTAAGAACATCCCCATGCAGTCGACCAAGATCAAAAAAACCAACAGCGACACTGACCAGAACAGAAAAAAGAAGAACCAGAACAAGTTCTTGTTGTGTTTTAGACCTGTGGTTATGGACGGTCTAGAGCGACAAGGCCTTGGGAACGGTGGGGGCGGCTGTGGTGGCGGAGACCCAGTTTTTAAGTGTGTTAAGTTAGAGAACAACGACGGAGAAGTTTTCCCTCAGATATTTCCCACCAATTTACCATCGTCAAACAGGGAATCAATTGCTTACACGGAAAAGAAGGGTCACAAGAAGAATCTTTCTCGCTTGTTGAAGGCAATTCTGTTTGAGACATCACTGGTGAGCATCTTCTTCCATTGACTTTGACTTTCGTTGTAGTTTCCCCCCTGTTTTTAACGATGATGTTGGATTCATTACATGTTGTCTTTAATTTCATACAGAGTGTTGTTTGTTGTTTGATCAAACGAATTGATTGGATTTGCTTCTTTTTTAGTTACCATGTTCAGAAATTCAATTTCTGTTCCTGTTTTTTTCCCTTGAAAGTTATTCTTTGCATTTTGAATATTACTGTACCTTCTGTCTTCCTGACTGTTGCTTTTCATAGCATTATTATCCCTCCGGTTTTGACCGCCCAATTTGATCCAGACAGTGTTTTATATATATATATATATATATATATATATATAATTGTAATGATGAAACTATCGATGGACCAAATCTGTTTGCTTTTCTGCTGTGGTCGTATAATTGATGCTCCATTCTTTTGACCTGCTATTGGTTTAGTCTAAACTATATGATTGATCAATGAAAAGTCCATGAATTCTTCTTCTTCTCCCAATCAAACAGTGATAGGATACACATTCTTTTCCCAATACAACATGTATCTTGAAATAATTTCCCTCTGTTTCTTTACATTTGTTTCACGAAACTGACTTTTGAGCAATTTATTTATTTCATCGACAGGCCAAGAAGATTAAGAGAAGGAAACTTTTGCAAAAGCTGAAACAGTCAGAAAAGGCTGAGAAAGATTCAAACCCAGAAAAAAATTCAATAGATGCCATGAATAAAGAATTTGCCAAGAGAGAAGATGGAAGAAATATCTCTAACAGCAACATGACTAGTTCTTCACATTCTTCTTTATGGTCATTGAGTTCTTCATCGCTTTCTTTAAATTCTTCAAGCTCAGTATCTGATGCAAGCCCGTTATTTCGATCAAATTCATCCGAATTTAAACCGAAGCAGGACAATAAGCAAGGGAATGGAAAAGGGTATACTTCTACTATTGGTCTGTGTTTGGTTCTTATAAGTCTCATGGTTTTGGTCTTATGGGGCAAGGTGTGTGCTATATTATGCACCTCAGCATGGCTTTTCTTGGTGCCCCGTTGCTCGAAAGCCAGGAATAACTCATCGCAAAATATATTTTATGATGAAGGGATTGATTCAAAAGAGTACAAGAAGAAGATTATAATGGAGGGGTTACTGGAAAGGACTCGTAATCATGTTCTTTAACCCTTTTGACAAGCAGTAATTAATATATAGAGCTAGCATTGGATCCTACCTCAAGGGGAAGGATTGGAGATTTAAATAATTTTCGAGGCTCCATGTTGCTGCCTTCTGTGTACATATAGATTCAGGTATTTTTTTACAAAAAAAAAAACAATTAATGACATAAAGCTGGTCTCAAGAATGCTAGCTATGGAGGGTCTCGTGATTTTGTTGTGTTGTTTTCACTATTCCCTCTTATATATATATATATATATTATTTCATTTGTGGTTTGTAAACATACGGGCATGATTCTTATTTTTATCAAAGAAACTGAAAATACAGTCATGTTTGTAAGATTACATTTAGAGTTGGATAACTTTCCATGAATATCTTCTATACGTGTATGCATTGTTCATGGCTATTAAGAAACCATCTCACAAGCTGTTAGGTGAGATCCAAAATATGATTTATATTATTATCTAACACATTCATTCAAATGAAAATTTTTTGGGCTTGAATTTGAACAGACTTATACTACCTTGTATTTGATTTTTTTTTATCAAATAGAATAGGGATAGTGATATTCAAACTCGTGACCGTTGGGTCAACAAAACTTTGATACCATATTTAGAAATCATCTAACCTAAAAGTGAGATTCTAAAATATGATTTACATTATTCTCTAATAATGACAATGAGGTGATACACTTTCTTTTGTTTGTCTCTTTTGGCTAGCATCATCATGGGATGATTGATATCTTGAGCAAAAAAGTTGAAGATTTTTCTCATTACCAATCCTAAACATCTACAAGCGTGCACCTTCTATTGATTTCAGGAATATCTTACCCACCTAACTTTGCACTACATGGCACTTCTCTGCTAATCTGATAGAAAATCCAAAATCCAAAATCAAAGACTAATTAATGCCATCAAGTTAATGATCTGTTAGCATATAAATCTGCAACAAAGGAAGAACAAACATGGCTACTTGGTTGGGTTAGTGACCATGTAACATGAGTTGACCTCAGTCTAGCCTTTTTCTGTTTTTTTTTTAAAAAGCTAGTTGGATCGTTCGTCAGCATGACAAAATGAATTGGGATATATGTTAGTTCCAACATAATATATGGGTTTCGGCCTTAACCTCAATAGGCCTAGCCCATGGGTCTATGTCAAGCCCAAACCCTATTTATAAGGCTATGCTTGGCTTCCATGTTTTTGTTGTAAACACTAAATTCTTATTTAGCTCTTAAAGACATGTTTAACAAATACACCTTTTAAGATATTTTTAATGACTAATTTGAGAATAAAGTTGTGTTTGACAAACATATCCTAAACCCTTTTTTTCTTTTAAATTTAATATTTTTATATTTGTATGTGTTAGCTAAACATGTTCTAAACAATTTACAGAATTCTAAAGACAATTCAAAGACCATCTTAAAAATTATGTGGGTTTATCCCATGATTTTTTAGCACTTTTAACTAATATTTGGCTGTACACTTACATTGTACGATACAATCTTGGTATTAAAAAAATATTAGATTTTCTCCAAAAATTCAAAACTTCAAGACAAATTTCTTTGCTTTAGGAAACACAAAAAAAATATTTTTCTTCAAGAATTTCAATTAATATTAGGTTGTAGACTTATACTTTAAGATATAGACATGATATTAAAATACCAACTTTTCTCTACAATTTCAAAAAAATCTAAAAACAATTCCCTTCTTCAAAAAAAAAAAATTTGTTTTCATGAATACAGAAAAATCCTAAAGGTTTTCTATGTATATTTTTCTAAAAAACAAAATTATATTTTATCATGTCTTAAAAATATAAAATGAATATTGTAATCAATTTATAATTATCTATTAGAACTTGGCTAAAATACCAAAAAACATAACAATTATTTTGTTTAGTTACTTGATTATTCATAGTGTTAGGTTTAATTGTAGACTTTAATATTTAGGGGTATAAAATTACGTCTTAGATATACCTTCAGGCACTAAAGATACAAAATGGAAAATAAATATGATGCTAAATTTAAGCCTTCAAATAGTTATGATTTAACCCAATAAGGTAAAATTTTCTCATCAAGGGAGATTTTCCTTGAAGCTTTAATGAGAACAAAGAAAATAAACATGACTTAAATTAACAATTAATCAATATACAACTTATCTTAGATTGAGTGCATTAGGGGTAATGTGTTTTTCTATTGTACAACTATTTTCTTTACCTAGATTTTTGCAAACCATAAGTTTTATAGTAATTATGATACTAGACTGTGATCCTCTTAAATCATAACTTTATGATTAAATCTAAAGCCCTCGAATTCTAGAAAGAAGCTTTACCATTCAACATCGTGCATGTCATGACAGAATTGTGACTCTGCCGGGGATTTGTTTGGTTGGATCGAGCTTTGTTTGTTAATTTTATTAGTCCATATTATTTGATTTTGTATGCATTTTTTATGTTTTGCTTATGTATTTTTTTTATATTTTGCATGCATAAGTATAACAGGTATGGACTAATGCTTTGATATAATACTTTTTTTTTAATTAATAAACCTAATTCTAAGTTAGGTGAGGAGTAATTGTTTGCTTTATGAATTTCAGTCAAGATTCAAATTCATGAAACATCTAACTATGAGTTGAACGTTTACTCAGTTGGTCATATTGTGCCATTATCATTTCTTATAAACTCCTACATTACCTTCATGAAAAGTGATCAGTAGGAAGATTATAGACTAAGTAGTGAATTTACTACTCATGCAATAGCCTAAAACATATCTTTAGGGTATTAAATCTTTAATAATATATTTTTGTATTAGGTCAAACTTGATTAAAATCTTAAACTCTACAAGGTTTTTTTACCTAAGACTAATAATTAATTCCATAACTATTTTTAGTACAAACAAAGATCTCAGATGATATAATTAGTTGAAAAATATTCCCAAGAGGTGAGGTTGAGGAACTATCATTCATAACCAAAGCATATTGCTCAATGAATAATATAAAGAAGCTTTTTATAAGTCTTGTGATATGTGGATGAAACTTTGTTTGAGAGAAGATATATGAGAATTGCCTATTTAGTAAGGCTTCTAGTTTAGGTTTCTGTAGTCAAAACCTTGATACATTTTTAGAAATAGGTTATACATGTTTCATATTTAGGGATATTGATACAACCCTCACCATTGAAAAGTATGCCAAGATCTTGAACTTCCTAAATAACCATAATAAAATATATTTCAAACAAAGAGTGGAGAACATGACTGTTGAAATCATAAAATTATTGCATTTAGACCAGGTTGATCAATATAAAATCTCTAATAGAGGACTTGAATGGTAGTTGATTGATAATAAGTTAAAGGTAGATAATGACAGGGGAAATCTAGTATAAGATAAATACCAAGTAGTTATTTTTTCCATCTTTTCGTTAATTGTGTTTCCTTCAAAAGCCACTCGGATCATCAATATTGAAAATGTTAATGCCTTTATTGAATATGAACAGAAAAAGAATAACACCACAAAATTATCTTGGCTGAAACTTTCTTATCCCTAAATCATTGTAGGTTGCATACAAAAGGAGTGATGTCATGTTGTGCTCCTTTTACTATTCACATGGATAGCTAGTTACTTAGAGACACTGAGATAAGTTTTTAATATTTCTAGTGGTTCAACATTGGACCCCTCAAGATGATTTTGAGTAAGGATTGGAACAACCTAGATGAGAGGTCATGGGTAAAAACAATATCAAGCACACCCTCAGAGTAATTTCAATTGGAAAGCCTCTTAGGTAGACTATATTTCTTATCTTATGAGTTGTGAAGATAAATCATGGGTCCTAATGATTGGTTTGAATGGTTATATTAGTTACTCACATTCTCTGGTAGCTAAGCAATTTTAGGGCATTTAACACGTGCCAAAGACTCAGATATCAACTTATTATACTTGATTGTTTAAGAAGACTAATTCTTTAGTTTAGGTTAGACATTGTTAGATATAATTGGGGGTAACATGTTTTAGTTCATAAAAAAGAACAACAAGAAGAGTCCTAAACTAAACCTAATTACTTAGTATGAAGGAATGATGAATTATCCAGGGTGTTTGAAAGCACGAGAATGTGAAGCAAAATATTAGTCGGCAAGAAAGGATTATACACCACCACATAACCTAAAAGAAAAAGGGTAAATAACAAAGAATACTTGCAAGACAAGTTAGATAGGTTGAGGATTGAGTTGTATAATAGCAAGAATCGACATAAATTATAAAAAAAAATCAACTTTTAAAGATAGGGCTTTTCTGAACCAATAATTAAGAGAAAAGGATAAATGGATAATTGAATTAATACAGAATTTAAAGCAAGGAAATAATGCCTAAAAGAAGGATAAATAGCATGAGGAAACTACATATGGAATCTAGGAACAATTGAAATAAAGAATGATAAGGTATGATAATGTGGTGAACAAATACATGATGTTGGAAAAGAGTTAGTGTCTGTGAGGAAAACTTACAAAGGTAAGAGATATGTTGACAAAGAGTAGATAGCTTATTTGAAAGAAAAAAAAGGGATCACAACAAAATAAGACTAGAAGCTACAAAAAAATATCAAATTGCAAGCACAATTAGCAAGAAATATTTTCTGTTTATTTAGTAGTTTGATACAAGAGTATAGATAACCCTTGTGCCTTACGCCAACAACTTCTATATACGTTGGCCCACAATACAAAAACTCGATTGCGAAAAACACCTTAAGAAATTGCATGTGCATATATATGTTGTAGCCTTTCTTCATAAAGCTACAATGGTTTTGACTTCTTAGTTACCCTTGAAACAAAATGAAAGAATAACAAAATTCATCCAGTCTGTTGATGATGATGTTTTGAAGTTGTAATCTTCATCTAGGGGGCAACCCTTAATAGGACAAGCCCTGCGTTCATATATATTGAATATGCTCAATATCAAGCGCTGACTTATTGTATTATGTTGTGTGTAAATTATAAAGGCACTAGCTAATGAGCATGAACTCACCTACTAAGCTCAAATGACTCTAGCAGCGGACTTGACTCGCAAATCGATGACATTTCCATGGCATGTTAAAAATTAAAATACAAATTTTGGTTATGAGATGGATTGAATTAGAATGAGATCGATTCAGAATTCTTAACTAAGGTTTGTGCTAAAATTCTAGGGGGTAACTCTGTCATTCAACATCGTGCACATCGCAACACTCGAGATTCAAAACTTGATTTTCATAAGGCTCATGCTAAAATCTACCAATTAAGGAATGTTGCCTTTTATTTACCTTCAATGATTGTATGCTAGACTCAACATGGGCATGCCTATTTCTTTAAGCAATATTTTTCTTAAATTATTGATATTTACACATTTCATTAGCAATGTAAATTAAAACTCCTAGGTAAATAAATGAAGTAAAAAAATAGGTAATTAAGTTAAAAACAATTCACTGTGGAATGCTAGATTCATCTCATTTTACATGGGAATCACATTCTCTACCTTTGAGGGAATGAGTTGTCCGAGAAATCTTAAATATAAAGGATATGTTTTCTTCAGAATTGTGTCGTCAATGATAAATTAACTGGACAGAGTGACAGTTCGCAGCAAAGACTAAGAGATATCCAAGCCTTATGATCTACTTTTGCGATTTACTACACAATAATTCCACAAGCTCACATGTGCATACATGAGGAAAATCCTGTCCCTCGGTGTTCCCTTTAATTTATATGCACTGAAATTCACTTCTTTAGCGCTTCCCACCTACTTCCCGTGCTATTATTGACCATGGAAGAGTTCTTCCTAGGCATATTGCAGTGGACCCACATAAAAAGGAGGAAAAAAACCCAGAAAAAAAGATTTTTCCAGCTATATTCATGAAAAAAAAATGTAATTCCTTGTCTTTTCTTTAATTTTTTTTTTCTAGACAAACCCATTTACCACGCACCGATCAAGTGAAAGAAATTCAAGATTCTGTGGTGATCTTTGCTAATATCATGAGTGGTGCTAACTTTTAAGTTTATTCTTCATGATCTTTGAGGCTTAAGAATTCGAAGGAAAGCATTTTTGCTCGGGACGGAAGTGCCTTGCCTCTTAAAGGAGTGTCTGTTAATGTTTTTGAAAAAAAATTGAATTTTTATTTTATTTTAAATTAAAAAAATTGGTGTTTTTAAATCATTTTGATGTACTGATATCAAAAAATAATTTTTAAAAAAATTAAAAAAAATATTTTGATACATTTTCGAACAGAAAAAACTTTCAGAAACAACTTCAAATTGTACCAAACAATCACTAAGTTTTTGAGATAGATTGAAATGTTTTTGAGATAGATTGAAATATTAAGCTGTAAGGTCCTTGCTTTTATGTCTCTGTCCTTGCTTTGTATTGTTTTTTTTTTTTTTTTTTTTTTTTAAAATTCTGGCAGTACCAACACAACTAACAGATGATAGCGACCTTTTGGATGCATTCCACACACCAATCTGCACATGAATTCAAGAGAACACCCAGTATGTGATGCGCAGATTGGCCCTCCATGGACGGGCCAGATTTCACCTCCATAACATATGTATGCTTTGCCCACTGATTGTGGAAAAATTAGTAAGCTAGCTAGCATACAAAATCAAAAGAAATGGTGAATTAGCACATTGGTAAAGAGTTTTGATAAAACATCATATATAGTTTTGGATAATGAGAGTCATGTTTCAGAAAATAAACATTTAGAGCATCTCTAGTGGTAATCGCGAAATAAAAAAAGATAAATGATCCATATAACATTTTGAATAGTAAAATTAAAGTTTTTTTGAGGTGTGCACTCCAATGATAAATGCTATTTTAGCTGTTTAATCTTCAAGGCAAGGTGATAAAATATTTGATTTTTTTATTTTCTTGCGTCAAGTTTTAAAGGTCATGAAGTGTATATGGATATTGTCATATATCATTTCTACTTTCAACAACATTTTATTTTTTTCATAGAAAATATAGATATTTCATTTCATTTAAAAAAAATATTATTTTAACTGTTGATATAGCAGTTCCGTTAGAATTGTTAAATGAAGGAAAAAAAACTAAAATGACAATTATTAAATTTTAGTTTTTTTTTAGCAGAAGATGATGTTAAACATTTAAATTTCACTATGACATACAATAATTTTCTTTTTTGTACTGCCTAAATTTAGAAAGTGAATCATTTCATTAAAAAAAATTGAAATTGTTTTATTCTATCTAAACTTTTTAATTACCATGCTCACTGATTTTTGTCTCACACATGGCAAGACATGTAGTGCACCATGCAACCATATTTTGCAAGGACTGCCCTGACCTGACCTCATATTGAACAAAAGGGTCTCTGTGGGGGTAGATGAACGAGGGCAAAATGGTCATAACGAGAGGGGAAACACCGAGAGCAAATCTCAGTTCAGATTGAGATCTAAATTATTACATCAGTCCTTGTGGTCCTTGTTCAGTACTTAGTTTTGGGTATGGAAAATGTGAAGAGGGGAAGGGATCTTCTGGGCTATTTTGTCCTGAAATAGTTAGATCTTTCACAAGTTGCATAAAGCCAAAACGAACAGTTACTCTAACTTCAGGTTTCCTTTTAACAACCACTAGGAAACAACAATGCTTACAACCTAGTTTGATCATTCATACTCCCCCATCGAAACCCTAAACCCCTCCTCAAGCAGCCACAGTCCGCAGAATCTTTTCTTAAAAAAAGAAAACACGAACATTAGGGTTTTGTTCGTTCTTTTCAACTCCCGCTGTGATCTTCCTGGTTTGAATATTATATACACTCAAGATTTTGAATCATTAGGGTTTTGTTTGGTTTTCTTCTCTGAATCTGAGTATTTTTCTTGCCAGATCTTACCATCTACAGTTAAGAGAGTGATTTCGGGCATGATTTTACACTTTCTTCGAGGGTTTCCACGTCATGGTCAAGGTAACTATGCAACTGAATTTGAATGAAGCTTGAATTACTATGGTTCCTAAAAAATATACACTAACCAAACAAAATCGTAGTGGTGATAGCGAAATTCTTGTGCCAATAGTCAAAACTACTCAGGGAGTATGGCAATGAAAATCGACTGGTTATTATAATTTTTATAAAGTATATAAGAAGTTTTATGTGGTCCCTTAGTCTCGTGAAAACTACAAACCCTAAGCCACCTCCCTTCCTGCAGGTGCGTATAAATACTCACACAGGCTGTATATAGACACATGATCCATTATTTATACGTACACCTAATCATTCCATGCAGGGCACAATCTGCTTCTCAGAACCCAAGAATCCACCATGTCTGCCCAAACCCAGCTAATTCCATACCCGTTACACGTGTCCCTCACATCTCAGCTCTCTCTCCCAGTCCTTGTCCTCGCCGTCTAACCAGCAGTATTTCTACCTCGCAGCATACCTAGCTAGCTAGCTACGCACGTACAGAGTACAGAGCTCCTATACCGAATACCAGACCTACCTCCTGTAGCATCCAAATGTGGGGCCCATTTCCCCCCTGGAATGGGACCACAGGCCAAGCAATCTCCCAAGATTCTTCTTCCTTCAAAATGAATTTGATGGCCCTGATGATATGATACATATTCCTGTCCATGTGATATCATGGGCGTTGATGGCATCAGAGTGTAGAGAGAGCACAAGCTTCGACTTCCATAAATGGAAATGGAGCAGAGCCCGCTCGGTTACATGGCTAAATATGGCCGGTTCTTCTACTTACTAGGACGGCGTTCCGTACACCCTATCACATTCCTTTTTTCAATTTTGGATGGCAGTCTGATCTTCACCAGAATCCTATCAACCTTAGGTTAGGCTGTTGGTTTGGTCATGCGGTTCGGGTATTTGTAAGACCCTAGACGCATACCTTCATTCGAGTTATATGAATGTTAATCGCAGCTAATTAAGAGCTGAATCTGTTCTTCAAAACATAATTATTTCCTGGTGTATATTATTTTATACACATATATAAAAAGCCTGACATCTTTTTAAATAGATGCACATCATAAAAATCTTTTAAAAACAAATGATTGTTAAAAACAACAATGATACCACATTATTTAATATTTTGTAATATATATATTCGGGCTAGGCTTGCTAGTAGAAAGATGAAACTGAATTAAAAAAAAAAAAAGATGTTTAATAGTTAGGCATGAATCACAGATTTTTTTTAAAATAATATTAATTGCTACAAAAAGTAATTAAGCATTAGTTAAACTTAAACATCACGGGATATAATTATTTATTGAAAGAATAGCCACCACATGGAGTCAGCTTTTTTATATTTCCAAATATGAAGAAAACATCATTGCAAGCCTATATCTATATATATATGACCAAATCTTACTCTGTATGATTGCCCAAAGACTGCTCTCTTAGAGTTCTTCATCATGTGGACCAGTAAAAATGGTAGAAGTTCACACCACCATGCATCACCTGGTGATTCCAAACCCTAGCTAGCTACCCCATGATCAGAGAAGATCATAGCCATTGAAGTATAGCAGGCAAAAATTAATTAATTGTGAAAGAAACACAGCTAACTGATATTTATTTAAATTATTTTTTAACGAAAGCAATGTTTATTGTTCTTTTTATAAGAAATTTAAATGACAGTAATGATTTTTTGCTATTTTTGGCAAAACTGACACAGTGCTCCATCCACCTGTTTTGCTTGTTTTAACATCTTCTCTGCGGGATAATCCTTTTAGCTCCGACCATGCCTGATGCAATCGGCTGAGTTTTCTCAGATCTTGATTCGTGTTCGTGGGACCATATTATGATTCGGAGACCTCTTTTTTTTTCTTTTTTTTTTTTTTTTTTTTTTTTTTTTTTGCCACTCTACACATCTCCTTTTGTGTTTACACGGTGGTGAAAGAGAAGAATTTTTAGGTTAATCATGAAATTACGAAGGAGCTATAATTTATTTATTTATTTATTATTATTTCCGTCATACATGCACATTCACCACTCTTTCATCTCATCTTTGAAACCCATGATGCTTGTTGGTTTTTAAATCAAAAGCCCTTTGTAAATTAATATTTATTTGTGATTAATAAAATAATTAAGCAATAATTAGTTATTAAAATGCTTTTTGTACACTACGGTACTTTTTTTTTTTGATAACCGGGGTGTCCGGGTCAGCTTGCGCGCACCACAACTATATCCCCGGGCCCACTGAACATCCTGCAAACACACTACGATACTTATCCTGTATCCTGGACGTCGTCATAAAATTACGTGGTGTTAATTCATTTATAATGATTTTTCAAAGATAAAAAAATCACTATAATATTGGATTTTAGGTATATTAAACTTTTTATAAGTTTTACTTAACGTTGTTAGTTTAGTTGTATTAGGTTATTAGGTTAGACTTGATCCATCTATAAGGGGGTAGATAGGTCCGATTTAAATGTTTAGAGCAATTACTCAAAAAATAATTGTTTTTTCTCTACTTATATAAATAGTGACATAACTCATATGAAAAAAAAGGTTTTTATTATTTTTTGATTATTGAAATAATATTGTTTTCTATTTTATTTTAATTTTCTACATTAACTTCACAAGATTTATAGAATATTTGTACTATAGAATATTATTTTTATTATAGTAATTGAAATGACACTGAAATAATTAATTTATAAATTCAAAAACAAATTCTTACGAATGAATTTTTCTTTTCGATCCTACAAGTTGACTGAGCAATATATATATGAGGAAATTATAGCAATCAATAGAGTAGTGTGGGTTTAGCCTTTGTCTTGGGAAAACTATTTTTATTTTCCACACCCATTCTTGACTAATTCCAAGGACTATGGATAAACTTGGGTGGCTTGTGTGATCAATTTGAGCAAAGCTCTCCTTCTACATGATTATTTGTTTATTTATTAATTTCCATATTATTATAGACTAGAAAAAGACAAATGGCAAACCCAACAAACACCCATACAATTACATAGACATGGCCATGTCCTTTTGGCGTTTCACTCTGCTTCACAGTTCACACTGCCACTTCTTCTCTCTTCACCCCCCCCCCCTTCTCTCTCTCTCTCCCTCCTAATAAGAACACAACACATAAACTCGTATCCAACAATATTCCGCTTCAATCTCAAACCCCAAATTCTCTCTCTATCATCTCGACAAGATCGAAGCTAGCTACCTAGCTCTCGCCGTACTCTCTGTAAACCCATCGTCTTCTTTTCTCCACACGATTTCTCTATTAGGTCTAAGCAAACCCATCGTCTTCTTTTCTCCACACGATTTCTCTATTAGGTCTAAGCTTCCAATGTAACAGTGCCTTTTTTCTATATATATATTCTAGTCGATCAGTTACTTTTTCTCTTTTAAAACCCACCATTCTTTCATAGCTCCCCTTTTCTTCACTCAGATTTCTTTGATCTTTCTCTAACAGAAAAATTAACCTCTCAATGGCTACTTCACTTTCGCTTTTCCTCATGCCTAGCGATGATAAAAAACAAGAACCCACCATGACTATAAGCACCAAACCAGCTGATGAACCCACGAGAACTACTACTACTCGAACAAGAAAGCCTACTACTACCAACAAATGTCAAACTCGCAAGAAACAACCTAGAAGAGGCATGGGAGTAGCTCAACTTGAGAATCTAAGGATTCAAGAAAGATGGAAGGCAATCACTGAGACTAACCAGATTGGGTCTCTCAATCTCCAACCCGCCCAGCAGATGCATGTTTTTGACCCGTTTAATAATAATGATAATCAAATGGTGCAGTATGGTACTACAGTTAACTATGGTGTGCCAATGAGAAGTAATGGTGTTGTTTTTAATGGGTTCTTGGGCTGGGATCACCAGGATGGTGTGGCGGTTAAGAGGGTTGATGAGTTTAATGCAAATAATTATAATGGTGGGTTTGGGTCGGGTCAGGTTTTGGTTAACCCGTACATGGTTGGATCATCTCCGGTTCATCAGGCTGGGGCTCCTGAAGCTGCTGTGCGTGAGGCTTCGAAAGAGCTCTCTTCAATCCCAAAAGTAATGCAGAAGCAGAAGCAATATGAGCCTACTTGCTTAAAGGTTTGTGTTTTCAAGGGTTGTTGATTTTCTTGATGTTTTATGCACGCTTGCCTCTCTCTTTTTTCCTGTTCGCTTCTTGAGAAATTATATAGGCTAACAAGATATTTCCGTTGTCTGGGATTTCAATATTTTAAAACTCACTGTATGATAAAAATCTTTAATATTTATTGTTTTAATTTCTATGGACAGATGGGAGGATTCAGTGCCAGAGCTGCAACGAGTGCTTTCTATGCCAATCACAACCACAACAGCAATGAGGTAAATCTCCATCGATCTTTCTTTCAAGTGGTTAATTATAATATTTTGGAACCATGCTTCCTATAAATACTATATCTAGCTAGTTGTGCTTTAATTTGTTTGAATATTCTTGATTGGTTGGTAATTCATGTGGATTTTGTAGGGTGTAGAGGCCATGGCAGTTCCCAGGAAGGGTAATAACGCAATGGGTAGAAAAGTTATCATGGAATATGAGTTTTTCCCTGGAAAAAATGGTAAAAGCACTTGTTTCAAGGATATGGAATCTCCTACTGCAGAAGCTTCAGTTGCAGTGGGTACTGGTGAAGCTTCTTGTGTCACAACTTATTCTGATTACAGTTCTTACAGTGCATCTGATGCTTCTAATTCTATTGATTTGTCTCTGAAGCTTTCATTTTAGAACCAAGAAACATGTCTAGTTTTGGTTTTGATGTTTTTTCGTGATGTATGTGTGATTGCCTAAACCTAAACACAGCTTCTTATAATTTCCCTTTTGTTCTTAAACCAATTAATTAATATCAATGAGAAAACAGTGCGGAACATATTCTTGTTTTATTTAATCTATCTCTGATCAGTGTCAGTGCTCTAACATTATTTCCCAGCTTTCATGATCCTGACACTGTTTTGCACTTTTGCTTATGATCCATCTTGTTCCTTATCAAGAATTGAGAGACATGGCCACAAACGAATTGGGTTATTTTAAGGCATTTGGTCATTACAATAGCAACATACAATTATGCAGTTGTCACACTGTGGTGGCTTGTTCTAACTGTGTAATAAAGTGGGGCAGATCACCCTGATCTGTATATTATATTAGTTTGATCTGCTTAACTTCTAACGATTTCCACAATGTTTACAAATGTGATCATATAGAAGTTTAACAACAACTCTTGTTTTATATTTGATTTGATGCACTTCAATATTATATGAAGATAAATATTAGACTTTTGTATGAACTGGTAAAGGACTTATTCACAAGAGGCTCAAAACCCTAGCAAGTAGCATCTCTCTCTCTCTCCTCTTTATTGTTTATGCTAGAAGATAGGTGAGAGATTTCTCTTCTAAACATAGTTTACATCTTTTATGTGCTGAAACACAAGGAGGGCATCTCTGCATTACTGTTTATGGGAGTCAAGGAACATTTTAGGGCATGCTTTAAAAAACGTGAAAAAGATAGACAAAAAGGAAGCTATAATAAAGCTAGCCTTCCTTCCTCCTTAGCAGACACATTGTGGTCACTGCTGTATATATGTGGTCAGTGAGTGGCTCAAGTGAGTACAGATCCAGCTACAACACAATTTTTTTACAATATATAGTACGAAATCTGCAATAAGTTTATGTCTGTAGAGAAGGAGACTGCTAGTCTGTATCAGTCTGATCATTGTATGTATTAAGACTGTGGAAGCTTTTTTCCATCTTTTTAATTGGTTTATGATCAGTGATCTCCTTTGTCCTGGCCCAGCTTTTCCTTGTTATTTAATTCAGGGCAAAAAGCCCTTTACACTAATTATCACTACTAATATTTTTCTTTTCACTTGTTTCCCTTATTTTTTTCCTCTTACGGATAATTTCCTCTTCCGTTTCTTTTAATTGTTTTGCTGCTTCAAACTTGTAAGTTGATGTTGTAAAAAGGAAAAAAAAAGAAGCCATTGTGTTGTATTTTAATTAAAAATAAGTTTTTTTCAGTATGATTTACATTCTATCAATATCAACTTGCATATATTTAAAAAGAATTCAACAAGAATTTAATTTGATGGTTTTAGCTTCAAGATTTTGTGCCATAAATTAAATAGCCATGTGCATGGATCCACCATGAATCTTGTAGGAGTACGTACGAGGTTGAACATTAAGGAATGAACTGTTAAACAAGGCAAATATTGGTAATCATATTGTGAAGATTTACTGTGCTAATTTCCCTCCAGCTTCTGATTTATAGCCAATAGACATACTATATAATTCTTACCCGTATCGATTGCTATAGTACTATTTTGTATAATCTTTCATGGTATCAGAGCCTATAGGCCGACGCCTTTTTTCCTGCGTACCTGTAGTAAAAATGTCTTCCTCGTCCATCATCTTTAGTCCCTCGAATATCAGGCAACTGATTTCTGTACGAATGGATGGAACAAACAGCTTAAATTTGGTTTCTCCATTGCTCCCAGCTTTACAAAGTAATGATTTGCTGGGTTTCGTGCATGGTATATTGAATCGTGCCCGGCTAATTAACTTCTTCCAGCCACTCACAGCGCTGCAGCTTCTACCTCTACCTCTAAAATCAATCCAGCCTTTCTCCTCTGGACTAAGAAATATCGATTTGTTCTTAGATGGCAGTTTGGATGAAAAGGTTATGTCAGCAACTTTTGGTTTTTGCAATATTTGGATCAGGAAGGCAAAGTTGCAGGGAATATCTTCAGGATGTAGAGTCATGGGCAGATCGATTTGCTGCAGCCGGACAAACTGTAGAGGATGATGATTAAATCCATCATGTTCTCTGTGGTTTGAACTCTTCTTTTTCAATCTCTATGGGTTTTGTCTTACTGAAAAATCCATGAGCTTTGATGATTTCTCCTCTGAGCTATAATTATCTTGTGAAATTCAAATCAAAACCAACGACCTGTGCCTGTCCAGCAACTGCATGATGAGAGCACCTTGGGGTGGCAAAGAAGCAAAATAAATCCTTTCAATCCAAGTTTTCCAGATGCAGTCAAAATCAAAGCCCTCCTTGTTTCCAAGGCAACACCATTAAAAAAACTCAGATGGTGAAGTTCTTAATCCCTATGGCGCCTATCAGCATCCTCCCTCTCAACTTCCTATCATGGCTGATAGTAGGGCAATCAGGCAGCATGTCACTAATATTCTGTGATTGCCATATGTAAATCGAGAGGGAGAAGAAACACGGGTGGCACTTTGAAGTGAAAATGCAAGAGGAGGGGTGGATAAGTGGGGCCATTGCATTTGGGTTTCCAAATATCCCACATCGAAAACAAAGGAATTGACCTATCAGCAAATCCTCTATATATTGACAAGAAACCACCTTGTACAATCACGCAGCCTCGCGGTGAGCACAGAGCGAACTATTCTTTCGCCTTTTACTAAAGAATACCGTGTGCACGCCGCAAATAGTGGCATACGCCAATTTTTTGAGGAGTCTTCTCTTACGAGTGACTCCAGCAATTATAGTCAAATTAATGTTTTAATCGTTTTAAACTCGATCGTTTGGTCAATAAAATAGGTTAGCATAAGGCAAACCCCGTCAATTTTTCCGGAGTGTTTTTTTAAAAATTTATTTTTATTTTTATATTTAAATTAATAAAATTTAGTGTTTTTAGATTATTTTGATGTGTTAATATCAAAAATTATTTTTTAAAAAATAATTTTAATATATTTTGTAACAAAAAAATATTTTCACTAGTAACCACTCCCAAATAGGCCCAGCCCACCTCTTTTTCCACCCAGTCCAAACATGGAGTTTAAATTATTTTTTATTTCACTGTCACTCTATAATTAATTTTAAGGGATAATCTTGATAGTTTAAGAGATTTGCTCTAATTTTTTAATTTTACGAGCTTGAACATCAGAATTAACGTTAAAATAATTTATTAAAAACATTTAATTACATCTTTCGTTAAGAGATTTAATCTCAATGAGAATGAGAATATTGAAAATAAAGATTAAAAAAAAACATTGTATTAACATATAGTTTTTTAAACTTTGCTCCTCAAGATTTTTAAGAATTTTTTTTTAAATAATTTTGTTTTAATATTGATTTTACAGACTATTGGATTTCATTATTTATTCAAATTAATCTTTATAGAATTGTCATAATTTCATGATTCAAGTCGTTAATTTTGCGAGTTAATCATGTTAACTCGAGTAATTTCTTTTTTTTTGTTAACTTCATCCTTTAACAATAGGTTGGTTGACAATTGAGATTCGTAATTTTTTTTTTTTATGGAATTATCATAATATAATGACTCTAGTCGCGAGTTTTACAGGTTAGTCAAGTTGACTGTAAGTTTTTTTAATTGATTTTTTTTTAATTTTATCTTTTAACATTGGATTGATTGAGAATTAAACTTTAATTTAATTTTAAAAAAATGTTTTATATGAAGTTATCTCAATTTACCGACACAGGTTTGACAATTTATCCCGAGTTTGTTTTTGTTTTTTTAGTTGACTATGATTTTTTTTTAATTTTATCTATTAACATGGAATTGATTGAGAAGGAAACTTTAATTTAAAAAAAAAAAATTGCTTCATATAAAGTTATTCTAGTTCACTAACTCAAGTTATCTCAAATTGACTCAAGTTATTTTTTATTTTATTTTTAATTTAATCCTTCAACTTTAGATTGACTAGGAATTGGGATTTATGATAATATTTTATTATTTTCTTTCTATATGATTATCATGGTCTTATGAGTCGGATAAATGGTTAGGCCAGTTGACTTAAGTTTTTTTTTGTTATTTTCTAGCTGTTTTTTTTTCAATGTTATCATTTAATATTGGTTTCATTGGGATTAAATTTTATAATTAATGTTGATTTGTGTTCTATGAGGTTATCTAGATCTTTTGACCCTGATTACAATTTTGGTGAGTTGAGATGTGTAATTTTTTTTATATTATATTTTTAACATTGGATTGATTGAAAATTTATTTTGATTTATTTTATAGATAATTATTTTAATCATATGACATAGGTTTGACAGAATAATCTTACTTAAATCAAATATTTTCTAGTTAAATTTTATTTTTAATTTTATTGTTTAATATTAGACAAAGTAAAAATTAAATTTGAAAATATTTTTAATTTTAAAAAAACTCATCATCTATATAATAAATGTAACAAATTAATCCAAATTAATCTAATATATTATTATTTTAATATCTTAAATAAAACATCTTCACGAGAACGACCTTTATTCCCATGAAAAGCACTTCCAACACCTGGAAATAAATCTAACCAACCTTTATTCCAAAAATCTTTTTCATATAATAATAAATCTCATTTACTGTCCCCACCACCCCCTCTCCTTCCAACACTTGTCACCATTCCCCTTCTCTCCACACAAGAACAGAGGCATTGACAAATCCTATGTTTTTTTTTATTTCCAATCAAGATATCAACAAACTACCCAAGCAAGCATCAAAACCTTAGCAGCAGCAGCCATGAATCCTCAACAACGACAAGAAAACCCGGTAGATCCTGACCACCCACTGCTCCCGACAATCAAGATCCACCACCACCACCCTTCTCCCCCACGCCACCCTCACCCACCTGCCCCCATTCCTACACTCACCTCTTCCACTCGCCGCAAGATTGGTGTTGCCGTCGACCTCTCTAACGAATCCTCCTACGCTGTCCGCTGGTCTGTCCACCACTATATCCGTCCTGGCGACGCTGTCATCCTCCTTCATGTCAGCCCCACCTCCGTCCTCTTCGGCGCTGACTGGGGCCCACTCCCGCTCTCCACTCCCACGCAATCCCAACTCGATCTTCTGAACAATAATAGCAAATTCAATAGTGAAATTGATAGTAAAACTAAAAATGAGAATAGTGAGAAGTCACAGCCACAGCCACAGCAAGAGGAAGAGGAAGATTTCGATGCTTTCACGGCGTCGAAAGCGGCGGATATTGCGAGGCCGTTGAAGGAAGCGCAGATTCCGTATAAGATTCATATTGTGAAAGATCATGATATGAAGGAAAGGTTATGTTTGGAAATTGAGAGGTTAGGGTTGAGTGCAGTTATTATGGGGAGTAGAGGGTTTGGTGCGGCGATACGAGGGAGCGATGAGAGATTGGGTAGTGTGAGTGACTACTGTGTTCATCATTGTTTTTGTCCTGTCGTTGTTGTTAGATATCCTGAGGATAGGGATGGTGGTGGGGCTGAGCCGGAGGCAGCTGTTAATGTGCCGGAGGATGTGGAGGGGGCTGCGGTTAAAAAAACTAAAGGTTAGGATTTGTAACGTGACCGTTCATTTTTGTTATTGGTGATTTTGAAGTTTTGATTCCCCCCCCCCCCCCCCCCTTTTTTTTTTTTTCCTTCAATGACTGCTGATTTTTGTTTATGATGTTATTTTTTATCTTATAAGTTTGCTAGTGTATGCTAATGATGGAAATGTATAGGAGGATTAATTGTGGAGCCATTTTCTTTTTCCTAGATGGCAAGTATGGTAGTTTTCTCCAAGGAAAAACGTAAGAGATAGTTATGCACATAGATTATCTAATTGAAATGCTCTGGGCTGTATCACAATGTGGATGTAAAAGAAATGTGTACATCGTGTCTTAGATTCAATAGCATTTTTTAAGTGATTAATTTTGATTTTGGATGTTATTAGTCCTCTGATGGATGACTTGTGATCTTGAGATTGTTGGGTTTAGGAGAGTTGCTGAAACATTGCATTAAAGATGCATTGAATAGTTTAGTTGGTTTATGAATCCTAAGCTGAAAATTTGAATGGTGCTTGTAAAATAACAAGCTGTGGCGATGAAGTAGGGTTGATTTGAGTTGGAGTTAGCATCTAAAATTTGCAGGCTAATCTGCTATAATTAAATGGTAATGGGTGTTGGCCATTTCATGACTATAGAAAGATGATTCCACTTACTTCGCTTCATTGTGGTCTTCAAATTGTAATCTATATTGATTGGTGGGCAAATTTTTACCTCAACTAGCAGATTTGATTGTTGCTTGTGTTTTGTTATTTTGTTAAATGGTGGAATTTGTCATTGCTGGTAATGATTATGGATTGCCAGGCCTGTTTTCTGCCTTGTTAGATATTGGTTAATATGGTTATGTTTGTTATGGATTGCCAGGCCTGTTTTCTGCCTTGTTAGATATTGGTTAATATGGTTATGTTTGTTCCAATATGTGATGACCGATAATGCATAATCATGTTTTTTTAATGAGGTTGACGACGCAAATGATGGTTCATATGAATAAGACACATCATCCTGAATTAATCATCGTTAAAATGATATGTAGGAGCCTATGCAGCAATAGAAATTTGGGAATTTCTATTGGTTTCGAGAGCATTTCCTTAGTGGTTGATGTTGTGTATAAATAGTGTAAACGGAATGCTTGTGAATATGTGAGATTCATCTTCTTATGGGTGCATGATATTTTACATGGCTGGATTTGAGAGAGTTGCTGTGATGTTGTAGTAAAGATGCATTAAATAATTGAGATGGTTGCTGAATTGTAAGCATAACTTTGGAGCCTAAGGTACTCGTAGAATTTTGTTAGAGATGTGGTTGATTTGAGCTAGAGAGAGAGATATTTCATATCAAATGTAAAGTGCAAGTAGTGTTGAGTCCGTTGCAACTGTGTTGCTATTGGTTTTAATTACGACGGAGCTTGATAATGATTTGACCAAGTTATTGATGGCAATTGATAAGGCTTATTAAGCACTAAATTAAGCACTAAATTTGATATATGATGCTTGATGAAACACTTGCATTTCATTAATGCAATATGATGGCGGTTTTTTCCTTAGTTTTTTTTTTTTTTGGCCTTGCATAGCCTTGGCAGTGCTTAAACAAGACAGTGTACAAATCGATTGTCTAGAAGATGGTTTTCTGCTCCCTGTCACATTCTATTTATTGTTCCTCCCTTGACTCAGTGAGGTTATAGGCTAGCTCCTCAATGGTGTTTGAAATAAGATTTATTGCTATGCTTTATAATACTTCTACCCATTCAGAATAGGTAATTATAACACTTGTTTGTCAACACAGTTGACGAATTTTTGTTTCTCAGTGTCTCTTGTTTGTCAACACAGTTGATGATTTTTAACATAGCTGAAAGAAAACAGGTATACTGTATTTGGCCATGATTTTTGTCGTTGTTTTAGATTGGGATGTAACATAAAGCCATATTCAAGAAGAGGTTTTCTCTGTTGAAACTACTGCACTGCTGTTTTATCATATAGTTCTTTTAGTGAAACTTCAGTCGGTTGTAAAAGGAGAAGGAATGCTATTTTGCTGGACTGTATCCTAATTGTTTGTTTCAAATCCTTTAACTCTGAATGATCGTGTCAGTTGTGCTGTTTCTGTTGAAGAAGTGATTTCCTTAGACTAGATGCTGAATTGCTGTTCTTGCTATTGTCACTTGTGTGTTTCACAGCTATTTTAGAAAAAATAGTGGGTTTTTTCGGAAATTTTTAATGATGTCTCTATTTGTTGCTTGTTGCCTGACAGATGCCTAGTGTGAACTACTATATCGTAACTGATCCATCTCCACAGCAGGTACGCAGCCGGATCTTGGTTTTTTGTTTTTCAGTTTGCATTTATCTGTCCAATGTTGTCTTGTCATGCTCCTTGATTCCACTCCCCCCTGGTCTGTGTTCATGTGCACGCAATGTTTTCCTTGTTTATTTGGTCACATGTATGCATTACACATGGCGCTGTCACCATAACCGCTGTTATTCTCTTTTTTTCTTCTTCTTTTGCTTTTTTGTGTGCATTTTCCATGATGTTTCTATACTTGAATTGTTTTGGAGATCCGATTTTGCTATTTGGCCGTCTGTCTTTGTAGATTGATGGAGGTGTCAGTTAGCAGGCAGAGATCAGGTGAACATGGTGAGGAGTTAATAAATGTTCGGGTCTCTGTTTGTGCTAATAGACAGATTGTAGGATGCTCTTTTCTCCCCTGCGACTCGTATCAAAAGTTTCTCATATATGAAACTTGGAGGATTTGTTACACTTGTACGGCTGTTCATTGGTGTTAGGTTTCTGGATATTCTTGTAGGCTTTTAGAAAAAATATGTTTTAATGGATTATAATGCACATCATTTTGGTGCTGAAGATTGCTTCTCTCTACCTTTATATTCCCATTTACGAAATTGGTTATTTGCTGTTTATGAATGAGTTAATCACAACTGAACTTGGAAATTGAAATCAAGCAAACCCAATAAGCTGGAGTACAAATTTTGGAGTTTGTACTTGGGTCCACCTAAAATGATGAAGGATAAATGGGAGTATAACTTAGTGAGGGTTCAGGCCCAGTACTATCTTACAAAGAATCCAGGTGAATTTGCTCCTGGGCAAAAATATTCGGGTTAACTTGAGAGCTCCGGGTTTTGTAACAGTGACAGTGTTGTGATAGTATAATTTGCAAGTGTTTGTAATGATGAGAACCGGGCGTGGAAGAGATCTTGCTGACATGCTGAAATCTTGACAGGGATTTTAGCGTCATGGAACCATAGCAATGCTCGTGCCAGAAACTGAGCTCGATTGATGCCTTTTTAAAACTTTTTGTTCTAAAGTTTTCTTAGATTATGTTCTCCAGCCATGCAAGGCCAGCTTAGGAATAGGTTGTCATCCTGAGCTACCCATCAAGGAGATGGTCAAACGATTCATCCGAACAACAAAATCGTTGAGAAGCTCCAAACATGTTGACACCGAGTCAATGGTGGCCAAAATCTGAGGCTTTTTTCTCTCACGGGATTTGAGAGATTCCTAACCACAAACAGTGATGCTGTTGGGATTTTAGAGCTGGGTCGGTGTTATGGTTGAGATGTGGTCTTAGCCTTTCCTTTTTATCTAATATTTTCCTGTCAAACTTGGTGGTCCTTTCCAGCCATTCAAAGTGTAAATTCTAAGGCGGAATACAGTATGCGTATCCTATCGTAGGACCCAATATACCATGCTTCCTCGATTCAACCTGATGGGAGGCCGTACGCTTTGATTTGTACTGTTTATCAAGAGTGTTTCCTCATTAATATATCCCTTTAATCTTCATCCAAGCTTAAATGACAAGGCAAAACCTAGATATTAATCTTCAAAAACGGCAACACTCAACGCCAAAAATATCTTCCGCAAATCAAAGTTTAATGTCCCAATCATCTAAGTAGGTGTACAATTATAAGAATTTAGAATTAGAGGATTGTTTTACTTGTTTGTGGTCTAGTCGTGTAGCTGTTAATATAATAATTATAGGAAGTTTACATGGTTACTAATTTCAAGACTCATGAGATTAATCGAGATGTATTTAAACTAACTCAAACAACCGTTGTTAATAATAAAAAAAGTTTCAATATCCTGTATTAAATTAAGGAAAAATCATCACCACAACCGTATAAAGCCACTCAAGTGGACTTGTGTGTTTTTTACTTATTTAAAGCTAAATTCTAGTGGGGTTTGGTTTCATGCGAACCACATACATCTATTACCATTTGTAGCCCTTGTTCATTGCGTGCTACCACAACGAAAACCATTTGGCCAACTCAAAACCACATATTAACTTTCTCGTTCTGGGTATCTTCCACTGCCCATGTTCATTTCATCTAGCTACAATGCCATCCCATTTCCTCGAAGAGAGAAGCTATGTCAGCGTGGACTCTACCAGCTGATATGTGACAGCTGACCTGTTTTTGCTAGGCATGTTACCAGTTTGTGGTCCGAAGGAAAAGTAGCCCTAATATAGTTTCCAATGGCGATGGATGGTCATGAATTTTGCAACTTGAAGGCCGAACCACCTCCCCCCCTACGTTTCATACCTTTCCTTGTCGATTACACCATCAATTTGACCTGGTACATGAGCTAGCTAGCTAGCTAGGAATCCCAGATCACGTCTTTTTTTTAAGAAAAAAAAAACTAAATTTACTTGGATCTTAACATTTTTTATGAAAAAAAAAGGTTTTTATATCTTATTTTATAAGTTATATCCATTCTATTCTTACATGTTTAATTATATCAAACTTATCTTTAAAAAGTCTTTAATCTATCATGGCGACAATTTTATAACATAAGGTGGGGTGTGTTTTTGTAAATTTTGATAATAAAAATCTAATAGAAGAACAAATTACAAATATAAAAGTCGTGATTCCTTTTTCCCTTCTAAAAGAGAAGTAGGGCTGCCATGAGCATGAATGGTTGATATAAAAATTCACAACCCATTATTTTGTATGGATCATCAGATAAAAGTTACTGATATTTTCATATAAGCCAAAATTTCACTACCATTTATATTTTAGCATGAGTTCATAGCCCACCTCAGTCAGCAATGGTCAAGACTCGCGGCTTGAAAATCAATTTCAGGGATCAGGGACGAATTCTTTTATTATCTTATTTCTCTAGTGGAGAGTATTGTCACAACACTTTGAGTTCTAAGAATGGAGGAATGGCAAATCATCTACCAGTTGGGACGATGATCACCCCCCCTCCTGAATACTTGCCAATAGCAGGTCGAGGATTTTATGGCAGCACACGGATTCTTATTTTTCCATGTAAAAATTTATTTTTTATCATCAGCATGTCAGAGAAAATTAATCTAAAGCAAAGAACATATTTTTTCCGCAAAATCACTTTGCAATTGCAAAAACGAAACAATCAAGGCCTTAGGTTAAGGGAAATAATGATGAATAAATAGCAGAAAGTGATATAGTAGAAACCATAGAGCCAAAGCCATCTCAGAAGAAAAATCTCATTTACAGATATACCATGGAGATAAAACACAACCAGCTGCTAGAAAAAAAATGAAATAGTTAAGGCTCAAAAACTAAGACAAAATATATGGTTATTAATTAATCATGTAAAAAAAGTTAGCAGGGACAGAAATCAAAGGCTCTGATCTCTGCTCAATTTGCAGATCCCAAGAATAGCAGCAGACGCGTTTTCTCCATTCGTGACCAAGTCTTTTTGGAGTCTCTTCAGGGAGTCTATGATAGCCGTTGATCTTGACATTGCTTGACCATCTTCTTCTACATTAACGCTTGTTCTTGTCTGCTTCCATGGCCTTGATGAACTCGAAGAATTCCCTTCCTCATTGCTCATGATTCCACCTCTTAAATTATGGGGAGAGGAGCATCCAATTTCATCCTGCATTTTTCCAACATTAAATTTATTAAACAAACCCAAAGTATGTAACCTAAAATGGAAGAAGAAGAAGAAGATCCAATGATTCCTAAGATCTACAGATTCTATTATCAAAATGTGCCCTCAAAAAACTAATATATATAGTAAAGGCAAAAAACTGAAAGAGAAAGAAAAAGAGACTTACATCAGAATCAAGATCAACATTACTGTCTCGCATCCGTTTCAAGAACCCATTTCTACCAGCACAAGAAATCTCCTCATCACTACTAGAAGAACTAGACACAGGTGGCGCAAGTGATGAGGAAGACGATGCAGTAGGACCTGACCATGGCACCACCTGGTTGTCTCCATCTTCCTCCTCGTCTTCCTCTTCATCATATTCATCACTATCATCATCAGTGTCGTCGTCGGATTCTTGATCATTTTCAGACTCTTCTAAATCATTTCCGGCTTCTCGGCTTTCTTGATCACTAGACATGGCGTTCTGAGCTTGGAGATGATTATTTTTATTGTTATGGATAGTAAAACAAGATTCACATACAGAAACAGTAGGGCAAAGCTTAGACCCTGACGATTTCCAAGGAGTTGGAGATCGACAGACTTGACAAAGAAGGGTTCTACAATGCTTTGCAACAAGAAAGTTGGCGGAGTGTACTTTCTCATCACAATCCCAACATAAACTAGCTTGGTCTGATTCACAGAACATTCTTGCTGAACTCCCACATAGCTCGCACCCTTCCATTCTCTCCTTTCGCTTCTCTCTCTCTGTCTTTGCTGGGTTTTTTTTTTGTTTTGTTGGGTTTGTGATTTTTTAGGGAAGGGGAAAGGAGTTTTGAGAGAGAGGAGCGAGAGGAGAGGTGTACAAGTTGTAGTAAATAACGGAAACTACCCTAATGTTTTGCATTTAATTATGGGATATTTTTTTCATGAGGGGGTGTTTTGGGAGTTTCATCAGGAATTTATGATTGATGTGAGATTATAAAAAAAATAAACAAATAAAATCTAACTGGCTGCCGCTTCACCAATTAGCATCTATTTAGTAGTCGGTTAAGTTTGGTTTTAAAAATATGTTTTATTCATAAATGAATTAAAAATAATATTTTTTATTTTATAAAAAATATTTTTGATATTAATACATTAAAATAATTTAAAAATATTTATTTTTTTAATTTAAATTTAAAATTTAAAATTTAAAACTTAAAATAAAAAATATTTTTGAAAACCACTATGGAAAGACATTGCTTTTAGGGTAGGAATTTGCTTTGCCAACGAGGCGACTGAGTTGTTTAATCTACTTTAATATATGCCATTTCTTGGAAGGAGCATGTCCACACAACCTCTACTTCAATATTCAAGCGTGAGGTAGACCTAAAGTATATAGTAAATTAGGAGCTATAAAGTCTCCGTTGATTCCTAAAAATTGACTTTCAAAGTATACTTTGGGTTACTTGTGAGGTATTTCTTGCCATAAAGAAAAGAGAGGTTACAAAATTTCCATGGGGGCATTGAGAATTTTTATTTAAGAGGATTTATTACTTTTAAGGAAAAAATAATAAAACCTAAAGTTTAATTATTTTTCATAAATCTTTTTAAATTTTTTTACGGGGAATTTGAAGATATGATAATGTTTTTTTTAAAAAAAAACAATCACTTAAAAATACATCAAAAATATTTTTATATTATCATTTTAAAATAATTTAGGGATAAAATAAATAGTTTTTTTAAAAAAAAAACAGTTTAAATCAAGCTAATGGATTGTTTGAAAGTGTGGTTGAGATTGTTTTTCAAAATGTTTTTCGTTCAGAAAAGTTTCAAAATAATATTTTTTTTGTTTTTTTTTTGTTTTTTTAAAGTTATTTTTAATATCATCACATCAAAATAATCTAAAAACAACAAAAAAAAATTAATTTAAAATAAAAATAAAAAATGTTTTACAAACCTTATCAAGACACGCGTTCAAATCCAAATTCCTAATACCTTTGAACACGAAGCTTGATTTGATTGGCAACTTGCCATCAAAAAGTCTAAGCCAATTGGTTCCCCTTTTCAGGATATATCTTCATGACAAATTTGCCGATTTGAGTTTTGGTAATTTACATGAAGCTCTTTCATGTGGTACATATATGGCGTGGCTTCAATTGAGTTTTTTCTCTCGTCGGGTTTTACACTCGTTATTTCCAAATTAAATTTATCTTGTTGTTTATTTGTGCCAATTTTGATTATTATTATTATTACTATAATTGTTATTTATTTTTATTTTTTAAAATGATTTTTGAAGTTAATTTTATTTTTCAACTTTATCTCTTGATATTTGATTTTTTTTATTTTTTTATTTCATCTTTCAATGTTTAATTTCATTTAATTTTATATCATTTTTTATCCTTATTTTTTTATTGATATATTTTCTTAAGAAAAACATTTATTTGATTAATTTTTATTTTCAATTTCATCTTTTGATATTTGAATGATTTATAATTTTATTCATGATTTGCTTTGTATCTTTTTTTGTAGAGTAATCTGGATCTCGTAACTTGATTTTTAAAGATTAAATCAAGTTCTTATAAATATATTATTAAATTAACTAAAACCCCAATTTTCTTACAAAAAAATAAAAAATTCCATCATCACATAAGTATTTTGTTGTATGAACAAAATTCCAACAACTCTAAGATGTAGAACAAGTCAAATATGCTTGAAACTTAATCTTAAACTACTAGTATAATTATAAATATATTTGGTATTGTGATACCGACTATTTTTCAAAATATTTTTCTTAAATGTTTTAAAATAATTTATTTTAAAATATTTTTTTATCATATTTATATAGTTTAAAAATATTAAAAAATTAATTTTAATAAAAATATTTTTTTTAAAAGATAAAAAAAAAACAGCTCTGTATCATGTCTACTTGTCTGCCATGTTTCCCTTGAATTAAGGAGCTAATAATATAGCTTGCTTTTGTAGGGGCAATTAATTAAGAGAATTAAGATTTAGTTTAGTCCCCCAATATATTTTTCTGGTTTCTTTGGATGAAATGATGAGGTGTCAAGAACACTCAGGGGCCGGCAGATTCCATTCTATCCTACGTGGACAAACCTGGTCCATGATAGCTACTAACCCACGTGATGACCACCTGCCCTTTTCATAAGCTACGGCTGACGTTTCATGTGGGCCCAGTTCAATCCAATCCCTCCTTCAGTCTTTTTCAAAAACTGTTTGTTTTTGATAAAAAATATTTTGTTTACTTTTTTATTTAAATTATTTTTTAGAATTAGTTAATTATATGCTAATATCTTTTTAAAATTAAAAAAATATTATTTTAATATATTTCTAAATAAAAACCAATTTAAAAAAAAAATCTATCATATTTTTAAATAACCCATAATAGTTTATATTTTTTTTTATATCTTTATACACCATTCTTTGCCGTCCCTGTAGCGTAACACTGCTTTCAAAGATAACACTTTTAGAAGCATTTTCTTGGAAACCTGTAAATTGCATTAATATTCGAATTTTATGTTTTCCTTACACACTTTACTTGTATTTTATTTTAAGGAGTTAAGTGTTATTTGATCAAGTTCTGGGCACTTAAATGGAACTTATTTAGGTTATATTTTCACGCAAATTGTTTATATATGAATTTTTCCTGTGAGTTTTTTTTTTTTTTTTGAAATCAAAATTATAATATGAGATGAAAATTCACTTACTATTTAAATTAATTTGTATACTAAATAAATATAAGTTTTTAGTGTTTTCCGTTGTTTGCTTTTCATCTTGTCACTAAATTATTTGAGAGTGTAGTTGAAGTTTTTTTTTAAAATATTTTTAAAACACAGTGTTAGAAAGAATATCAATATTTTTTTTTTCATTAATATTTTCAAGTCAATCTCTTAAAATTAATAAAAATATTTAGTATAAGAGTTTTTTTAATTTCTATATAATTACTGTAAGGCTGCTTGTTTTTTATTTCAAAAACAATTTTGAAAAAAAAAATAACTTTTTGTTTTCTTTAAATTAAAATTTTCTAGTATTTATAAATTATTTAATATATTGATATTAAAAATAGTTTTTTTAAATAATAATAAAATACTTATTTTTAAAGATTATTGTAATTTATTAAAAAAGAAATTTTAAGATAACGTTGACGTTGTAAAACCCATATGAAGTATCCAACGTGGCACAGGGTGGAGTGAGGGAAACCTTTATCTTTTTTGGATAAATGCAGCCACTAGGAGGGGTATATGAGGAGGGAAAGAAAAGATTTAGGGTTCTCTGTATGGAGACTGCTTGGTTTGAGGAGTGCCCGTTCAAATCCATTTCCAGCCACAATAATAGTGCTAAATGAGGTTTCCAGAGATGTTCTGTGAGTCCCACACAGCAGCCCTCTATCCAAATGTGGAGGTGGGGGGATGAATCGTATGATCGTTCAAATAAAAGTCAGGTCATGATTTTTTTTATTAATTTTTTTTGTAAGTCAGGTCAGCTTTCGTGTATGTTGACTAATTTTATAAATTTTAAAATTAATGACCATGTAGATCTTCAATGATCATCATAATAATAATCACAAAACTCAGAATTTAAAATTACAAAGAAACAAAAACTTTAATCCAATGCTACTGAAAATCAATTTATGGTTTTTTTTTTTTTATGGCTGAGAGTTAGGTTTGGGTGTTTTTTTGGGGGGTTCTATGAACAAAGTGTTCCAAAATTAGGTTTCAAATGTATTTCTTTTTAAATTGATGGTTTACAGACGTAATTTCTCATATGATTCTCTTTTTTTTTTTTTAAAAAAAGTGTTTTTCATTTTTTACTTGTGTTATTGAACATCATTTAAAGTAATTTTCACTTTTTTAAAAAGTAATTAATGATTTGCAGATTTTTTTTTTATTTCTAATATTAATTATGATCAATATCTAGAAGTTGTTATTTAAAAAGACTTTATTTTCAGATGGTGTGCAAACTAT
This sequence comes from Salix brachista, assembly GCA_009078335.1. Taxonomy (NCBI): domain Eukaryota; kingdom Viridiplantae; phylum Streptophyta; class Magnoliopsida; order Malpighiales; family Salicaceae; genus Salix; species Salix brachista. The sequence goes on from CM018587.1 coordinate 32,072,965, forward strand.
TAGATTTACTTAAGCTCAAAATTTAATAATAAAAACTTGTGACTTTTCTAGGAGTAATGCTTTGTTTCAGTCACTACTAATTATATTTATGGAATGGAAAGTCGAAAATCAAAACGAAATTCTCACATTTCAGAAACATTTGGCCTCAGAATTCATTGTCAATGCTGCCAAACCTACAGATAAAAAGGGGGTAATTAAAAGGTTATTAATCATTTACGTGAAGCTAGAGTTTTTCAAATACGTGAATCCTTACATGATTTTCATATATACTATTAGACTCATGTTTTACTTGTCTCCTTTTTTATTTATTTATTAATATAAATATTTGAATCGACTTGCGCGCATCATAATTAATTTCACAGACTCTAAAATTAACGACTATATAATTATATTAGTAACCGTAAAACTTAAATAAAAAATAATAAAAAATCAAATCCTTTAATCTCATCCTCTTCTCTTACCAATGATCCACGTAGATTCTAATTCTTTTTAGCTATCGATGAACATGAAATTTGTCTTGAAAGAGATAGAAAAAGATTGAAGATCATTGATTGAGAAAATCACACAGCCGAAAGCCACTAAAAAAGCCATTCTGAAAGCCTTCTTATTCTGAAAGCCATTTCTTATCGCATGCCTTCTTAGAGAAGAAAGCCTAGGCGTGCTGCCTTTTCTTTTTCATTTTTTCTTAAATGATGATGATGATCATACATCGTCATTTGAAACAAATTATGAAACCTCTGGCAACTACTAAATACTCAGTTTTTAATATATTTTAATTAAAAAAACACCCAATTAAACATCTTATAATCTTCAATAAGTCTATTTTTAAACTCAAAATACCATTTAATCAGTCTAAAAATAATAAAATATATATATATTATTATTTTATAAAAACTTAAGAGCCAAAAAAACTACTACATGAAATATAACATTTAAAAAAACGAAAAAAAACATAGATAGAAATAAAAATAACTTTGAAAGACAAACAAAAATGAAAAAAAGAAGCATGTCCATAAAGTATCATAAAAATATACACGTGTCTTAGCCAATGAAAAAAGTTTTGTACAATAAATGTATTTTCAAAATGTTCATTTTATATATATATATATATATATATATATATATATATATATATATATATATATATATTAGGTAGGTATTTTTTTTTTGTTTTTGTTTTCAAATTGAGAAATTATGAAAAGAAAAATGGTAAACAGATATATTATCTTCTTTCTTAGTTCAATTCTAATTAACTTGACATATAAATGTACATTAGTTCTTGAAAAAAACTCACTTTCCTTTTTTAAATTCAAACAAAAACCAAGGTAAATATGGATTTGAAATTTAAATTATGGGGGCTTAAAAAAATCAGCTCATATTTATTTTTTGCATTATATTATAGATGATAAGAGGTTAAAGAATCTAAGACATGAATATCACGAGCTGGGAATTTTTTGAAACTAAATCAACTTGACCTAACTTTTATACCTTACACTTCATTTATCTTTTTATTTGATGGTTTATGGACTGAACATTTATTTTGTATTATTTAGAAATGTCTCGATTTCAAAAATTCTTGATGGTGATATTCCTATTAGACTCTTTGTTGGAGGGAAGGTAATTAGAATTTAATGGAGGTGCTCTTTTTTTTTATTTCTCAGTTTTGGTTCTAGCCATGTTGTCAAATTTCATCCATAGATCCATAACAATAACTTGTTATTTTTTCAAATCTGATTCTCATTCTTTTGATTTTGAGTTTTTATTTTGGATGTTTTGTCAATTTTATTTTTCATTTTGACCTTTTCCTTCAATTTAAATTTTAATAGCCATCTCATTTAGTTTTCATTTCAAAATGGATTTATACTCTCTTAATTGTTTTTTTTATTCATTTGTATTTTTTTTTATTAATTTCATCATTCTATTAAAATTTGGTCTTATTTTGAGGGCTTATAACTTACGTCAATGATTTCTTTTCTTTTTTAAAATACTCTAGTAATGCTTAATATATTCAAAAACACACACAAAGTTATATATATATATATATATATATATATATATATATATACACACACACACACACACACACCCGCCACCCTATCTAGTATAAAACTATATAGAATCAGTATCTCGATGTGATCTCCAGTTTGGGGTTAAGAAGGTTCCCAATCCACCAAGGACCATGATTGGATGGAAAAAGAACATCTATCACCAATCTTGGCACTTGTCACAAACTTTTTTCTGTTTCCAAAGCGAGATCGTCAATTGGAATTCCAATAGTGGAGGAAACAAATTAATTAAATCTCTCTCAACTTGCTAATAAACAATCGAGTTTATCTTTCCAAAACAGAAAAAGAAAGAAAGAACTTCGCTCGAGCAATGAAAAGGGCCCCAGCATTTTTTTGACGAGGGTCTCGACCAGAAATATTAGGCCCAGGTCTTTCCTTGGTCGGGCTATCAATGACTTCTCCATGTTCATTTAGGGATGGAAACAAATATTTATGGGAGCATGCGACTACAGACATGAGCTAATATTTTATGACAAAGTTATTTCATTTTAACAAAGTTAATTGGGAGCCCTGAAGAGGCTCGTACAGTTACTTTATTACACTAACCATCTTTTCAAGGCCTCGTACAGTTACTGAAGGAAACGTGCTGGCAATGTCATGCTATGATAATAAGATTGATTTAAGAGTTGTCTTAGATTATAAAGAATATATCAAATTTAATTGTAATAAAATTCATTCTTAAATGTTAATTATAAAAAAAGATATAACAAATCTACATGAAATAGTATCTTTAAAATAAATAAAGAAGTTACTTTGAATAAAATAGAATAAAATAAAATAAATCAATTGTTTTTGGAAATTATCCATAACTTACCTATTCAAAGAAAAATGTAAAACATGCAATTAATACACAATTGTTATAAATCTATAATTATATGTATTGAATGTCTATGACTATTGAGTTTAATTTCTTGAATTTCCATGACCATTGAGATCATTTCATTCTCCTATAAATAGATCCATTTGTCTTGTATTCTCACAACTTGGAAAAAAAATAGAAGAATTCATAATAAGAAAGATATTTCTCTATTATTATTTTTAATTATGCTGTTATATATTAATTGTTTCTTCTTTTATAACATGTTATCAACACGATTATTATGTGATTTATATCCATTTTAATATTTTTTACTTTTCAATATTGTAATTTATTTTTGGCAAATTTTCTTTCACTTTTATTCAAAGAAAGAGATTTATAGTTTCTGAAGAATTAAATAAATTAAAAACAAGTTATGAAATAATATAAAGAACCTAATTTCAAATAGGTACTCATAATTAATTTCATGTCTTCTTGTGACTAAATAAAATAATGAGCTTTTGATGAAAAATCATCAATCTCACCTCACAGGTTCTAAATCATTCTCTAAAGTGAATGAAATCTTTGTCTTAAAGACAAGAAAGAACCAAAGATATCAATATAAAAAAAATAAATGGAAAAGGAGAAGAGATAACCCTCCTAAAGGCAACCCACCATACCATCAAAAATGGAGACACAATGAAGCCACACAAGAAAAAAGCAAGAATTTGCATAAACCGAAAGATAAGTGTCTTAGGTTTGGTATGTATAGTCATTGGTTGCGTACCTATCACATACCAAAATATTTTACAGATTTAACAAAATACAGTTGACACTAATTTTATTTATAAAAAAAATTCTGAAAATCATACTACTTATCTTGATGTTAATATTTATCAAGGGAAAATATTATAAATCCATAACTACGTGCATTGAATGTCTATTACAATTCATAATTATGTGTATTGAATGTACATGATTCTTGAGTTTAGTCTTTTAGATTCTCATGATCTCTGAGTTTCTTTTTTTATTAATAGATCCACTTGTCTTGTATTCTTAGAACTTGAAAAATAGAAGAATTCATATTAAGAAAGATATTTATCTTTTGTCTTTTTTAATTATACTTTGAATATTTATACTCTTATATATTAATTGTTTCTTCTCTTACAACAACAATTACTGTATATAAAATAATATATATTAACTTTTCTCAATTCTATCAAATCTAAATAATTTCCAAAACTTGTTTACATTGTTATAAACTGATAATAGTAGATTTGTAACAATATACTTTTAATTTTTTTTAAAAACCCTAAAAGTACAAAAAATATATTCTCTCAAATAGAAAACAACCCCGTAATTAATTTGAAGCTCGCTTAATTGATTGAGATGGCTACAAAATAACCCGAAACATGCCCTTTCCGAGTTCTTAAGTTCAATCCGACATTAAAGAACAGGAAGCACTCTCATATAATTGCCCGGAGTAGTGGCACACAGGAATTCAACAAATGCACGGTGAAAAATGTGCCATGTTAATTCATGGTGCCAGAAAGAAATCATCAATCAATCTTTAATTTAATACATTGACCCTCCACCACAGATTTTGAGAATCCTTTTGTCTTCCTGGCGAGGCAGTTTCCTAGAAATTGCAAGCCCCATTTAAGAGTAATTTTTTCGTGGTAGGGAGGGAAACGGTGCAGCCTGACTCCGTTGCTCCAGTGCCGACTAAAACATTAATGATAATTTTATTATGCATATGGAGGAGATCTAAACCCAAAATCGACCTTAATATCTCTCCTCAACAATAGAAATAATCTTAAATTATTATTCATAAAAAGTTTATTCATAATACAACTGATTAATGCTTCATTTCCATGACAATATCAGCATTAATGCTTAACGATACAATAAGAACATGAAATTAAATTTCATTTCCAGAGAGTTCTTCCACCCATTGCTTTGATCCGTCCATCAGCCCTGGGCTCAATCTGAACATGAGAATACAAAACTCCATCTGACTTATAGCCCCATCTCCATCCAAATCACCTTCCATTAACATGCACACAAGCTCATCATCCCTCATCTCCTGCAACCCTAGCAGCACGATATTTCTCTTCAAGCTCTCGAACGTGATTAGCCCCTTATCACAATCCATCAGCAAACGAAACCCATTACACAGCTCCATCATGAATCCTTGTGCTCCCAGTCCCTCCAACATGGATGGGAAGTAGTCCTGGAAGTCAACTGCATGACCTAATAATGCCATTGATGGTTAAGAAGATGTTGAAAAACAAATTAAAATCCAAAGAGATCGAATGCTAAAACAAATAGCTAAAGCTCGAGAGAGTTATGTGACTACTGGGGTGGTGGAGACATGAGCGAGGAGGGGGATTATATAAGAGAAGGAAGGAGAGAAAGACAGAAAGATAGAGGTTTTCGTGGAAAGTGAGCATCAAATAAATAACTAGGGAACAGATAAATAAGCAGCTGAACTTTTATGGTTAGCAGTGAGCTTCCTCCTTCGTTCTTTTTCAAAGTTTACGTGGAAACTCTTCTTCGTGGAAGCTGCAATGGATCACAGGATCTTCCCGTAGGTTCTTAAAAGTAAAGTTTGTTTGAAAGAGAATTATAGCCTGTTGCAACCTACACATGACATGTTGCTTTGGTAATGAGGAGTAACTACAAACACGTGGTGAGACAAACGGGATCGAAAAATTAATAAAAGTAGAAGCTTTTGTAAAAGAGCCAAGACCATATAGTAATTGCATCGACCTATGCATAAAGAAAAATTGCTTACCTTTAAAATCAAGGGAAAAACCAAGGATTGACTATAAAAAAAAAATTGGTATTTAGTATATAACAAAATACTAAATCAAAAGGAAAAAACAATTTACATTTTCTTATTCATCTCTTTAGTATACGCAATTGTTTTTCAATTTGGTCATTCTACTTTTGATTCTTTATCTTTTTTCTTTGCTTTTTTGTTAAAGTTTTTATGGTTTTCAATTTTACCTCTCATATTAGGTTTTTGAATTTTGTATTTTCAATAAGAATAATACCAATTTCATTTTTGTTGTTTTCGTTTTCTTTTTCTTTTATTTCTTTTGTCTTTATTTTCAAAGTTTTTGTGGTTTTAAATTTATCCTTCAAATCAAGCTTATGTTTTTTTTTTTTTTAATGTTATTTCAATAATAATAATAATAATAATAATAATAATAAATCATGGTGTCATGGTGCCGTGAATTGGGTCTTCCTCCTAAGTATATGGAAAAGAAGTTCTGGGTATAATCTTGAAATTATGATTATATATTTTAAGAATCGCCACTTAGAATTATAGTCATTAAAAAATCTAATGGTCAACAAGAGTTTTAGTAAAGGAACTTGCTATGTAAGGAGAAAATACATCACCACAATACACCATATCTAAGGTAAGTTAAATTATGTTTGGTTATTTTTCTTTGTCAAATTTATATTTATAAGTCTTTTATAAGGTTCAAGGTAGATGTTTGTGAATGAGTCTCAATCTTATTGAATCAAAACCTAACTGTTCTAAAATTCAAATTATAGAATCATGTTTTTTTTTTTTTGTATTTTTAATATCTGAGAGCGTATTCTACAATATAGTTTTACACCCCCAAATAAAATATTTTGGCACTTGATTCAATGTAGGAAGATCCCAACTATTGGCTTAAAGTGGCTATCATGGAATGCTATATTTTTGACAACTCAAGGCTGCATGAGTTGACCATTTTAGACTGGTACTAACAACTAAGACTTATGTGATGTTTTTTTTTTGGTAATGATCGGGGCACTACGCCCTCCTAAATTAAATAAGAAATAATAGACCCAATCAGGTCATAGTATAGCAAAGTATAAATTCCTGACAGAGGACCAATTATAACATCCGATCCCTTGTGTATCAAATCTCTAGATAACCCAAAATCAGCCAACCAATCGGCCATATAATTGGCCTCCTTATAAACATGTAAAGTTTCAACTTCCCATTCCCTACCCAACATATCTTTAATTTGCATAATAAGACTATAATTTCTATCTACCCTCACACTACCCCCCTTAATAAGCCCCACTACAACCCTAGAATCTGAGTCCAAAATCACTTTTCGAAACCCTTTATCTCATGTAAGTTGCAACCCAACATAGATAGCCCATAACTCCGCAGTCACGAATGAAAAAATACCAATATTTCTTGCAAACCGCCCTATCCAAGATCCCATATGGTCTTGAATCACTCCTCCAGCACCTCCATCCCTAGATTACCCTTACTACACCTATCCACATTGAGTTTAATCCATCCTTCTGCTGGGTACTTCTAACCTATGTGTTCAACTTTTGTACCTCCATTCATTCCACCATATCCACTCCTGTGCACCAGCTTACTACCTCCAACCATTCTTTTTAAAGCAAGAACAATCCCACACCAATTTCCTTGGTCCTCGCCAAACGTTCTACTGCATCTCTCCTTCTAAATATACCATAGCGCTATGCCGAATACCAGTTGCCAATCCCTATAGTGCATAATCCTATTCCTGGAAGATAAGTTTAAAACAACTATGCATACCAATTTTGGCTGAAAAACAGCTCCCTTTCCTCGACCCTGACGAAGACCTCCCAAATTTTTCGTGCTTTAGGGCAATCTTGTAATGCGTGAGTTAAGGTTTTCACTTCATTAACACAATAACAACAACACCTATTATCTGATATCCTCCTTCTCCATCACATTTCATTGGTCATAATAGCATTATGAGCTACAGTCCATAGAAACACTCTGATACGTTCCATTCCCTTCCACTTCTAAACAATCCTCCACATAGGATCTCGATCCATAGCATCCCTTCCTCTCGAACCATATAAGTTGTTCGAACCAAGGACTTCTGTGATTTTAATAGACCATAAATGACTATACTAGGGATGGTCAAATGTCAGGCCATTAGTTTCGTGCAAGTTTTGTCAAATTTAGTGGAGAAATGAAACATTAATGTCTTGCAAAGCTAGCCACCTGATTAACTTTCAAGTGAAAAATTGGTGAAGAAGATGGACATACTAGTAGATACGTTGTTTCATTTCAATAGAATAATGTCATTTTCGCCTTTTAGGGTTTTAATTTGAGGGTTCAACCAAGACTTAATTTGATCATTTGATTTGTAATTTATTTCAATCACGCATTTGATTGGCTTCAAACTTTTAATTTATGCAATTTTACCCTTAATTAACTTCAATGTCAATCTTATGTTTGTGTGTCTTTTTCATTATAGTGATTGGTTTGGGATTTATGCATGTGATCCTCAATTAACCATCATACTTTTATTTTTCTCCAATTTCACCCTATATTTCAATTAATTAAGCCCTCATAGTTCAATTCCTTTTGCAGATTGGTCCATGGATGTGATTTTATCTATTTAACCTTTAATTGACCCTAAAGTTTTGATTTTCTTATAATCTTGCCTCTAATTTGGACTAATTGACTTTTTAAATTAAATTTGGTCCCCTAAAATTTAATCTTCTTAATCAAGCCTAAATTGGGTTCCCATATTTAATGTTTCACCAATAAGATCTCTTATAAAATTAATTTGAACAATTTAAAGTATAATTAAGACCTTACACATAATAAATCATTTAATTTGACTCAAATTAATTCTTCAACATAATTAAACCCTTAATTGAGATTATGATTAAATTAAATTGACTTATTAAAAATATAATTATGCCTTTAAGCATAATGTTTATGTATTTTGTCCAATAATTATTTATTTTGATCTAGAATTTATATTTTTTTTCGTTTTGGGCATAATATGGTACAGTCGAGCACTTGAGTTCTTCCAAAATTTCAGCTTTATTTTTCCACCATGCTAGTTTGTTTTATTTTTATTTTTATTTTTATTTTGAGTGAATTTAAGGCATAACACTGAAATACATTTTGATAATAATAGTAGTAGTAGTAATAGTAAATCATTCTAAATTAAAATTTAGCTTAATAAATTCTAAGAAATCATAAAATATATTTTTAATAAATTCTAATTGAATATACATTTGAATTCTATTAAAATAAAACGGAATAATAAAAATAAAATATATAAAATATTATATAAATTAAATAAATTAAATGTATTAGATGTAGTCTACTAATTAAATATAATAGGAGTAAATTAGATAGGTAATATGAATGGTCATGAAAAGAATATAATCCTTAGTCTAAGTAGAATCTAAGTAGTTCATGTTAATATTAAGCAAAATAATAAAAATAATAATAATACAAATATAGTCTAATGGTAAAATCTCTCTTTGCTAAGAAGAAGACAAGATAATAGTAGTGATAATGGTGTTGGTTATAATAATAACCAATAATAGTGGTGGTAGTGATTTTTGTAGTAGTAATAGTAGCATTGGTAATAATAGCATTCAAATCAACTTTTATATATATATATATATATATATATATATATATTAAGTCAGTAGTAATAATGATGATGATGATGAAAATACTACTACTACTACTACTAGAAGTAATAATAATAATAATAATAATAATAATAATAATAATAATAATGGTGGTGGTGATGGTGGTTATAGTAATGGTTATGATGATGATGCTAGTAGTAATGATACTAATAGTAATAGTATTAATAAAACTGATAAAAAAACAACTAAAAAGGAGGGAGGTTTCCTTATAGCCAAATAGACAATCTACTATTTACTATAATAGTCAAGTGACATCTATGATATTAAAAAAACACACTTTGTCTTGGAGCCAAGAGTGTTTTGTTTTTTTACACACCTTATTGGTCATTATAGGTTTGGTTAGAGGTATTTTTATCTATTCAATCTTTTTAATAACAATAAAGTAATAAAAATACCCTCGAGGATAAAAGAATCGACACATCAAGGCAAACATATTTTGGTATTTTTATCTTTTTTATAAATAATCAAATTAAACATGCACCCTTGAATCCAAGAAATGCAATTAATTTGAGTTAGAGGGTATTAGGATCTTTTAGCCTATCTTTTTTGTTAATTGTAGGTTTGATTGATGATAATAATATAATTCAACATTTAAATAATATTTTTAAATTTAAAAAAAAATGCTAGCATGTTGAGGCTGCTACATACTTTGGGCAACGCATGTAGCGACTCATGATGATCAAAATTAGACAATGACCATATAAATTTTTTTCTTGTTATTTCCTCTACTATTACAAGTGGACAAAAAATAAACACTGTTACGTTAGTCTTAATTTGTGTTGTTATACATTTATCATAACTTGTTTTTTTTTTTTTATATATAATTTTTTCAATTCTTTCTCAATACCTAAATATTTTTTTATTTTTATACAAAAAAATAATTCAATCCTTGAGCGAAACTTGGACATCAAGGCTAGTTTTAACTTGAAATAAAATCCATATGCATGTACGGTACTTTTAAGTAGGCACCAAAAACTATAGCCATGCCTAAACTCTAAATTTTAACCACCAAACTATACCCTTATAGACCAGTATATGTTTACAATTCAAGCATCAATATATCCAGCTAGTCATAAAGATTAATGGGATGCTTTCCAATATCTAAAATGTGGAGCTATAGCATTAGCAGCAACCAATCGATCTGGTGGATCGCTTTAATAGTGTCCCTTAGTGTCTGGTGCGTGTACGTTTGAGATGGTGAAATGAAATGGGGCACCATAAATGCAAGCTTTTTAAGGGGCGATCAACGTGACGAAACAGACAAGGAGAATCTATACATAAACATTTATCTTTGATATAACACTTGTAATTGAAAATGGAGGAATTGATGGCGATGCGACATGAAAAATTTAATTTTGAAATTTGTGGCCTCACTCCAACTGAAAGGAAATTTCACTGAAGTTTCCTTCCTCGCTCAATCTACGCATTGTAGAGTGAGCCCTCGCCAAATTATAATGGTTAGAATATTGAATAATAAGGTTCAAAAGAGAAACTACTTTCAAATTAATGGTGTTTCTTTAGCTTAGTGATAGAGGAAATAATACAAAGATTACTAGCATGCAGATGCATGGCTTCATGTCTTACAAACATTCCTATAATGGGGTGAAAAAAAATCTCCCACTTCCATGGAGCTAGCTCACTTCGCTCATTTGAGATTCTGAACTATATTCTTGAAAGATTTTATATGTACACAGCTGCTATGACATTATTATACAATATATTAAAAGAGCTCAGTCTTTTACTGTGTGTATTGTGAGTGATTTTACTGTGGATTTCAGCGGTGATTTTGAGTTGGTTTGCTTTGGGTCGGGTTGCTTAGGGTCATGGTTTGTTTTATGGTTTTTTTCTTTTGTGGTGGTTGTTTTGCCACATGTCCCGACTATTTAATTATTAGGTCTCGAAAACACTACGCAGACAGTGTCGAAAACACTGTTCATCTAGCTGTGTTAATTCTTTGCCTTCTTTGGCTTTCTTCTTCTCCGCTTTCTCAACCAACAAATACAATCCAAGCTTCCAAACCAGTAAAGGGGCAAAAAAGGAGGAATAAACCAAAACTCACCAAACATCCTGGCATTTGTGCTCTCCGCATCAGAGAGCGCAAGACCAATGCAGATTTTCTCAGCCACATATAGGTTCGGCAAATTAGACAACTTCTCTAAAAAATTTACAAAGATCTCCAAATTTTTTAAAAACTGACAAAATACAGTGGTGGAGTTCAGTTTGTCCAAAATAAACTTGAAAAACGAAACAAGTATGAGTTCCAACTGCATGTTTTTCAAGCCTGTCTTCAAATAAAAACTCAATTTGAACCCAATAAAAACTGAATTAAAATTGCAAAGGCTAAAATAATTTTTTATTTTTGATCGAGAGATAATCTGGTCAAACAAAAAGTGAAATGTTAAGGTTTTATGAAATTTAAAAAATAAAAAATAGATAAACAATCGATTGCAAAATTAGAGAAAATAAAAAGATGTAAAGGAGTACCAGAAAGAGGTCATGAAACACAAATTTGATGCTGGCTTCGTTCAAGGTGTGAAGAAGGAACCGAATCTGGCTCAGTATTGTTGAAGATAGCTCAATCATGGTGAGTGACTCGGTGAATTAAGTTTTTTTTAGTTTTTTGTTTTGCAGTAAGAGATTAGGCAATAGGTCGGTGATTTTGATGCACACTAAAGAACCCAAGTCTTTGAGAGTTATACGTAGTTTTTATTTTGTAAAATAGCAAAGATCTAATTGGTGAGATTTTCAAAACAAAAAAAAATGGTTTTAAAAAACTTGCGCAGACAATGGTTGATTGTTAGATTTTTTATGTTGAAAAAAAAAAACTAAAACCAATAGTTTTTATTATTTGAAGATAAAAAATAACAAAAAATATAGAGAGAGTGTTTTTTTTCTTGCAATAACAAACACAATTTATTATGCATTATTGTAATAAAAATACCATTTTTTACTTTTGGTGGGAAAAAAAAAGAAAGCTTTGGTAGCGACGATATTTTGATATTTTTTAGTGATTTGTTAATCAATAAACAAATGTTGGCATGTTGGTTTTTTTTTTTTTTTTTTTTTAGTTTTAAGAAATATATTTAATATAATAAACTAAGAATAAATCTTAAAAAATTAATAAATAAAAATTTATTTCTTTTTATAACAATAATAATGGTGACAATAATAGTATTGCAAATAATCATTAAAATATTATTTATTTATAATAATGATTATAATAGTAGCTATAATAATTGTGATAATTTAATAATCATGTTAATAACAATGAGAATAATAATTGAAATAATTCATTAGTTGATGTTGTTTTCGTTAAAAATTGACTTTTAAAACTTTTATATATATGATATTTTAGATCTAATATCACGTATAAAAATATATATGAAGCTACACGTAGACAAAATAAGTGAAAAAATTAGACCAAATAATCTACAATGAAAAAAATATACGAGCTACTTGCCCTATATTTTACTGCAGCCAGAACCAATTTTTTTACCATGTAAAAAAATTGTTAATGATCCTAGATTTTTTTTATGATGTTGTACATCTAAGCGAAATAATCAACCTATAAAATTTTCAATTATTTAGTTTTTTTATATATTCATTTTATTATGGATAAGGTGTATAAAATAATGATAATAATTATTTTAAAGGTATTTTTTGAAAACAAATATATGATGCTAATTAAAACGATGGTGGCAGCTATAGTATTGTCAATGATAATTAAAATATTAATTATTTACAATAATAATTATAATAGATGCTATAATAATTGTGACAATTTAACAATCATGATAATAATAATGAGAATAATAATCAAAATAATTCATTAGTCAATGTTGTTTTTGTTAAAAATTAATTTTTATGGCTTTTTTACATATGATATTTCAAATCTAATATTACTTAAACAAAAAAAAACACAGAGCCACACATAGACAAAACGGGTGAAAAAATTGGGCTAATTTATCTACAATAAAAAACAATATACGAGTCACTTGCCCTACGTTTCACCGCAGTCAGAACTAAATTTTTTAACATGGAAAAAAATGTTAATGGTCCTAGATTTTTTTTTATGATGCTATACATTTGAGTGAAATAATCAACCAACAAAACTTTTGATTATTTAGTTTTTTTATATATTCATTTTATTATAGATAACGATTACTTTTAAGGTTTTTTCTTAAAAAATATATGAGACTAATTATATATTTGGATATTTATTTAATATTAACACCTTAAAATATATATTAAAAAATAAAATAAGTTTTTATTAAAAAAATCTAAAATTAATTTAATCTCAGTGTTTTGAAATACTATTAATATAATAATATGAAGAATAAATCTTTAAAAAATAAAAAATAATGTCATTTATTTAAAAATCACTTAAAACTAAAAATATATCAAGTCACACGTGAATAAAAGAAATGAAAAAATAATAAATCACTAACAACAAAAGATTCACTATACATGCATAAGAGAGTTTCATTCTCATTTAACGCCACCAAAACTAAACTTACTCTGTTTTTTAATGCAAACTGCATTTAATACAAAGATAAATAATAATAAAAATTAAAAGTCAAAACTAAGAGTATAGATACATAAATACAAAAAAAAATTAAGAATTATCCCAGAAGGACTAAAAAAAAGAAGATCAAAACTAGATAAAAAAAAAATAAGAACCAAAATACAAAACAAAAAGTTGCATATATTGAAACGAGGCAAAAAAATAATAATCTTACTATATACTAAAATAGCTCAAATTATCTGTGTGCATTGTGAGAGTTTTCACTGTGGATTTCAATAGTTCTTTCGGTTGTTTTTTCTGTTTGCCAGGGTTTGCTATTTTTTGTGGTGGTCAACTTTGCCTTTTATTTTTTTATATTTTTCCCATGTTTTGGTGCAAGTGTTGTCTGTTGTCGCAACATTTTTTTATATGAGCATTTTGGCATCAACATATCACAATTATCTAAAAACACTATTTTTTTAAATTTAAAATAGAAAATAAAAAAATATTTTTAATTTTTTGTTTTTTATATTTTTTTCTGTGGCTTCGTCGCTACATGTCTCAGTGGTTTCGATTGTTCTATTTTCTTTTTCCGGTGGCTTGATTGCCACGTGCTTCGGTTGCTTTAATAATTAATTTAGGTGTTCTATTTTTTTTTCTGCAAAATTATTTTTCTATGCTAGTTCGGTATCATTGGATGTATTGATGTGCTTCAGCAGCATTCATTGTCACTTTATGTGTTTTGTCTTCTATTTATATCAAACCACGCATGTAGGACTAATGGCACCATGACGGTTGATGTGGTTGTTGGGAAAAAAAAACTATGTTTTTCTATATATTTTTTTTGAAAATATTTTGAAGCAATTATCCATTTCCATATCTTTGATGATAAGGTTTTATGGTAGTGTTGTTGTACTTGGGTATGTTGATGTATTTTATTATATTAAACCTTACATGTATAAATATTATATTTTATTTTAAAACTAGCAAAATCTATTAATTATTTCAATTTCATCAGTTATAAAAATTATTCGCTAAGCCTGCAATGTAGTGCGGGCATCTAACTAGTTAAATGCTATAACTCAAGTGCTGTTCATTGGATAATAACATGCTATGTAGGAGGTTGGAATTGAAGTGCATATACATTTAGGTCATGTTTCTCACTGTGTTTCAAAAATAATTTAAAAAAAAATTATTTTCGATATATTTTTTATGCATGTGACCATCGAATATTTAATGAAGAGACAATTCAAATTAATAAAAAAGTTTATTGAATAAGATTGAATAATTAATTATATAAGTTGCTTAAAATATAATCTTGATCATCAAAGAAAAGAAAAGAATAGAACAGAACATAAATCTCACAAACCTGGCCCTCATGTCAATTGTCAATTTGATTTTACGTCAAGCAAGCAGCATAGACCGTTCCTTTATGAAAAGACACAACTTTTTGGCTTTGGAGTAATCAAACTGGATTTATCGTTTCCACGTGAAGATATCATGGCGCAATGATTTGAGTTTCAAATTCTAAAAGATTTTGAAATCTTAAAAAAAAGTGGACGTGAGTGGCATGGGCGTGGCATGGATGGGAGACGCTACCAATCCTTTTGTTAACATGGGCTCACAATTCACTCTTAAGAGGTACGGCCACAGATGCGTCAATTTTTAGAATTTAAGGACATGATACGTTATGAGGAAACTATATTTATAATTTATTTGTTTTTTTTTTCATTTTTAATATATTATTTTTCTCAAGGAAAAATAGTAAGTATTTAAAATAAATTCAAGTATTTAAAATATTGCAAAGGCAAACATGTATTAAGTTCGAACAAAAAATAAGGATGTTAAATCCACATTTTGTTTTTTCTTTAATAATATTCATCAATTCTCATTCATGAAAAAATGTTTTGATACGGTAAAATTAAGATACCCATGGTATATTATAAAAGATTGTTTTTTTAATGATGTGCAAAACGAAAATATTTATCATTTTTATTTATATTTAATAAAACCAAATTGTAAGGTTAATTTAGACTAATTTACTAGGAGTCATGAGATTAAAAAACAAGGGATCAAAATGAGTAGAAAATGAGTGTTTTTTTGAACTTTAAGGTAAAATACCCCTTTTATCCTTAAAAATAAAACCAAAAACCACGTTATTAGGGATAATTCTATAATTTCACAACAATCTATATGTAGTGTCTATTTAAGAAGGGAAATTAAGTCTTTTTTTTTTATAATACATAACAAAATAACCATTATACCCTTATATTCGAATTTGCTTAAAGCTCACCTTAGTGTATTCATCTTTTGTATTTTTAAATAACAACTTTCATGCGGGGGGGGGGGGGGGTTTCGATAACGTACATTCTTTGACATTTTTGTATTTGCACTTATGAGTTTTGGTAATATCAAATTGACTTGGGGGTAATTTTAAAACTCAATATAGATACAAAACTATTAGAATTGTTAAGGGTAATCTATCGGTTGACAAGTGCAAAACTGTTATATGACCAAATACTATGTTTCACAATAGAGTTTGAATTAACTTGGTGTCCACATCTTGATTAGGTGGTGAGCATGGACAACAACCATCTAGTCTAACATTAGGGATCCATTATTTTCTCTTCCCTCCTCAATTTCCATGTTTGTCCATTAAAGTTTTAAACTAGTCCTTCAAGTTTTAGTTTTTTTAGATTTGATCCTTATTTTATTTTACTATTTGTATTATTTAAAATAATTTATAAAATTGAAAAACTTTTTAAATTTCACCCTCATCAATTTTTTTTATCTTTCAAATTTCATCCCAATTTTTTTACTTTGAATTTTTTTATTAAATTATTATTTTTCTCAATTTTATCTTTCAACATTAAATTAATTTGGGATTGATCCTTTTAATTGAGTTAAGGTTTAAGATCTTAACGAGATGCGAGTTTTAGGTATCAACCCAAGTTTAATAGGTTCTCCTGTGTTGTTGTTGTTTTTTCTTCTTTTTTTACACATCATTTTTTAGTTTTATACTTCAGCGTTTATTCAAATGAAGATTGAGCCCTATTGTTTTTAATTTATTTTCTACACACACACACACACACAAATATATATATATATATATATATATATATATATATATATATATATATATATTACAAGAGTTTATATTTGCACAGCTGCTATGGCATTATTAAATGTTATAACTCAAGTGCTGTTCATTGGATAATAGCATGCTGTGTAGGAGCTTGGAACTGAAGTGCATGTACATTTAATATCCCATAATTAATAATAATATGGGCGTTTATATTCAATTAACATGTATAACACGATGCATTTTTTTTATGCATGTGACCATCGACTATTTAATGAAGAGACAATTCATATTAATAAAAAAGTTTATTGAATAAGATTGAATAATTAATAATATAAGTTGATTAAAATAAAATCTTGATCATCAAATCAAAGAAAAGAATAGAACATAAATCTCACAAACCTGGCCCTCATGTCAAATGTCAATTTGATTTTACGTCAAGCAAGCAGCACAGACCGTTCCTTTATGATAAGACGCAACTTTTTGGTGTTGGCGTGATCAAACTGGATTTATTGTTTCCAAGTGAAGAAATCATGGCAATGATTTGAGTTTCAAATTCTAAAAGATTTTGAAATCTCAAGAAAAAGTAGACGTGAGTGGCATGGGCATGGCACGGATGGAGACGGCTAGCTCACAATTCACTCTCTAGAGGTATGGCCACAGATGCGGAAGTTTTTAGAATTTAAGGACACGATACGTTATTAGGAAACTATATTTATAATTTATTTGTTTTTTTCATTTTTAATATATTATTTTTCTCAAGGAAAATAGTAAGTATTTAAAATAAATTCAAGTATTTAAAATATTGCAAAGATAAACATGTATTAAGTTCGAAAAAAAATAAGGATGTTAAATCCACATTTTGTTTTTTCTTTAGTAATATTCATCAATTTTTATTCATGAAAAAATGTTTTGATATGGTATATTGTAAAAGATTGTTTTCTTAATGATGTACAATACGAAGTCCCCAAGAAGCGTGACATGATGACAAAGAGTTTGAGATATGCACAAGAGATATTGAATTTTAGTCAGAGCGTGCATTTTTTATAAGAATCTAGACTAACCGAGGTTTTACTCGCTCACCTGGACTCATAAAATATACTTTGCGGTAGGTGAGGTTTCCTCGAATCTCATAAAAAAAGAATACAAAACAAAAACATTTAACTTTTTTATTTATATTTAATAAAATCAAATTGTAAGGTTAATGCGGAATTGTTAGATGACCAAATACTATGTTTCACAACATAGTTTGAATCAGCTCGGTATACACACCTTGATTAGGTAGTGAGCATGCCAACAACCATCTAGTTTAACATTAGTGACCCTTCCCCCCTTATTTTTTCTTCCCTCCTCAATTTCCATGTTTACCCATTAAAGTTTTTAAACTAGTCTTTCAAGTTTTAGTTTTTTCAGATTTGGTCCTTATTTTCTTAACTATTTATTTTATTTTAAATAATTTATTAAATTGATTTTTTTTTTAAATTTCACCCTCTTTAATTTTTTTATCTTTCAAATTTCATCCTAATTTGTTTACTTTCAATTTATTTTTTTATCTTTCTAAATCTCATCCTTGTATTTTTTTTAATATCAAATTTGATCTCTATTTTTTTTTATCAGAATTTTATTTTACTTTGACAATTTTTATTAAACTATTATTTTTCTCACTTTCATTTTTCAACATTAAATTAATTTGGAATTGAGTTTCTTAAATTGAGATAAGGTTTAAGATCTTGACAAGATGCAAGTTTTAGGAATTAAACTAAGTTAAATAGGTTCACCTGTGTTGTCTTGTTTTTTTTCTATTTTTTACACATTATTTTTTAGTTTTATACTTCAATATTTATTCAAATGAAGATTGAGCCCTATTGTTTTTAAATTATTTTATATATATATATATATTATTAATTTAAAAACAATCTTAGCTATATCAATTATTTTTATTTATCATTCTTTGTTGAGTTACTTTGATAAAATTTTAAATTGATATTTTTTTAATGATTTCATCCTTCAATATTAAACTAGTTTAAAATTATTTTTTGATTTTCTATTTTTCCATTCAATAGGTTATACAATAGTTGAGCTTCAAAGTTTTATTCAATTTGCTTTTGTTGATGTTTTTTAATCTTAATCGTTGTTATTTCTCGATCAAGTATTAATTTAATTAATTAGATGCACATATAAACATTTTGGTTTTTGTATAAGTAATAAAAAAAATACATAGAAATATCCTGTATATTTATTATTTTATTGAAAGAATTAACAATAAGCTAAAGGGGATTTAACTGTAGCTCCCCACACAAAGCACTGTGGATTTCCACAGTGCTTTCCTTTTTTTTTTCTAACTATTTTTTTTTTCGTTTCTTGCTTTTTTTTTTTTTTTTTTATTACATTTTTTTTATAATGTTTTTTTTTCATGGAATATTTTTTTTACTGGTTATTTTTTTTCCTTTTTCAACTTATATATAATTTCATTTTGTTTTTTTTTATAATCGGGGTGTTTGGGCTAACTTAATCACACCACAATTAATCCTCGAATCAAATTTTTTTTATAGTTTTTTTTTTCATTTTTTTCTGATTTTGTTTTTCATTTTTTTTCTGATTATATTTTTTTTCATTTTTTCCCATGAAATATTTTTTTCCCTGGTTATACTTTTTAAAATTTTTTTTCCACTTATATATATATATATTTGTTTTTTGTGATCGGGGTGTCCGGACTAGCTTAAGCGCACCATAATTAATCCCCGGATCCAATTTTTTTTTTATAACCAGGGTGTCCAGACCAACTTATACGTACCACGACTAATCCTCGGACCCATTTTTTTTTGCTAAAGTGTTTTCCCGCTGATACATTTTTTTTCTTTTTTTCTTATACTTTTGTTTTGTTCACTTATACAATTTTTTTTCAACCGGGGTCTACGAGCCAGCTTAAGTACACCACGACTAATTCCCAGAATGAATTTGTTTTTAAAACAATATGGATTGCTACAGTGCTTTCACGCTTATATTTTTCTTCTTTAACTTATATATTTTTTTATAACCATGGTCTCTGAGTCAGCTTAAAGTTTTTTTATTATTATTTTTTACTTATATATTCTTTTTATAACCAGGATCTATGGGCACCTTAAGCGCACCACGACTAATCCCTGGACCAAATTATTTTTTGATAACCAGGGTGTTAAGGCCAGCTTGCGCGCTCCACGACTAATCTCTGGACCAATTTGTTATTTTTTTTAATTTTTTTTAATTTTTTTTCCTTATATTTTTTTTGTTCACTTATACATTTTTTTCCTTATGCCCGGACCAAATTTTTTTTTATAACTGGGGTCTCCAGGTCAGCTTAAGCACGCCACGACTAATTCCTGGACCAATTTTTTAAAAAACAATATGGATTGTAAATGGTGTGGGGAAAGCACTGTAGCTCCCCACACATAGCATTGTTGATTGCAACAATGCTTTTCCTGCTACAATGTTTTTTCCCTGTTTTTTGCTTCGTCCTTTTTTGCTTTTTTTTTTGTTTTTTTTCCTTATTATGTTTTATTTTTATTTTTTTTCTTATTATATATTTTTTTTAGTTTTTTTCCCCAAAACATTTTTTTCTGTTTTACTTTTTTATATATTTTTTTCTTTTTCTACTTATATTTATTTTTTTTGTTTTTTTATAATTATGGTGTCCGGGCTAGCTTAAGAGCACCATGATTAATCCACAGATCTAATTTTTTTTTGATAACTAGGGTGTCCATGCCAACTTATGTGTACCACGACAATCCCTAGACCCATTTTTTTTCTTTCTACAGTGCTTTCTCACTAGTACTTTTTTTTCCTTTTTTTTTCTTATACTTTTGTTTTGTTCTCTTATACATTTTTGTATAACAGGGATCTTCGGGTCAGCTTAACCACATCACGACTAATTCCTGAAGCGAATTTTTTAAAAACAATATGGATTGCTACAGTTCTTTCACGCTTATACTTTTTTTTTCACTTATATATTTTTTTTATAACCAGGATCTCCGGACAAGCTTAAGCGCAGCACCACCACCACTCCCCGGACTAAATTTGTTTTTTGATAATCAGGGTGTCCAGGCCAGCTTGGAAGCACCACGACTAATCCCCGGACCAATTTATTATTTTTTTCCTTATACTTTTTTATGTTCACTTATATTTTTTTTATGACCGGAGTCTCCAATCCATCTTAAGAGCACCACGACTAATTCCTAGACTGATTTTTTTTAAAAAAACAATATGGATTGATACAGTGCTTTCATGTTTATACTCTTTTTTTTTACTTATATATTTTTCTTATGACAGGTGTCTCCGGGCCAACTTAAGCTTTTGTTTTTTTGTTTGTTTGTTTTTTTTTTCACTTATATATTTTTTTATAATCGGAGTCTCTGGGTGAGCTTAAGCGCACCATGACTAATTCTCAGACTCTTTTTTTATAATCAGGGTGTCCGATCAACTGATGCGTACTACGAGTTGTATAAGTACGTATATACCTCCTATAAGACAAAATCCAAGAGTTGGTTATAGGGGTGTATTGGTAATTTACCAATTTTTAATTATATTTTATGTCGGTTGTTGTGGGCACGACGTCAATTTCAGAGCTAATGCACATTTCGGATGACGCGTGCGGCGTTGTAGAACTTTTAAAAATATATATTAGTTTTTTATATATTTATTTTATTATGTAAAATGTGTTTTAAATAATGTCATGGTATCAAAGATATTTTTTTTTTCATTTCTATGTATAGTACAGTAATCATAATACCTTCAAATAAGACAAAAACCAAGAATTGGTAGTGGGGTGTCTCGGTAATTTTACTTTTTTAGAAACTAAACTAAAAAATAAAATAAAAAATTATATGTATTAAAACTAGACAAAAAAAAAAAATTTAATCCCTGCTGCGGAGCGCGGGTTTATGGCTAGTAATTCATAATTTAAGTCTTGTCTCGAATCCATGTGGATGGTTGTTCTTGTTGGGTTTCAGGAGTGGTTTCGGATTTGGGCTTAGTGTTGAGAGCGGTTTGAACATTGTTGGTGGTCCTGGGCTTCGTAACGTTTCATGGCCTAGATTGGATCATGCTATGAGCACAAGAATTTGGATTTTTTAAGGTTATCTTTATTATTATTTTTTTAAATAACTTTTATTTTAAAATTTATTAAAAAATAATATTTTATTTATTATATATTTTAATATCAGTGCATTAAATTAATTTAAAAAAATCCTTTTTTTTTTTTAAAAAAAAAAAACATGATTACACCAAATCGGGATGATTGATGAGCAATAGAAATTAACTTGATTTTAAATTGTCTTTTTTTTTTAAAAAAAAACCCATCTAGGTTCAATCAATATCTCTAGCTAGTTATATCTACGATGTGTTGAAATAATTAGCTGTAATATAAATCTTGACAATATTATTGTGTTGTCTCAACGAAAAGAAAAAGGAAAGGGAAAAGACCCTCCTGATTGCTGGGGGTAGGATGACAAGTATTGGCATGATTTTTTAGCCTTGGGACTGTGCATGAGGTTTATCTCCTGTGCATCAGGCCGTACCGGGGCTCTATCAAGTATTCTTGATCTTGGCTAACAGATCACAATAATCAACGGTTCACTATAATTTATTAGTTAGATGTGCTATTATACATTATATTATACATACTTTATTAGTTAGATGTGCTATTATACATTATATTATACATACAGCTAAAAGATGACGCGGAATCACTGTTCAAGTCCACAGTGTTTTTTTTTTTTTTTTTTCTTTTCTTTATTTTTTTGTTTCTTTCCTTTTGCTGTTTTTTTTTCTAATTATTTTTTTCCCTGTTTTTTTTTTCCTTTTTTTTTTTTTTACGTTTCATTTTTTTTTCTTTCTTTTTTTCTTTCTTTCCTTTTGTTGTTTTTTTTTTCCTTTTTTTTTCTAATTATTTTTTTTTCATGAAATATTTTTTTTACTGGTTATACTTTTTTTCTTTTTCTACTTATATATAATTTCATTTGTTTTTTATAATCATGGTGTTTGTGCTAACTTAAGCACACCACAATTAATCCTCGATCTAATTTTCTTTTTAGTTTTTTTTCCGTTTTTTCCTTCTTTTTTTTTTTCTGCTTATATTTTTTTTCCATGAATTTTTTTTTCTGGTTATACTTCTTTTAATTTTTTTCCTTTTTCCACTTATATATTTTTTTTTTGTTTTTTATGATCGGGGTGTCCGGACTAGCTTAAGCGCACCATAATTAATTCCCGGATCCAATTTTTTTTTTAACCAGGGTGTCCAGACCAGCTTATGCGTATCACGACTAATCCTCGGACCTATTTTTTTTGCTAAAGTGCTTTCCCGCTGATATATTTTTTTCCTTTTTTTTTCTTATATTTTTGTTTTGTTCACTTATACATTTTTTTTTCAACCAGGGTCTACGGGACAGCTTAAGTACACCACGACTAATTCCCGGAACGAATTTGTTTTTAAAATAATATGGATTGCTACAGTGCTTTCACGTTTATTTTTTTCCTCTTTAACTTATTTTTTTTTTATAACAATGGTCTCTGAGCCAGTTTAAGCTTTTTATTATTATTATTTTTTGCTTATATATTCTTTTTATTATACATACAGCTAAATCAGGACGTGAATTCACTGTGCATTCACTGTGGATTTCAATAGTGTTTTTTTTTTTTGAACAGTAAATAAACTATTTATATATTCTTGCACAGAAAGAGACAATGAAAGTCATGTAGCTTACTGGCAAAGACACAGACGTGTCTTAAGAGGGGCAGGGGTTCGACCCCTGCCTACCGCATTGTTTTTTAACTTTTTTTTTTTTTAATTTATTTCGTTTTTGTTTTTTTCATTTATGATTTTTTTTTTCTTACGTTTTTTTAATTTTTTTTTTCAATTCCGGTTTTTTTTTTTTTTTTTACGTTTTTTTAATTTATTTCGTTTTTTTTTTTCACTTATGATTTTGTTTTTGGATTTTTTTTAATTTATTTCGTTTTTGTTTTTTTCACTTATGTTTTTTTTTTAAAAAAAACAGTTTATTGACATTTTTTTTTCTTTGATTGAATTTTTTCCAATTATTAACTCAATAAGAATAATAATATTAGTTTTTTTTTTCTTGCTTCCTTTTTTTTTTAAATTTTTTTCATCGTAATAATTTAATAATTTTTATTGTTTTAGTTGTAATAGTAATAATATTCTTAGATTTTAAAACTTCGATGTTTTCATTTCTGCACTTATACTTTTAATTTTAGATTTTAATCCCTTTATATTATCTTATAAGCTAAATGAGATCGCACAAATACTGTGCAAATAATACTGTTCATCCAGACTTCTTTTACTATGGATTTGAACAGTGATTTCCTTTTCTTTCTTTTTTTTCTCTATTTTTTTTTTCGTTCCTTTCTTCTTTTTTTTCTAATTATTTTTAACTGTGACTTCTTTTGTGATTTCCTTTTTTTTTTTTTCGTTCCTTTCTTCTTCTTTTTTCTAATTATTTTTTACTGTGCAAATAAAACTGTTCATCCAGACTTCTTTTACTGTAGATTTGAACAGTGATTTCCTTTTTTTTTCTAATTTTTTCCCGTTCCTTTCTTTTTTTTTTACTGTGCAAATAATACTGTTTATCCAGACTTCTTTTACTGTGGATTTGAACAGTGATTTCCTTCTTTTTTTTTCCCTAATTGTTTTTTTCGTTCCTTTCTTCTTCTTTTTTTTATTATTTTTTTTCATGAAATATTTTTTTTTTCTGGTTATATTTTTTTTTCTACTTATATATAATTTTTTTTTATATCTAAAAGATAATCGATCGGTTACTGTAGTGTTAGATTCATTGTTACTGTTTACTGGCAATTTGCTCCGGTGTTTCACGGGCGCATGCTTTTTTTTTTTTTTTAAAGGGCTACTTTTTCTAATATTTACGGTGGATATGACAAAGGAGTGGTTGTGGCCGAGCGGTTATCCGCGCGCTGGCACTCAAACCGCAAAACCGATTTGGTTTAGTTTTTTTTTTTTTGTTTTTTTTTTTTGCTTTTGCTTTATTTTTTCTTCTGGATTACGTTTTTCTTTTTTTTTTTATTTTATTTGTTTCTTGCTTTCCTTTCTTGCTTTTTTATTACTTTTTTTTGTTTTTTTCTAATTATTTTTTTTCTTGCCTTTTTTGTTTTTGTTATTATGTTTTTTCCCTAATTTTTTTTCTTCATATTTTCCCATGAAATATTTTTTTTTGCTGGTTAAACTTTTTTTCCCCGACTTATATATATTTATTTCGTATAATCAGAATGTTTGACAAGCTCAAACGTACCATGATTAATCCTCGAATTCAATGTTTTTTACAGTTTTTGTTTTCCTGATTATATTTTTTTTCCATGAAATTTTTTCCTCTGGTTCTATTTTTTTTTCTTCTTCCACTTATATATATATGATCGAGGTGTCCGGGCTAGCTTAAATGCACCACGATTAATTCTCGGATCCAATTTTTTTATAGTTTATTTTTGTTTTTTCCTTATTTTGTTTTTTTTCTGATTATTTTTTTTCCATGAAATATTTTTTTCCTGGTTATATTTTTTAAATTTATTTCTTTTTCTACTTATTTTTTTTTTTTTTTTTATGATTGGGGCTAGCTATAGTGCGCCACAATTAATCTCCGGATCCAATTTTTTTGTTATAACCAGGGTGTCCAGATCAGTTTATGTGTACCAAGACTAATCCTCGGACCCAGTTTTTTTTGCTAAAGTATTTATCTTATATTTTTGTTATATATATATATATATATATATATATATATATATATATATATATGTATATATATATATATTTACAGTATAAGCTAAAATAGCTCGCCCTTTTACTGTAGCAACACTGTTCACACACACAAAAAACATTGTGTACTGGACATTTGATCCGCTGCTTCGCGCTTACATGAGCTCGGTGGTCTTTTTTTGTTTAATACAGGGCTGCTTTTTTTGGATTTGTAGTGTAGAAATGTCAAATGAATGGCTGTGGCCGAGCGGTTCTTTGCGCGTTGAAAAATGCTGCGCGTAGGAGTTCGAACCATTGATTTTTTCTTTCTTTCTAAAAACCGGGTTTTTTTTTTTAAAAAAAAGGTTTTTTTTTTCAATAACTGATTGTTGTTGTTTTTTTACAATTTTTTTTTTCAATAACTGATTGTTGTTGTTTTCTTACAATTTGTTTTTTAATAACTGAGGTGTACGGGCCAAGTTACGCGCACCACGACTAATCTCCAAATCCACTTTTTTTTTTCATTTTTTTCCCTTTTTTTTTTCCAATTATACATTTTTTTTCTGTTTTTTTTATAACCGAGGTGTCCGGGTCAACTTACGCACACCATGATTTTTTCTTCCCAAGTATATATTTCTTTTGTTCCGGGCCAACGTGGTGCATCACGAATAATCCCTGGACTAACTTTTTTTTAACATTTTTCCTGTTTTTTTTCCCCTTATATTTTTTTTATATAATCAGGGTGTCTGGATCAGCTTACACGCACCATGACTATTATTATTTTATAGAATACCTAAAGGAGATTGCAATTCCAAAAAGTGCTTAGTATATATATTTTAAGGTGCTAATATGAAATAAATAATAGAATATAACAGGCATAAAATCAACCAGTTTTCCACATAGATAGAAGCTTTGCGCAACACGCGGGCAAGTTCGCTTGCTATAAGCTAAAACAGAATGAGTATTTTTCATTGTTCATTGCACTGTTAACCCAAACTCATATACACTGTGGATTGGAATAGCAAACACTATATACTAAGATAAATATTATTTGAATGCTAGGATGAACAACAAAATCATTTGGCTGAGTGGTTAAGTGTGGATGCCAAATCACGGGAGTAAGAGTTTAAATCTCTCTAGCTGCAAATATTTTTAAAACAGTAATGAACAGTGATTTCACTGTTCATTACTGGTTAGAAAAATCCTTTTCGTTTGTTTTTTTCTTTTCTTTTTTCAGACTTCTCTTTTTTTTTTTTTTTTTTAAATAGATTATCTGTGCCAGCTTACGCGCACCATGACTAATCTTCACATCCATTTTTTTTAAACATTTTTTCCCTTTTTTTTTTTTCATTTATATAATTGTTTTAATGACCGGGGTGCCCGGGTTAGTTTACGTGCACCATGATTTTTCTTCTCATTACTGTTTAAAAAGATACTTTCCCCTTGCACTTTTTTTTATAACCAAGCTTCCTTTTTTGTTTTTTAACAGTAATTTTCACTGTTTGAAAAGGTGTTTTATGTTTTTTTCTTTTAACCGGGCTTTTTATTTGTTTTTTTAACCGAGGTATCGGTAGCAACTTATGCACACCACGACTAATCTCCAGATCTATTTTTTTTTAACATTTTTCTTCCCTGTTTGTTTTCCCACTTATACATTTTTTTTCCATGACCGAGGTGTCCGGGTTAGTTTACGCGCACCATAATTTTTTTCTCATTACTGTTTAAAAAGGTGCTTTCCCTTGCAATTTTTTTTTATGACTGGCTTCATTTTTTCTGTTCTTTTTATAAACAGGGACCTTTTTTCATATTTTTTAATTTTTTTATAACCGGGGCGTCCAAGTCAACCTTTTTTTTTTAACCGGGTTTCTTCTTTGTGTTTTTTTTAACTAGGGTATCCGTGACAACAAATTTCTAATAAATCATTTCATCTTCTTAGCAAATTTTCTAACAAATTTTATCAAAAAAAATTAGCAATAGCAACATTCAATCACTTTTTGGTGGAAAAAAACTGTTTTAAATAGATTTTATCACTTACAATTTCACTAATTAAATATTAAAATAACAAAATACAACATGTATAAAATCAATCAATTTTCTACATAGATAAAAAAGCCCAGCGCATCGCGCGGGCAATTCGCTCGTATTCTCTATATTAGTAATTGATGTTATTATATATGCTCAAAAAATTATGACATTATTAGACTGAGTAAAATAAATATTTCAAATTAGAAATATATATTCAAGAATTGTCCTATAGAAAATTGACAGTTGAAACAACCATTACTTGAAGAAGCATTTTTTATAAAGATAGTTAAGGTCAATGATAATTCAACTCTTTCGAGTTATTTGATACAACCCGTAGCGTAACGCGGGCCAATAACCTAGCTATAAACTATAGAAAAAGGGAGTTTTATTGTACTTTTTCTATAAAACATTATTCATTTTTATAATGTTTCACTTTTTTTTCTTTGATTTTTTCAATCAATATTTTAAAAACCTTTTTTTTTCCTTTTTCTTCTTTGATTTTTAATTTCAATGTTTTTTTAAAATATTATCCTCTAATATTATATTTGTTTTTTACTGAGTTAACACACTCTCATGTCATAAATTATAGGTTAACGGCCTAACCTGATTTAACACTTAACTCGATTGACTCATGCTTTTTTTATTTATTTCATTAGATTGCATTAAACTCCATGATTTATATTATCTTATTTTGGCCTTATGACTTTAGAATAGTGTTTAATAGTTTAAACCGAGTTCACCCAAGTTGTTTATTTAATTTTTCTTTTCTATTTCAACATTCAACATCAGTAGTTAGGAATTGATATTTGCTTTTTATAGGGATTTCTTGGTCCCCGATCAAGGTCACGAGTTTTGATATTTTAACCCCACTTAAATCATATATATATATATATATATATATATATATACATATATATTATTTTGTTTCTAGAAAGTTATATTGGTCTCATGACTAAAAGCATAGGTCATTCCACATTGAATTTACTTTTTCTTGGGGTATCTTGATCTAATGACTCATTTTATGAGTTTGGCGGATTAACTCAAGTTGTTTTTTATGTTATTTTTTTAAATGATTTATTTTTATTCTTATGTTTCAACATTAAAATAATTGGGGAATAAAATTTGTAATTAGTTTCAATTTGTTTTCCATAGGGTTATTTTGAGTTTGACAGTTAACTTGGGTTATAACCATTTAGGTCTTTTTTTAATTGATTTGTTTTTAAAATAAATCATTCAATATTTAGTTGATTAGGAACTAAACTTTATAATTTTTTTTTCCTATTTTATATAAGATTACTAGTCCTTTTTCACTTATCCTACATATTAGCATTAACTTTTTTTTTTTTTTTTTTTTTTTTTTTTTTTTTTGTATTTTCCATCTTTTCCATTTTTTCTCCTATTTTCCCTTGATCTTTAAGGGGGTATTTATAGGATTTTCAGAGATATTGAATCCATTTCTAACCTATTGATCTTGAGGGAAATATCTTTAACCCTTGATAAGAACCCATTAAAGCCATTAAGTGTGAATATATGAAAAACAATTTGGTTTTTGTATAGTAGTTTCACTATTATGGATAATCGAGTTGTTCACTTTCACGGCCTCGTCAAAGGGATTCTAATCTCATCGTCACTTGAAACCACCTGAAGTTGGTAGAGGGGATACAAACCTTTCATTTTGGATCTAATATTGCCCAATTTGGAGGTGTGTAGCTCTACAATTATTTGTTTGAAGCTGCTAACTCGATTAGCTAAAATTGCCGAAACAAGAATGCTTATGTGCTAAATGATGCGCCATTGATCTTCTATTCATTAAGCTTGAACAACACATCATTTAGGATTTTGATTTTGGGAGAGGAAAAATTTAATCAAGTGCTTGTTCTTCCAATTGCTTTTAATTGCATCTTTAATTGCATTCCAACTTTTAATTTTATGCAAATGCATCCCTGTCAAATAGAATTGTCAGTACCAAAGTTCAACTTCTTTTCCATTTTAGCATTGGTTTTGAATTTGTGCAATTTGACCTTCAATTGACTAACAAACTTTTATTTCTTCAATTTGACCCTTGATTTGGTCAGTTTCAACCCTACATTCATGCATCTTTTTCAGTTTTGTCCTTGGTTTTAGATTTCTACAATCAAGTCCCTAATTGTCAAATAAACTTTAGTATTTACTCAATCAAGCTCCTAAATTGATCAAATTAACTGCTAAAAATTACAATTCAACCCTAAACTTTAATTTCTTCCAATTAAAACCTAAATTTACTTCAAAAATCAATATCACATGACAATAAATCCTGTTTTTCATGCTCGAAGTATACACATCGAGTTGAATTACAATTTCATGTGCGAAAAAGTTGCTCTTGGATTACTCGGTACTGAACATATCTCATCTACAGAGCGAGTAATAGATCTCATCACCAAACGAATGTCCAAAGCTGCACTTCGAAACTTTCGAACCGAACTCTGCCTTCAACCTCGACACAGTTTGAGGGAGGGTATTGGCACAACCCATCACCTAGGCATGAATTATGGGATACAAACTCCCACAACTCATGCTATAATATTGTAGGGACGTTGAAGGAGCAACGGCAACAACTTCAAACTAGAATGGTAGCTTGACTAGTTAAGGAAATTAATCTCAACATAGAGCATCTTGGGATATTCCATTGAATTGCAGAATTCAATAGAACTCAAAGATAAATCATATCTCGGATTTGGTGCTGCCAGTTATAAGAAAATAATCGTAACCCTTTTATTTTAGCTATTTTAACATCAACCTAGAATATGTTTAAATAGAGGATGTATTCCTCAAAATATATTATTCGGCACAATGGCAGTACAGTAGATATAAGAACAAGGAATTACTTCTACATATTATTTGTGGTCACGACCTCTCATCTCCAGTTCTTTTAAATCTGTTTTTCCTCTCTACCGTCCCTCTGGCACTGAAAGAGTTAGGTCATTTGTAGATGATGATTCGGGATTTCCTGATGAAGAGTCCATTGCAGGCATATTCCTTTCCGTGAAAAAGCCAGGTTGCTTCGGGTCAGGCAATGAATTCTCACTGCCCAGCATCAAAACCACAGATGACATATTTGGCCTGTCTTCCGGCTTTTGTTGCACGCATAACAGACTCACATGAATGCATCGCAATACATCAGGTGCAGAATAAGGGCGATCTGACATATTTTCAACTAGTTCCAATGCCCTCTCTTCCACCCACAGTTTCCATGCCTGGAAAACAGAAACTTGTTATGAGAAACAATTATTAATGCATCATTACAGTAACATGTTTGGTTTTCTCCTTACATGTCCAAGAAGATTATGGAAGTGATCCGGGTGGGAAAATCCTCTATTTTTCTCCCCACTTATTATCTCCAAGACTAGAACACCGAAGCTGAAGATGTCAGATTTCAATGAGAAACGCCCATCAACAGCGTACTCAGGAGACATGTATCCACTGCCGAAAAGCATTATAAGAAAATGTTTAAATGGTGCAGAGATTAAACATTGTAACAAGATAGGTGTTGTGTATACTTACTATGTTCCGACCACTTTATTTGTGTCTGCTTCAGTTTGGTCTCCTCCAAACAGTCTAGCCATTCCGAAATCTGAGATTTTGGGGTTCATATCCTTGTCTAATAATATGTTGCTGGCTTTGAGATCTCTATGAATAATCCTTAGTCTAGAGTCTTGGTGAAGATAAAGCATTCCTCTTGCTATGCCTCCGATGATGAGGCTACGTCTCTGCCAGTCCAGGAATTTGCTTCTTGTTTTATCTAATCAATTTATCATCAGGTTATGTTATTTTGATGTATAAATGCAGCATCATATATAGAACAAGCAATCTAACTGCATGAAACTCTAACCAGTTCTTTGGGTACATACCAAAAATAAAATAATCTAAGCTTTTGTTGGGCATGAATTCATAGATCAACATTACTTCATCTCCTTGAATGCAACAGCCAAGAAGTTTAACAAGATTTCTGTGCTGAAGTTTAGCTATCAAGATAACCTCATTCTTACACTCTGTCAACCCTTGCCGTGAACTTTGTGAAAGTCTTTTCACTGCTATTTCCTGCCCATCGACCAGTGTACCCTAGGAATCATTATTTACTGAAGTTAGAACATATCGTAGCTGAAGATCACTCAGCTCAGAAGCACATTTTTATATACCTTATATACCGGCCCGAAACCACCTTGTCCCAACTTGTTGTTGCTCGAAAAGTTATCCGTTGCTTTCACTATGGTGGCCAAATCAAATGATGGTAACTCCATGTCTTCCTGTATTTCTGAATAGCAGAAGATTTTCAGTTGTCAGTAACGATAAACGAACAGCTTCTCCTTATCAAAGCTTATTGACTAGCAACATGATCTAACAAATGCTTCCTATGTCGATCATTTTGTTATCGATGACTAACATAGAACTATACAATATTAGTTATCTACCATGGATACTATATATATTAACAAGGTTCATGTTCTGAAATAAGAAGAATTGTCAGCAGAATACACTACCTTGCCTTTTCTGTTTCTTTCGCCATATATAGAAGGTTAGTCCTACCATAAGCAGTCCAGCAAGGACTGTGGAACTGAGAACGATTCCTACAAGCTTCTTCTTACCAGAATTTGTGTTTTCCGTAGTCTTATCTGAAAATCCACAATAAACACAGAAAGGTTATATTTTATTTGTAAATAGGATGAGGGAATGAGGACACGAAATTTGGAAAACATTCTAGGAGCATTCAACTTCCTCATTCAGAAATTATTTTTAGAGAGTGAAAAAATAAAATAAAAAACCCTGGAATGAGAATCATGGAAAGAATATTGATAAATACCTGTTTTCGAAGGTGGTGGCATCCTTATGTAGAGGTCTTGCCCCCCAGTACTATAGTCTCTCATATCAACCAAGTCATCAAACCAGAGTAAGCAACCACTGCCTTCTCCTGTGATTTTTAAATTTGCATATGCGGAGCAAGTGCAGTTTTTCCGACACATGCTCTTGCATTCTTCTAAACTCATGCTTGTATCATACCAGGAATAGGAAGTGTCCGGCAACTTAAACCCTGAAAAATTCTGAAAGATGTCATATGTGCAATTCAATGCACTCCTTCTTTTACACCCTTTACTCAAATCTGTTAGAGAGTTGGGTTCAAATCCTTCCAGGCAAGTACATTTGCGGGATTGATCGACCATTTTGCAACTCATATATGCACCACATACTGAATAATTGTCACACAGATCTCTTGGTGCCCCATATATTTTTGTCCAATTATTATTTTGAACTGGACGCAGATAGCGTTCCACGAATCCTGACTGAGTCACAATTAACCTCGTCAACCACACTTCCGGATTTGTAAGTTCACTACTATAATCTACATAAGTCTTGTTGAAAATAAATTCAAACTTCAAGAGCTCATTTGTAGGCAGATCAGGAGTCCCGGTGAAATCTTTTCCATTCCATGAACCCAGCCTATAGTGCTTCAAAGTTCCATTCCTGACAACTATCTGTGGAAACCCCTGATGATCTATCCCGAATGAAAATCGGCCTGGAGCAGGATCGTCTGCGCTCTTCCAAGATGTCAAGTATCTATCCACACCAGTTACTGAATTCCATGCGATCTTCATTCCTGGTAGAAACGTATCACAAGGATATTCAAAACTCTGCCATAAATAGAAGCTATCCTTCCCATCTTTCACAACTAGATTTCCTGAATTCAATAGCTGCATAACTGGACTCTCAACATTTTTTGTTGTGTTGGATGACCAAATTATGTGATTGTTTCCGTTGATAAGATGCAAAACTCCTTGCTGGGTGAAATTTAGAAATCCAGAACGATCCTTAAGCGGAGTTTCTCTATTGGCAACCCACGTAACCTCTTTATGAGCTGACAATTCATCCATGTACCATATTCCCAAAAATCGATTCATTGAGTTTCCTGGGCTAAAAAAACCCAGTTCAAAAGTTCTTCCTTCTGAAACTAGAGTCTCGCCATCTTTAATGGATCCATTTGAAGTGATATTGTCTTGTACAGCAGAGGCTACTGATAAAAAGAGTAAGAAGATGTTAACCACAAGCATTGTAATGCTAGTAAATGATTTAATCAGGCCTGTACGCATATCGATCTGCATCATTATCAAGCTTGTAGAGTAGTGGAAATAGCCTTATATGTCATGAGCAGAAGTGCAAGTGGGGGTAGGGAGTAAAAGCCTTACAACTCACTGAAGTTGACCCATATATCTATTGCACCTACGTGAATTTGTTTTTTTTCTTTTTCTTATGAATGAATTAATTTACATCGGACTCTTATCTTTTAATATATATTTTTTGAAGCAAAAAATGAAAAAAAAAAGGAGGTGGGAAATCTCATCGATCATTTAGAGATATAAATGCAGCCAAATACAGGTTGGTGATAACGCTTGAAGTAGTCTACTGCCTGCAACTACTACAGGAAAATGAAAGCTCATTGCAATTACTACATGACATGAAATTTCTACAAAATAGATGGAGAATAGGCTTATGTTGACCTATCAGAAGCTGGCAGCGTACGTAAATGAAGCATTGATAGGACAGCAATTGCATGGTAGTTAATATTACAGTTGCTATGGTGGGTCGGGGACTTTTGAAACTTCCATTATACTTTAAGTGTTTTTACGTGGTGTTTTAAAAGTGTTTTTGAAAAAATTTAAAAAAAAAATATTTTTATTTTTATTTTTTATTTTAAATTAAATTGTTTATGATTATTTTATATTATTTTCATGTGCTAATAAATAAAAAAATATCATTTTGATATATTTTAGAAATCACTATCAAAATCAACTTTAACCACACTCTCAAACATTCATTATGTTTTCATTTACAAATGCATTAAAATGATATATTTTATCATTTTTAAAAAAATATTTTTGATATAAAACATGAAAATAATCTAAAAACATAAAAAACTAATTTCAAATAAAAAATAAAAATATTTTTTATTTTTTAAAAAGGTTTTTGAAAATAGTGTCAAATAGTAGTTTAAGATCCTATTTGTTCAATGAATGGACATGTTTTTATGAATTGGAATTGGGTTTTCTAACTGTCAATCCATGTTTAGGTCAGATTATTTATTAAATTTATTTTCGTTTTTTCAAAGAAAAAAAATACCGTCCACATTCGAAATGATGTTTTAATTTCGGCATCATTACTAATTGTTTATTGTTATTTCAAAATCCAAATATAATTGAAGCTCAAAATTATCAATTAAATGATAAACAATTTATCACGTGATTTAAAATACATGCAAGTATTTAATAATTCATGAGAAAATATTTACCTATGTTTTGATTTATACCATTACAGGTTGTTAATTAACTTAAACCAGGTTTTTAACATGAGAGGCAATGCTGGTAGACTAAAATTTATTTATACCATTATCTATTTCATTATATTGGAGTCGGATTGGATCTAATCCATTTAATGTAGATTTGGCTTCAAAGAGTGAGAATTTATTATATCCCATTATAAATATTTTATCATTTTGATACAATAATTTAATTTTTATTTTAGAGGGTGTTTAGGATTGTGGTGTAACCTCCGGTTGCAAACAAATAGAGTGTTTTGGTGTTTGGTTAATTTTGAAAAGCTAAAATTCGACCATAGAACACTTAAATTACTGTTGAAACTGAGATTCACGGAAAGCAACAATATGACTCACTTAAATTACTATTGAAACTGGGATTCACGGAAAGCAGCAATTTGGTGCTTTCCATGAAGGGAGAGGGGGGCGGGAATATATATATATATATATATATATATATATATATATATAATATTTTATATATTAAAAAATATATTTTAAAATATAAAAATATATTATTATTTATATATTTTCTTATAAAAATATATTTTTAATATTACAATAATCTAAAAATTAATTACAATAAATAAATATATTAGAAGGAGATCACAATATAATTTTTGTCTCGCAATCCTAATTTTGTTTCAGATGATATTTTACTATATGTTGTTCCGGGATTGCAGAGGCCTTCACGTATGAATTTATAGTTCGTGATGAAATTACAAGTAGTTTGATGAGAGAATAAAAACAAGTGTCTAATTTACTTGAATTATTGATTATATTTTATTATTATAATTATTAAATATTTAAAAAACAATATATATATATATATATATATATATATATACACTTTAATGTAATTTCATAAGTTGAAAGCAATATGAAAAGCTTGGTAACCAAACACTTGAAACTGCTGTTCATTAACCTTAAAACCAACTACAGTTTTAACCAAACATTTTAAAAATTATTTTGAACCGCAGCTAAAGTGTTTTTTATGAAACTGTTTTTTTAAAACCTCAACCATAAAAATAAAAACAATATCAAATACATATATGACTCGAATGTGAGGGTCTCTAATGGCTCATATAGCAACATGAGCTATAAAAAATGTGTACAACAAGGGTTTTAAGTTCAACTCCTGAATGCCTCCCATATACATTCTGAATTAATTGCAAACAAAAAGTAGCTAGTAGTGTTTCGGACATTGACCTGAACACAACTCAACAAGTTGCAAGAAACTTTAAAACTCTAATATATTTATTCGAACAAAACCTGAAATTTAAGTGAGAAACTCAAAATAACTCGAGATAAAAACAAACCTTGTTTCAAACCTAATAATCAAAGCAACATGTACCTCGAAACTTTCAGCAAAACTACAGCCATTCTCTCAATGCACCTCAAAACCGTTTTCTGGGGTTGGAAGTTATTAGTAACTGTTTAAGAATTTGATTAAAATTGTATTTGAAATTAATTTTTATTTAAAAATATATTAAAATGATTTAAAAAAATATTTTTAACATCAAAACATGAAAATATCTAAAAATACTATTTTTTTTTAATTTAAAATAAAAAAATGAAAAATAAAAATAATTTTTTTCAATTTTGTTTTTGAAATTAAGTAACAAATACTCTCTAATTCATCATAATGACACGTTGGGTCATATCATAAATGTGTCAGCTTCCCATGGCCTTCGAGCTTTGGATATGTCGTATCCTAGTAAATTCTTATTACATTGTTAGGTCTCCAGCGGAACCGCAAAGTCAAGGACTAACCTTTAAGATCAAGAGGGGACATTTTGTTGTCATTTTTAAATGCCAGCAAAGGCTGGTGGAAGCTCACCCTGAGCCCACCTTCGCGCAAATTATTATTCGGGGAGTCAATATTTCAAAATAAAAGAATAGTTTGATGGAAATGGATTATTTCATTAAACAGATGCCCAAGTCCTCCATTTATATGACAGGATTTTAAGGTTGCAGGCCAGCAAACCTCCCAGCCATCGGGCAATGGCAGACCTTGGACAAATTTGGTGAAGGTTTATATATATATAATTTTTCCATAAAAGACTTAACAGGTATTGGGTAACAGAATTTTTAAAAAAAAATATTAAAAAAGAAAACAAATATAAGATATTTTGTATACGCAATGCATATTCATTTAAATCTTTTAATTACACTCCACTTAATATAGTAATAAAGATTATATCATGTGATTTGACAATTTTACTTAGAAAGGACTTGACTTAAAAATAAGATGAAGAGCATAAATGAAACATTATTTAATCTATACTTTTTTATAGGATTTTAAAATAGATTAATCCAATATTAGAGTCAACATTTTTATTGTATATTCATTAAACACGATGATGAACATAAAAATAACTTGAATTAATTTTTCTAAGATGAACCTTTATTTTGCAAAAAATTAAATAATTCATAATAAACATGTAAAAAATACAAGCATTGTAAACGTCTATAATAAACACCAAATTCATCAACATCTTGAAACTTTAATTCTGATGAAATTTCTCAAAGCTGGATACTATGCCATGGATTTCTTTTCTCTCGTTTTGCCATCCTTCATTTCTTGGCCTTTGGTAAATACAAGCATCCTAGGAGCTGCAAGGAAGGCCAGCGCATCGTTTTCTTTTTCCAAAATCCAGAAGAGGCTCTCATTTGAAGCCCATCAATACATGAGCTTGAACCTTGAGCCCAATATATCCTCTTATTAGGCCCATCTACATATAATAATTGAGATTAAAATCTTGTTGCTATAGAGATTTTTTGGCTGGCATGAAATCTCTAATATTATGAAACCCCCACCCCCGCCCGGTACGATTGTATAAGCCAGTTTGGACGAAACCATACTGGCCGAAATCAAAATTCTAATATTAGGCCCAAGTGGGCATTTCATCCAAACAGGACTTTCTAACTTCACAAAATTCATATTACAGAGCAGGTTCAACTCCTATTTCATCTTTGTAGTCTTCATTTTTTTTCATTGAAAGCTCCCTACTCTTTTTTATATTTTTATATTGATTAAATCCCTCTTCTCTTTATTTTATTTTGTATTAGAACATAAAAAGATAAAAATAAGTCAATATTTATATATATATATATATATATATATATAACATTTATAATACATACATACATACATATATATATACATACATACATACATACATATATGTTGGATTGACTTTTATAATACATACATACATAAATATAATTATTTAATTTATGAACCATACAAAACGATTGTTAAATTAAATAATTTTTTAGTATTAATTATTCTTACGTTTTTTTTTTTGTTAAATTAATTATTTTTTAGTATTTATGGATTGTTTTGATATTCTAATATCAAAAATTTTTTTTTTTTTTTAAATTCAATGTTAATTCATCAAAATCATTGAAAAGCATAAAAAACATCAATTTAATGGATTCTCTATTAAAAAACAGTTTAAAATACAAACTCAACCTTAGATAGAAACAAACGCACACGATTATTTTGGGAAGATAACTTAATTTAATGTAAGTTTGATAATATCAGCTAAAAATAAAAGTTGACCCTTGGATTAACCCCCCAATTTGAGTTTGTCTTCTGGTTTCACTTTTGAATCCATCTGATTACCATTACAAGTAAGAACCTGATTCATCGTGTAAATATACATTCATGTGTTCTCATTTCCACTTCAAGGGAGCGGTGGTGTGCTCTATTTTTAAAATATTTTTTTATTTTAAAATATTAAAATAAATAAAATTTTTGATATAAAAACACAAAAAAATAATTTGAAACAAGGAATTTTTTTTTAAAACACAAAACAGACAGCCTTGAATCTGTTGAAATATTGCTCTTCCTTTTCTGCGAGATTCTTTCCTCAATTGGATTCATTGACTTGCCTTCTGTAATATAGGAAAGATTAATTATAGGAACAAATCATATGTTATCATTATGTAATAATAGCAGCAATATTATAGGAAAAATGATAGGTAGAATAACGGGAATACAAGATCAGAGTTGTTGATCCTTTAGTATATATATTTACCTGTAATCTTCGTTTTATATACTGAAAAATACAAAACTCTTCTTGTTATGTGAATGAAACTTGGTATCAGAGCCTACCCGAAAGGTTTTTTTTTTCTCTCTCTTTGAAACACAACCATGAATAAACCAGACCTTGAAACCTCTGGTAACAAACACAGTCCAATTATCATTCGATCCGAAGGATCCTCGTTTAATGCAGGAATTCTGCTCAATGAGACAAACTATGACATGTGGTCTCAAATCATTGAAATGCATATTGCGGAGAAGGAAAAATTATCCTTCATCCGTGATACAAAAACACCTACAGAGAAAGAAGAAGGATATGAAAAATGGTATGCAGACAATCAAAAAGTCAAGAGATGGCTCTTGATGTCTATGTCCCCAGAAATAATGAAGAGATATTTGCGCTTACCTACTGCCCGTGATATTTGGAAAGCCCTCTCTAAAGCTTTCTATGATGGAACAAATGAGTTACAAGTCTTTGCTTTAAACAAAAAGGTGTTTTCTGCTAACTGTGTACTATGGGGAATTGACTGAAATCTTTGGTGAATTAGATCATCGTGATAAAGTGATTATGGAGAGTGAGAAAGACGTTGAATCCTATAGAAAGCTTGTCCAGCGACAGAGGGTGCATAACTTCCTTGCTGGATTGGATGATGACTTCGAACAAATCCGTGGTGAAATCTTGAGAAAAGAACCTGTTCCTGACTTAGAAGAAAGTTATGCATTAATCCGTCGTGAATTCGTTCGACGAACAATGATGAATGGAGAAACAGAACAATTTGAAACTGCAGCAATGGTGGCTTACAACCGATCTGGCAAACACCAGCAGAGGTATAATTTTCAGAAGAATGGGGTTGATAAGACTCCATACAAATGCAGTCACTGTGATCAAAATGGTCACACAAAAAACAAATGCTTTGAACTGGTGGGATATCCAGACTGGTGGGATCATAACCGTGATCCACGAAAAAAGAACCCCAAGATGTCAGCCTCTACTGCCGCAGTTGTTGAAACACATGAAAATAATATTTTGTGTGAACAGCAGGGGACTTCATATGACAGTGGTAAGTGTTTCAACATTTCTGCACCTGTTTCTAATAGTGCATGGATAATTGATTCTGGTGCATCTGACCATATGACATTTGATTCTAGTCAAGTATCATTAATCACATCATCCTCAAAACAATTTGTTTCCACTGCCAATGGCACTTCAAACCCGGTAAGGGGGGAAGGAACAGTGTCTCTCACAAGTAATTTGAGCCTAGATTCTGTGTTAATTGTTCCATCTTTAAATTATAATTTATTGTCAGTCTCTCAAATAACCACTGCCTTATTTTGTATTGTCATTTTTTGGCCTAACTCTTGTGTGTTTAAGGACATCCGAACAAGGCAGACGATTGGTTATGGTATTAAACTAGGGATGTTATATTACCTCGACTTGACTTCTAATAGTTCGAATAAGTTGCGTCAAGCCTTGGCAGCAGATGGTTCAAAGGGAGAGAAGAAGACATTAGATATTTGGTTATGGCATCGAAGATTGGGGCATATCTCGTTTGGTTACTTAAACAAAATTGTTTCCTGACTCATTTGCAAAATATGATATTTCAAGTTTTAAGTGTGATATTTGTGAACTTGCAAAAAGCCATCGTGCTTCATTTCCATTAAGCTCGAATAAAAGCTCAGTTCCCTTTATGGTAATCCATTCTGATGTTTGAGGCCCATCCAAAGTATCTATATTAAGTGGATCTCGGTGGTTTGTTACCTTTATTGATGACTGCACAAGAATGACTTGGGTGTGCTTGATGAAATCCAAAGGTGATGTAAATATGTTATTTTAGCAATTTCATAAAATGATGAGCACTCAGTATAATGCACAGATTCAGGTCCTTCGAAGTGATAATAGGGGAGAATACATGGGTTATGAACTGCAACAGTATTTGAAAAACCATGGAATCATCCACCAAACCACGTGTCCCGACACTCCCCAACAGAATGGGGTAGCTGAAAGGAAAAATCATCACTTATTAGAGGTGGTTCATGCTTTATTAATAGAAGCCCATATGCCATTGTCTTATTGGGGAGATGCCCTCACATCTGCAGCCTATTTGATCAATCGGGTTCCCTCTAGCACTATTGCTTTCAAGACACCATTTGAAGTTCTTGCAGAAAGTGTTGTGTCTCCAACAACCCCAAATTTACTCCCTCGTGTATTTGGATGTGTGGCATTTGTCCATTTACATAAGCATCAACGCAACAAGTTACAACCTCGAGCATTGAGGTGTGTTTTTATAGGTTATGCTACTCAGAAAGGGTATCGTTGTTATCATCCTCCAACTCAAAAAATGTTTGTCACACTAGATGTGGTTTTTCATGAAGACTCAATGTATTTTTCTAGGTCTGAACTTTAGGGGGAACATCAGAATGAACTTCAGACTCTAGACTACAAAGTCCATATGTCTACAAATATTCTGCCTAATAATCAAGAAACAAGCACGGTGGATACAAATGTGGATATATATAGAGATACTAATGGTGATAATGGCTCACAAAGTGGTAATCATAATATAGATGTTATGGAGACTAGTGATGATGACTTCCAACCCGAGGTGATCCACCATGAAAAGGATGAAAGTAATATACCAAACCAATCGTCTGCTGAGGTTGCTCCTGTGACTGAGCCAGTTAAAACACTACCACAACGCCAAACCAGAGGTATTCCTAAACCCACATATGAACCAGATTTTTCAAGTAGAGTTAGATACCCCATGAGTCATTATGTGTCTAATCATCGTTTGACTGAATCAAATATGTCATTTGTAAATCAATTATCTACTGTATCTATTCCTAACAATGTGCAGGGAGCCTTAACCGATCCAAGATGGAAAGCAGCCATGAGTGAAGAAATAGAATCATTGTCAAAAAATAAAACATGGGAGCTGGTGGATTGTCCACCTGGAAAACGACCAGTTGGATGTCGGTGGGTCTTTACTATAAAGTATAAAGCAAATGGTACAATTGAGCGATTTAAAGCAAGACTGGTGGCTAAGGGGTACACCCAAACTTATGGGATTGATTATACAGACACATTTGCACCAGTAGCAAAAATCAACACAGTTCGGGTCTTGCTATCTCTAGCTACAAACTTAGATTGGCCACTACAACAGTTTGATGTGAAGAATGCCTTTCTACATG
Source organism: Salix brachista (assembly GCA_009078335.1). Classification (NCBI taxonomy): domain Eukaryota; kingdom Viridiplantae; phylum Streptophyta; class Magnoliopsida; order Malpighiales; family Salicaceae; genus Salix; species Salix brachista. The sequence continues at coordinate 32,115,225 of CM018587.1, forward strand.
GCGAGTTGTCCGAAGAAGTCTACATGGATCTTCTACCTGGATGCATAATACCAGAAATACACAGAAAAAAGGTGTGTAGATTAATGAAATCATTGTATGGGTTGAAACAGTCTCCAAGAGCATGGTTTGGACGATTTACAAAATCAATGATAGATTTTGGCTACCATCAAAGTAATTCAGATCACACTTTATTTCTGAAAAGAAAGCAGGAGAAGATCATAGCACTAATTGTATATGTAGATGACATGGTGGTCACAGGAAATGATCCCGAGGAGAGGAAAAAATTACAGAATTACTTGTCCAGAGAATTTGAAATGAAGGATCTTGGCACCTTGAAATATTTCCTGGGAATCGAGGTGTCTAGATCTAAAAAGGGTATCTTTCTTTCGCAAAGGAAATATACCTTAGATCTACTACAAGAAACTGGTATGTCAGCATGTCAACCAGCTAATACACCGATGGAAGAAGGGTTGGAATTATACATTGAGCCTAATCAGATACCAGTTGACAAAAGCAGGTACCAAAGGCTTGTAGGAAAACTGATGTACTTAGCACACACGAGGCCAGATCTTGCATATGCACTGAGTATTATTAGTCAATTTATGCATAATCCTGGAGAGCAACATATGAATGCAGTTATGCGAATTTTGAGGTATTTGAAGGTTGCTCCTGGAAAAGGAATATTATTTACAAAAAAATACAGATTGTCGAAATATAGATACATATACTGATGCTGACTGGGCTGGATCAATAGATGACAGGCGATCTACTTCAGGGTATTTTACCTTTGTAGGTGGCAATCTTGTTACATGAAGAAGCAAAAAACAAAATGTAGTCGCACACTCTAGTGCCGAGGCTGAATTCAGAGGAATGTCTCTTGGAATCTGTGAAACATTATGGCTAAGACTACTCTTAAATGATTTGGGCTATCCTCTTGAGCAACCAATTCGAGTATATTGTGACAACAAAGCAGCATGTGATATTGCCCATAATCCAGTTCAACATGATCGTACCAAGCATGTGGATGTAGACAGATTCTTCATCAAAGAAAAGTTGGATGGTAAAATCGTGGAGTTACCAAAAATCCGTACCGATGATCAATTGGCCGATATCCTAACCAAAGCAGTTTCAAAGCAAGTATTCTCGAAGTTCTTGGACAAGTTGGGCATGTGTGATATCCATGCGCCAACTTGAGGGGGAATGTTGAAATATTGCTCTTCCTTTTCTGCGAGATTCTTTCCTCAACTGGATTCTTTGACTTGCCTTCTGTAATATAGGAAAGATTAATTATAGGAACAAATCATATGTTACCGTTATGTAATAATAGCAGCAATATTATAGGAAAAATGATAGGTAGAATAACAGGAATACAGGATCAGAGTTGTTGATCCTTTAGTATATATATTTACCTGTAATCTTCGTTTTATATACTGAAAAAATACAAAACTCTTCTTGTTATGTGAATGAAACTCTGTCATGATTTCAATATACATACATACATACATATATACATATACATACATACATATATACATATATGAACTCTCAAGACTTGATGGATAGATAAAGCATGAATATTTTTTTATCAATTAATAACAGACAAGGTCTAAATATAGTAGAAACCCACCCCACCCGTGAGTAACATTTTATATCCCTAAAGTTGAATTTTAGATCCCTTGATGTGATAAACCTAATTGTTGTTGACATGAATTCATTTGTTGAAATTGGATCGAGGCTTCGAAATAGGATCCTTTGTTATTTCCATTTTAGGACTAGCAAGAGAGGCTTGGTAAAGTGAAATAATTTTAAGATTTGGCATCACTTTGGTATTTTCTTTTGCATGAGCATCCTTCAAATTTTATTTATTAGCATTGCACCATCTACATCACAAGTCATAAGCATTTTTGACTCATGGATGCCTCATACTAACACCACTCATGATGTCGAAGCTGAGTCCCAAACATTATCACCACCATTCTCAAGTCCCCTACCTGCTATACCATTACTCACATTTGTCTGTAGCATTATTATAGGCTCTTCCTCAAACCAACATGAAAGTCAACAACGCATGACTCTACTCGTGTATGATGTATTGCCATCCTCCACCAACGATCCCTCACAAATTGAGTTTTCACAATTTTCTGACCAAGAACCATCTCACTTGAAGGCTGCAATGGATGAACAGTCCTTCCAAACTTCTCACGACAACATCGAACCCAATCCACTTGGCCTGCAAACCCAACATCCCCAAATATAAGCACCTCAAACCTAGCATCTCCAAATACAAACAGCACAAACACAACTCTCACATTCAATGATCACTCGATCTTAGAAAAAGAATTATTATACGAAATCCAAAATATGCCTTAAATTCCTCCATCTTCTCAGCGAGTATCCCTCGTGAACCTTGTCATAACCCAATTTCTGGGTTACTCCCAAAATACACCCAAAAATAACAAAAATAAAATAAAAGGGGTTGGTGTTTGCAGAAAAATCAAGGTGGATATTTTGGATGTTTTCGAGAGCCCGGTCGTACCTCTTTTTTTGCCCGGAAATAAAAGAAAATGCAGATTCAATGCTAAATAATTTATTATTGGATAAATCTGCTAAAATTAAGTTGAAAGACATAATTATATTTTTATGGGCCAATTTGATTTAATCGTTGACCAATTTAAAAGTGTAATTATATTTAGGGATCAATTGAGGGCCCAATTGAAGGATTTAATTAAGCGCAAGGGCTTAATTATACTTTAAATAGGTCAAATTAATTTTATTAAGGGCTTAATTGGTGAGAAATTAAGTTTGGAAGCCTAATTTGGGTTAAATTGAGACGATCGGAATTTTCGGTGACGAAACTTTTTGGGTGAAATCAGAAGCCAAAATTGAACAAAAAACATCGTTCTTCCTAGTTTTTCCATCGAAAAACTCTTTTTTGTCACAACTTATTTATTTCAAATTAAAAAAAAAAGAGAAAAGCCGAGACCATCACCGGAGCCATGCTGCACCCATGCCTTCAACCCACTCCCTTTGCAACACCATCCCCTGGACAACATCCCCATGCCTGCACCTTACCTCATTCGCCTATAAATAGGCAGGAGAAAACAAAGCAAACGGGGGGAGATCATTGGAAAAACTGAGGGGAAAATTTGGAGACAGCGAGGGGAGTTCATCGTAAAACTGGGGAAATAACTGTAGTGTTTTGAAATTTTTAATAAGGAAAATACATGAGTGCCCTTGGTGGATTAGAATTAGATGTGTAAATAAATTAAGGGCAGGGTAGTAATTGCATAAGCTTATAAATATAAATAGAAAAGAAGAGAAAAGAAAAAGGAAAAACAAAAAAAGAAGAAGAAAGGGTTAGGTCTGAAATTGAGAGAGAGAATCGGGAAGAGAGGAAGAAAGAAGAAGAAGAAGAGAAAAGAGGGAAAGAGAAGAGGAGGAGAAAAAAAGAAGGAGAAGGTAATGTGTGTGTTTTATTATGTATAAATGTGATTATTAGCTATGATTTTTGCTTGTATTGATTGTTAGGGTTTGAGAATTTTATTTGGGTTTGATTGATGAATTAAGAGAGACGTTAAGGGTTGAATGTGTTGGGTAATAGTTTAATTAGTTTGATTGTAGATGATTTTGAAGTTTTGAGATGTTTGGTTTAAGAAAATATTGAGAAAAATGGTGAATAATGTTGATAAATTTCGAAATACCTTGCTGGAAATTCTGGGTTGAGGTTGAAGATGACAAAAATTCATTTTGGTCCTTTTTGTGAAAATTACAGTTTAGTCCCCGAACTTTGGAAAAATTACAATTTGGTCCCTGGGGTGAAATTGGAGATTCTGGACAGAATTGAGGATGAATTATGGACAAGATTTTAGGATAGCTATGAATTTATGAAGTGTTCAATTTAGTCCTTCAATTTGATAAAATTACAATTTGACCCCAAAAATATAAGAAAATTTCAGAATGGTCCCTAAGAGAAATATTAGTATTTCAGATTGGTTTGATGGATAATTGAAGCTCATTTGATGGATTAATATCAATTTTATGAATTGTGTATTTTGGAATTTGATTTCGGAAGAAACCTTTGTTTTAGGTTTTTGCGAAGAAATGGATAGTTTGATTCAAAAACACATAGGATTATGAGTTGAACACTTAGATATGTTATTAAACTTATTTTACTTCTTTTGAGTCATTTTTGAGTATATCTTCTTTTATATATATTCAGATAATCCCGATATTCAACCCGCGGGACATCAGTAGGATTTCGTCAACACTCTGCTTCTGAATCTTGTTTGCTCTTAAGTCAGGTGAGTGGATAACATTTAATATGCATGAGAAATAGTATAAATATTTGAATTTGTTAGTATGAATTGGATTATGCTTTTTGGATAATATATACCTTGATTATATTCTTGATACGATAAAGCATAATCATTTGTTGAATATCCGTTCTTGATATGAGCCTATATCTGTTTGTGAATTGTTAGCTCCTCATTTGATTGATACCATGAGTTGAGCCTTGAGATATGAACATGTTTGTTTGATATTAGATATACCTATGGTATGCCAGTCAGAATACCCATGCTAACAGGGTAGTGTTAGCCTTTGTGCACATCGTATCTGAAACCCTAGTTGGTCGGGGGAGTCACCAACCTATGTGGACTGATCATCCCACAGTACTTAGCCTCATGCTCACTGTATTCTGATTTTCTGACGAGCTTTACCTATACATTCTTGTTATGACCTATTTGAGAAATTTGTTGTAAGAACCTTGAGCCGATTTGATATTATACTTCTCTTTGCTATATTATCTCGTATGTGTATATTAGATATTATCTACTCACTGAGTTGTTGAACTCACTCCCTCATTATTTATCATTTTCAGGGTCGTAGCTTGCTAGCAGGTCATTTTTGTCCAACTCTTGGAACCTGCTATTTTGGTTGTAGTCGACACTTTTGTTCATATGTCTAGTTAGTGCTCCACAATTATAACTGTATGTAATCAACTCTTGTATAAAGACAATCGAATTATGTTATAAAGTTTATTTTGTTATTTCCGCTGCGTTGAACTCTGAAGTTGAATGATAAGTGTGTGTGTAAGTTTGGGTTCGCATAGGTGTGGAACCTTGGAGGGGGACCATGCCTATGTGCCGGTCACGGATCCGGGAATCGGGTCGTGACAATAACACCGGGGAACACGGGGGGAAGAAAATATTGAAACTGGGGGGATTTTTTGCAAACAATACAAACAGAGAAAAGAGAGATACTTCTCACAGGTTTCTTTGCAGCTTTTGTATCCTTCTTCATACATCTCTTAAGCCATGAATTTTTTATGAAGGACTTGGGGCCAATTACATCACTTTCTTGGGATTGAGATTGCTCAAACACCTGATGGTCTTCATCTGTCTCAATCTCACTATGCCCTTACCATTCTTGAGAAAGCTAACATAGTCAATTCCAAACCTATGAGCACACCTCTTGAAACCAAAACAAAGACCTCATCTGATATCCTGTTTGAAGATCCAAGCTACTTTAGAGGATTTGTTGGTGCTTTACAATATTTACCACTCACTAGACCAGATCTTTTCTACAATGTCAATTATGCATAACTTTCATGCATGCTCCCACCATTGTGCATTTAAAAATTGTTCGAGGTATCTTAAGATATGTCAAAGACATAATTAATACAGGTTTGCATTTTACATCAAATACAACACCTGATTTTTGTTCTTTTTTCTAATGGAGTTGAGTAGGGTGTCCCACCACTAGGCGATCAACCACTAGATATTGTACATTTCTTGGAAAAAATCTCATCTCCTAGTGTGCCAAGAAACAACATACTATCTCTCACTCAAGTACCGAAGTAGAATATCGTGCCATGGCAAATACAATTGCTGAACTCACATGGTAGTCCTTTATCCTTGCAGATCTTCGTATTCCATTGGCATCTACCCAGCACCTCTACTGTGATAAAGTACTCTTCAAATGACAATAAATCCTATGTTTCATGCTCGAAGTATATACATCGAGTTGGATTACCATTTCATGTGTGAAAGAGTTGCTCTTGGATTACCTATCACTGAACATATCTCCTCTACAAAGTAGTAATAGATCTCTTCACCAAATCAATATCCAAAGATAGCACTCAAAAACCTTCGAACCAAACTCTGCGTTCAACCTCGGCACAGTTTGAGGAAGGGTATTGGCACAACCTATCATCTAGGCATGAATTATGGGAGACAAAGAAGTGACAAAGCTTAGGATAACAATCAAAGCAATAAGATTGCAAACTCCCACAACTCATGCTATAATATTGGAGGGACGTTTAAGGATCAACGGCAACAACTTCAAACTAGAATGGTAGCTTGACTAGTTAAGGAAATTAATCTCAACATAGAGCATCTTGGGATATTCCATAGAATTGTAGAATTCAATAGAACTCAAAGATAAATCATATCTCGGATTTGGTGCTGCCAGTTATAAGAAAATAATCGTAACCCTTTTATTTTAGCTATTTTAACATCAACCTAGAATATGTTTAAATAGAGGATGTATTCCTCAAAATATATTATTCGGCACAATGGCAGTACAGTAGATATAAGAACAAGGAATTACTTCTACATATTATTTGTGGTCACGACCTCTCATCTGATCCAGTTCTTTTAAATCTGTTTTTCCTCTCTACCGTCCCTCTGGCACTGAAAGAGTTAGGTCATTTGTAGATGATGATTCGGGATTTCCTGATGAAGAGTCCATTGCAGGCATATTCCTTTCCGTGAAAAAGCCAGGTTGCTTCGGGTCAGGCAATGAATTCTCACTGCCCAGCATCAAAACCACAGATGACATATTTGGCCTATCTTCCGGCTTTTGTTGCACGCATAACAGACTCACATGAATGCATCGCAATACATCAGGTGCAGAATAAGGGCGATCTGACATATTTTCAACTAGTTCCAATGCCCTCTCTTCCACCCACAGTTTCCATGCCTGGAAAACAGAAACTTGTTATGAGAAACAATTATTAAGGCATCATTACACTAAAATGTTTGGTTTTCTCCTTACATGTCCAAGAAGATTATGGAAGTGATCCGGGTGGGAAAATCCTCTATTTTTCGCCCCACTTATTATCTCCAAGACTAGAACACCGAAGCTGAAGACGTCAGATTTCAATGAGAAACGCCCATCAACAGCGTACTCAGGAGACATGTATCCACTGCCGAAAAGCATTACAAGAAAAAGTTTAAATGGTGCAGAGATGAAACATTGTAACAAGATAGGTGTTGAGTATACTTACTATGTTCCGACCACTTTATTTGTGTCTGCTTCAGTTTGGTCTCCTCCAAACAGTCTAGCCATTCCGAAATCTGAGATTTTGGGGTTCATATCCTTGTCTAATAATATGTTGCTGGCTTTGAGATCTCTATGGATAATCCTTAGTCTAGAGTCTTGGTGAAGATAAAGCAGTCCTCTTGCTATGCCTCCGATGATGAGGCTACGTCTCTGCCAGTCCAGGAATTTGCTTCTTGTTTTATCTAATCAATTTATCATGAGGTTAAGTTATTCTGATGTATAAATGCAGCATCATATATAGAACAAGCAATCTAACTGCATGAAACTCTAACCAGTTCTTGGGGTACATACCAAAAATAAAATAATCTAAGCTTTTGTTGGGCATGAATTCATAGATCAACATTACTTCATCTCCTTGAATGCAACAGCCAAGAAGCTTAACAAGATTTCTGTGCTGAAGTTTAGCTATCAAGATAACCTCATTCTTACACTCTGTCAATCCTTGCCGTGAACTTTGTGAAAGTCTTTTCACTGCTATTTCTTGCCCATCGACCAGTGTACCCTAGGAATCATTATTTACTGAAGTTAGAACATATCGTAGTTGATGATCTCTCAGCTCAAAAGCACATTTTTATATACCTTATATACCGGCCCGAAACCACCTTGTCCCAACTTGTTGTTGCTCGAAAAGTTATCCGTTGCTTTCACTATGGTGGCCAAATCAAATGATGGTAACTCCATGTCTTCCTGTATTTCTGAATAGCAGAAGATTTTCACTTGTCAGTAACGATAAACGAACAGCTTCTCCTTATCAAAGCTAATTGACTAGCAACATGATCTAACAAATGCTTCATATGTCGATCATTTTATTATCGATGACTAACATAAAACTATACAATATTAGTAATCAACCATGGATACTATATATATTAACAAGGTTCATGTTCTGAAATAAGAAGAATTGTCAGCAGAATACACTACCTTGCTTTCTCTGTTTCTTTCTCCATATATAGAAGGTTAATCCTACCATAAGCAGTCCAGCAAGGACTGTGGAACTGAGAACGATTCCTACAAGCTTCTTCTTATCTGAAAATCCACAATAAACACAGAAAGGTTATATTTTATTTGTAAATAGAATGGGAATGAGGACACGAAGTTTGGAAAACATTCTAGGAGCATTCAACTTCCTCATTCAGAAATTGTTTTTAGAGAGAGAGTGAAAAAATAAAATAAAAAACCCTGGAATGAGAATCATGGAAAGAATATTGATAAATACCTGTTTTCGAAGGTGGTGGCATCCTTATGTAGAGGTCTTGGCCCCCAGTACTATACTCTCTCATATCAACCAAGTCATCAAACCAGAGTAAGCAGCCACTGCCTTCTCCTGTGATATTTGAATTTGCATATGCGGAGCACGAGCAGTTTTTCCGACACATGTTCCTGCATTCTACTAAACTCATGCTTGTATCATACCAGGAATAGGAAGTGTCCGGCAACTTAAACCCTGAAAAATTCTGAAAGACGTCATATGCGCAATTCAATGCCCTCCTTCTTTTACACCCTTTACTCAAATCTGTTAGAGAGTTGGGTTCAAATCCTTCCACGCAAGTACATTTGTGGGATTGATCGACCATTTTGCAACTCATATATGCACCACATACGGAATAATTGTCACACAGATCTCTTGGTGCCCCATAAATATGTGTCCACGTATTATTTTGAACTGGACGCAGATAGCGTTCCACGAATCCTGACTGAGTCACAATTAACCTCGACAACCACACTTCCGGATCTGTAACTTCATTACTATAATCTACATAAGTCTTGTTGAAAATAAATTCAAACTTCAAGAGCTCAGTTGTAGGCAGATCAGGAGTCCCGGTGAAATCTTTCCATTCCATGAACCCAGCCTATAGTGCTTATTCAAAGTTCCATTCCTGACAACTAGCTGTGGAAACCCCTGATGATCTATCCCGAATGAAAATCGGCCTGGAGCAGGATCGTCTGCGCTCTTCCAAGATGTCAAGTATCTATCCACACCAGTTACTGAATTCCATGCGATCTTCATTCCTGGTAGAAACGTATCACAAGGATATTCAAAGCTCTGCCAAATGAAGCTATTATCCTTCCCATCTTTCACAACTAGATTTCCTGATTTCAATAGCTGCATAACTGGACTCTCAACATTTTTTGCTGTGTTGGATGACCAAATTATGTCACTGTTTCCGTTGATAAGGTGCAAAACTCCTTGCTGGGTGAAATTTAGAAATCCAGAACGATCCTTAAGCGGAGTTTCTCTATTGGCAACCCACGTAACCTCTTTATGAGCTGACAATTCATGCATGTACCATATTCCCAAAAATCGATTCATTGAGTTTCCTGGGCTAAAAAAACCCAGTTCAAAAGTTCTTCCTTCTGAAACTAGAGTCTCGCCATCTTTAATGGATCCATTTGAAGTGATATTGCCTTGTACAACAGAGGCTACTGATAAAAAGATTAAGAAGATGTTAACCAAAAGCATTGTAATGCTAGTAAATGATTTAATCAGGCCTGTACGCATAGCGATCTGCATCATTATCAAGCTTGTAGAGTAGTGGAAATAGCCTTATATGTCATGAGCAGAAGTGCAAGTGGGGGTAGGGAGTAAAAGCCTTACAACTCACTGAAGTTGACCCATATATCTATTGCACCTACATGAATTTGTTTTTTTTCTTTTTCTTATGAATGAATGAATTTATCTATCAATGGAGAAAGAATAGAAGTTATCATATAATTTTTACCATTTCACTACTTCAAATAGAAACTCTAACTAGTTGGCTACTCTAAATTTTAAGACAAACTTTAACAAATATGCTAGGAAAAGATTTAAAAGATTATATGTTTTTAATCTCTCAAGAAAAGATTTAAAAGATTTAGCGTCACTTAATTATATGTGTGTGGAAATATTTTTACTCTTTATGGTTTAAGAGATCCAGAATAATATAGATTTGTCATGTTGTCAAATCCAATATATTTGGTTCAATCATCAACTAAGTCTTAGGTTATATGGGCTTGGTATATTCAGTTATCAACTAAACTCAAGGTAACGTGAGTCTAATATGCTATCATATTCAATATATTTAGGTTTAGTTAACTGCAGTTAAGATAAAATGAATCTAATATATTGTCTTATCAAATATATTTGGATTCAGATATCAAATATACCTAAGATAATATAATTTTGGAGTATTATCAGACCAAATGTATTTGAGTTCAATTATTAGCTGAACTCAAGTAAGCATGAGCTTCACATATAACTAGATCCAATATATTTGGATTCAATCATCAATTAAATCGAAAGTGACTATGAACTTGATACATAAACTTATATCAAGTCTATTTTATCTTTTATGTCAAAACTAATAATCTCTTTACCTTGATAGATATATTAAAGATCTCTTAAAGAACTTTTCACACTTGTCATTTTATTAATGACATGTAATAGATATTTATCTCTTGTTAATATCACAAAAAAAACATATGATTTTTTGGTCTTTTCATTTTTTTTATAAATAATAAGGTTTTGGGGATAAATATATACCACCTAAACCATCTCTTTGATGGAGACTATTGTTGTAGATTCTCAAGTTTTTACTAGTAACATGAAATTTCTTAGTCTAAAAAGAAAAAAAAATCAATCATGTTAAAATATAGATTAATTCTTATATGAAATACTAAATCACCTATTATTTATATATTTTAGATTTTAAAACATCATCAGTACGTGATTGAGAGTACTTAATTCTTCAATATAGCCACTTAGACAAACCACAAGCCCTCTTGAAACTCCTACCAGAACAATTTATAGAAGAAATTCTTAATTCATTTGATATAACTCCAATTAGTGACTTTAAAGCTCGTTCTTTTAAAGCAGGAGCTTGATAGAGCAGACTACTTGAAGTTTTAAAGCTCAAGGTAAGTCTTGCATTTTCCTCACACATGTTATGAGGATGTTTGTTGCTGTGTTTTAAATAAAATTTTGAAAAAAATTGATTTTTTTTTTTTTACTTTTTTTTTTATGTTTTAGATAATTTTCATGTGCTGATGTCAAAAATAATTTTTAAAAAATAAAAAAAATATCATTTTGATGTATTTTTGAATAAAAAATACTTTCAAAATCAGCCGCAACCACATTTCCAAACAAGACTATATCAAAACTGAAATAGCCAAAGCTTGAAAAGATGGCATTGCATGGATCTCTCAGAAGTTAACAACTTCTATTTGATTTCACGTAATGAAAGTATATCCTTCCATTGAAGTACATTCCTAAAACCTATTTATGTAGCGAGGGTCTAGCAGAGCTTCTTATTTTACTTAGTCTTCTGTATTCATATGCTTCCACATTTATGCTACAACCAAAGATTTTGTAGAGTTGGCTCTGTAACTGCTGAGAATGGCATAAAATTTCAGTATGCATTGCTACGTCTCCTACGTACTACTCTAAAAGTTGCAAAAGCAGACTGTTCATGGCTAATATCAGTTGTGTGCTATTGGATTCTCGCTATTTAGGTCAAATTGACTAGCTAGAGGTGCTGCCATTGTTGCACCCATTGCTTTCACGATCTATTAACGTTCCACCAGATATAGTACAGCCTCCATTTTTTTCTTTTTTCATGGACTAGGTTTTAGTGCCTTTGTCTGGACTAGGACCTGTTAAGTGAAACGATTCCTATCTTTTAATGGTTAAAGAAATAAATACTTTTAAGATTGTTGATTGGGTTGGGGAAATGATACATCGGACTCTTATCGCTTAGCAGAGTGAATTTCCTGCATTAATTTGGTGCTTGAAAGAGGATGGCTGTTTACCATATATTTTTTGAAGCAAAAAATGAAAAAAAAAGGAGGTGGGAAATCTCATCGATCATTTAGAGATATAAATGCAGCCAAATATAGGTTGGTGATAACGCTTGAAGTATGTAGTCTACTGCCCGCAACTACTACAGGAAAATGAAAGCTCATTGCAATTACTACATGACATGAAATTTCTACAAAATAGATGGAGAATGGGCTTATGTTGACCTAGCGGAAGCTGGCAGCGTGCGTAAATGAAGCATTGATAGGACAGCAATTGCATGGTAGATAATATTACAGTTGCTATGGTGGGCCGGGGACTTTTGAACCTTCCATTATATTTTAGGTGTTTTTACACAGCGTTTTGAATTAAACTTTATATGATAATTTTAGATAATTTTCATGTGCTGATAAATAAAAATATTATTTTGATATATTTTTGAAATCACTATTAAAATCAACTTTAACCACACTCTCAAACATTCATTATGTTTTCATTTACAAATGCATTAAAATGATATATTTTATCATTTTAAAAAAATTATTTTTGATATAAAACATGAAAATAATCTAAAAACATAAAAAAATAATTTCAAATAAAAAATAAAAATAATTTTTTTAAAATTTTTTAAAAAGGTTTTTGAAAATAGTGTCAAATAGTAGTTTAAGATCCTATTTGTTCAATGAATGGACATGTTTTTATGAATTGGAATTGGGTTTTCTAACTGTCAATCCATGTTTAGGTCAGATTATTTATTAAATTTATTTTCGTTTTTTCAAAGAAAAAAAATACAGTCCACATTCGAAATGATGCTTTAATTTCGGCAACATTACTAATTGTTTATTGGTATTTCAAAATCCAAATATAATGGAAGCTCAAAATTATCAATTAAATGATAAACAATTTATCACGTGATTTAAAATACATGCAAGTATTTAATAATTAATGAGAAAATATTTACCTATGTTTTGATGTATACCATTACTGGTTGTTAATTAACTTAAACCAGGTTTTTAACATGAGAGGCAATGCTGGTAGACTAAAATTTATTTATACCATTATCTATTTCATTATATTGGAGTCGGACTGGATCGAATCCATTGAATGTAGATTTGGCTTCAAAGACAGTGAATTTATTACATCCCATTATAAATATTTTATCATTTTGATACATTAATTTAATTTATATAATCTTGACAGTACATAACTTTTTCTTTGTATTTATGTCTAGAATGTCCAATATTGGACCCGAAATGCAATAGTCGAAGATTAAGAACGAAATTGATAGAATTTATTCAATGGAAAAGGATGTAATTACAACTGATAGGGACTGAATTGCATAAAAATAAAAGTTTCTATACAGTTTGGAGGTAGGCCGGCTCTCCTTGGACTACCGGTGGCTCAGTAGCCCTGGAACAGTGGAAGGTCAGGATGAGCATGTTTTCAGTCTAGTCTCAGACCCGTTTTACATTAAGATTGAGATTGATTCTTAAAATATATTTTATTTATAAATATATTGAAATGATATATTTTTTATTTTTTAAAAAATATTTTTAATAATAGCATATAAAAATTATCTAAACATACCATATTTTTTTAATTAAAAAAAAATTAAAAAAATATTTTTTTAATTTATTTTAAAAACACTTTCAAAACACAACATTGAACAAAAAAAGTTGAAATTCCTATAAATTTTATTTGTTTACTAGTTGTGATGTATGTAATGCTTCTTACGAAATGAATCATTAGTATCTGAACAGGTCTACAACTAACTTATTAAAGGGGGCTGCACTATTTTAAAAACTTATTGTTATTTTTTTTCTTCTAATTTTATGTTTTAATATTTAAGTTATTGAAGATTATGTTTTATTATTTATTGTGATTTTTTTTATATATGATTAAGTTGATCTTATAATTTGTATTGTGAGTTTGGTGGGTTAATTCAAGTTTTTTTTTTCTTTTTTTCTTTGATATATTTTTTTAATTTTATTTTTCAATATTTGATTGATTGAGAATTATGCTTCATGATTTATTTTGGTTTGTTTTCTATGAGTTTATTTAGTTTAATGACTCAAGTTGCCAGTTTAGAGGGTTAACCAAGTTAACTCAAGTTTTTTTTTTAATTGTATTTTTTCTATTTCAACATTTATCATTGAGTTGATTATAAATTAGACTTCATAATTTATTTTGGTTTATTTTCTAAGAGGTTATCACAGTCTTATTACTCAGGTCATATATTTTGTAAGTTAACCCTAGTAGAATCACGTGCTTTTATTGTGTCCTATTTTAGATTTTTTTTTTTCATTTTCAACCTTTAACAATGAGTTTATTGAAAAAAAGTTTTATAATTTATTTTTATTTTCTTTTTATGGGGTTATCACAATTTCATGACTATAATCGTTGATTTGGTAGATTAATCTGAGTTGACTCAAGTTATTTTGTTTGTTTATTTTTTATGAGTTTATCCCGATATCATAACTTGAATCAAGAGTTTGATATGCTAACTTAATTTTTTTTTTGTTATTTTTAATATTCTTTTTTCAATTCTATTGTTCAACAATGGATTGGCCAGAAATTGAGTTTCATCATTTGTTTAAAAAACATATTTTATATAAAGATATCATGATTTCATGTTGAATTTGATAGATTAATCCGAATTAACCTTGTAATTTTAATATTGCGTTGTTGATCCAACAGGGTTTGTTTATTTATTAGAAATATATTAATAATTTCAAAATAGGTTTTAAAAAATTTGATCTCAACCAACAAAATACCACGGCGGGTAAACGATATAGTCTGTTATGTGATCTGGCAGTAAAGCTAGTTAGTTCATTGATAACTACAATTGACCAATGATAGCACTTTATATGACTCGAATGTTGGGGTCTCTAATGGCTCATATAGCAACATCAACTATAAAAAATGTCTACAACAAGGGTTTTAAGTTCAACTCCTTGAATGTCTCCCAACTACATTCTGAATTGATTGCAAACAAAAAGTAGCTAGTAGTGTTTCAGGCATTGACCTGAACACAACTCAACAAGTTGCAAGAAACTTTGAAACCCTAAAATATTTATTCGAACAGAAACCTGGGATTTAAATGAGAAACTCAAAATAACTCGAAATGAAAACAAACCTCATTTCAAACCTAAATAATCAAAGCAACATGATAGCTCAAAACTTTTAGCAAAACCACATCAAACATGTAGGGTTGTTTGGTATTGTGGTTGCTATTGTGATTGAGGTTAAAAATAAGTAGTTTCATGAAAAACACTTTTAGCTGCGATTCATAACTGAAATTAAAGTGTTTGGTTAAAACTATTGTTGAATTTGATGTTTAATAAAAAATAGTTTCGTGTATTTGGTTACCATGCTTTTAATATTGTTGTCAACTTGTGAAATTACTTTAAATGGCACACACACACAGATATATATATATTTTTAAATATTGTAGATTTAATAATTATAATAATAAAATATAATTAATAATTCAAGTAAATTAGAAACAAATAATATAGGTTCAGTCAAATTAACCAAATTTTAAAAAACTAACCCATAATATTTATTTATTTATTATTATTATTATTATTACTATCATCATAAATACTATTAATGAATCATGGTAGATAATTCAAACATTACAAATAAACCCATTCTCCATTCATTCCTCTGCCACTCAAATTTATGCAATAAATAAATATAAATACAATAATCGTAGCCGTTCCATCACTTTTTATTAGCTGCTTTTTTCTATACTGACATTTCATTCACTTTTTTTTTATGGGACCATACAATTTTTATGTATTCTAAATCTAAATCAAACACTAAATTAATTTTTTTTTCAAACACAGTTTGCACCACAAACCATATAGTCTGGGGTTGGAAGCTCTTATTCCTCGTAATGATACGTCGGATCATATCATAAATGTGTCAGCTTCCCATTGCCTTCGAGCTTTGAATATGTCGTATCCTAGTAAATTCTTATTACATTGTTAGGTCTCCAGCGGAACCGCAAAGTCAAGGACTAACCTTTAGGATCAAGAGGGGACATTTTGTTGCCATTTTTAAATGCCAGCAAAGGTTGGTGGAAGCTCACCCTTAGCCCACCTTCGCGCAAATTATTATTCGGGGAGTCAATATTTCAAAATAAAAGAATAGTTTAATGGAAATGGATTATTTCATTAAACAGATGCCCAAGTCCTCCATTTATATGAAGAACACTAACTGATAGGATTTTAAGGTTGCAGGCCAGCAAACCTCCCAGCCATCGGGCAATGGCAGACCTTGGACAAATTTGGTGAAGGTTTATATATATATTTAATATTTTCATAAAATACTTAACAGGTCTTGGGTAAAAGATTTTTTTTAAAATATATTAAAAATAAAACAAATATAAGATTATATCATGTGATTTGACAATTTTACTTAGAAAGGACTTGACTTAAAAATCAGATGAAGAGCATAAATGAAACATTATTTAATCTATACTTTTTTATAGGATTTTAAAATAGATTAATCCAATATTAGAGTCAACATTTTTATTGTATATTCATTAAACACGATAATGAACATAAAAATAATTTTAAATTAATTTTTCTAAGATGAACCTTTATTTTGCAAAAATATAAATAATTCATAATAAACATGTAAAAAATACAAGCATTTTAAACGTCTATAATAAACACCAAATTCATCAACACCCTGAACCTTTAATTCTGATGAAATTTCTCAAAGCTGGATACTATGCCATGGATTTCTTTTCTCTCGTTTTGCCATCCTTGATTTCTTGGCCTTTGGTAAATACAAGCATCCTAGAAGCTGCAAGGAAGGCCAGCGCATCGTTTTCTTTTTCCAAAATCCAGAAGAGGCTCTCATTTGAAGCCCATCAATACATGAGTTCGAACCTTGAGCCCAATATATCCTCTTATGAGGCCCATCTACATATAAGAATTGAGATTAAAATCTTGTTGCTATAGAGATTTTTTGGCTGACATGAAATCTCTAATACTATGAAACCCCCACCCCCGCCCGGTACGATTGAATAAGCCAGTTTGGACGAAACCATACAGGCCGCAATCAAAATTCTAATATTAGGCCCAAGTGGGCATTTCATCCAAACAGGACTTTCTAACTTCACAAAATTCATATTACAGAGCAGGTTCAACTCCTATTTCATCTTTGTAGTCTTCATTTTTTTTCATTGAAAGCTCCCTACTCTTTTTTATATTTTTATATTGATTAAATCCCTCTTCTCTTTATTTTATTTTGTATTAGAACATAAAAAGATAAAAATAAGTCAATATTTATATATATATATATATATATATATATAACATTTATAATACATACATACATACATATATATATACATAAATAAAATTATTTAATTTATGAACCATACAAAACGATTGTTAAATTAAATAATTTTTTAGTATTAATTATTTTTACGTTTTTTTTTTGTTAAATTAATTATTTTTTAGTATTTATGGATTGTTTTGATATTCTAATATCAAAAATATTTTTTTTTTTAAAATTCAATGTTAATTCATCAAAATCATTGAAAAGCATAAAAAACATCAATTTAATGGATTCTCTATTAAAAAACAGTTTAAAATACAAACTCAACCTTAGATAGAAACAAACGCACACGATTATTTTGGGAAGATAACTTAATTTAATGTAAGTTTGATAATATCAGCTGAAAATAAATGTTGACCCCCCAATTTGAGTTTGTCTTCTGGTTTCACTTTTGAATCCATCTGATTACCATTACAAGTAAGAACCTGATTCATCGTGTAAATATACATTCATGTGTTCTCATTTCCACTTCAAGGGAGCGGTGGTGTGCTCTAGTTGTTGATTTTTAAAATATTTTTTTATTTTAAAATATTAAAATAAATTTTTTGATAAAAAAACACAGAAAAAAATAATTTGAAACAAGGAATTTTTTTTTAAAACACAAAACAGACAGCCTTGAATCTGTCATGATTTCAATATACATACATACATATATATATATACATACATATATACATATATATATATATATATATATATATATATATATACATATATGAACTCTGAAGACTTGATGGATAGATAAAGCATGAATATATTTTTTATCAATTAATAACAGACAAGGTATAAATATAGTAGAAACCCACCCCACCCGTGAGTAACATTTTATATCCCTAAAGTTTAATTTTAGATCCCTTGATGTGATAAACCTCATTGTTGTTGACATGAATTCATTTGTTGAAATTGGATCGAGGCTTCGAAATAGGATCCTTTGTTATTTCCATTTTAGGACTAGCAAGAGAGGCTTGGTAAAATATTTCAGTGAAATAATTTTAAGATTTGGCATCACTTTGGTATTTTCTTTTGCATGAGCATCCTTCAAATATTATTTATTATTATTGCACCATCTACATCACAAGTCATAAGCATTTTTGACTCATGGATGCCTCATACTAACACCACTCATGCTGTCGAAGCTGAGTCCCTAACATTATCAACACCATTCTCAAGTTCCCTGCCTGCTATACCATCACTCACATTTGTCTCTAGCATTATTATAGGCTCTTCCTCAAACCAACATGAAAGTCAACAACTCATGACTCTACCCGTGTATGATGTATTGCCATCCTCCACCAACGAACCCTCACAAATTGAGTTTTCACAATTTTCTGACCAAGAACCATCTCACTTGAAGGCTGCAATGCATGAGCAGTCCTTCCACACTTCTCACGACAACATCGAACCCAATCCACTTGGCCTGCAAACCCAACATCCCCAAATATAAGCACCTCAAACCTAGCATCTCCAAACACAAACAGCACAAACACAACTCTCACATTCAATGATCACTCGATCTCAGAAAAAGAATTATTATACCAAATCCAAAATATGCCTTAAATTCCTCCATCTTCTCAGCGAGTATCCCTCGTGAACCTTGTCATAACCCAATTTCTGGGTTACTCCCAAAATCCACCCAAAAATAAAAAAAATAAAATAAAAGGGGTTGGTGTTTGCAGAAAAATCAAGGTGGATATTTTGGATGTTTTCGAGAGCCCGGTCGTACCTCTTTTTTTGCCCGGAAATGAAAGAAAATGCAGATTCAATGCTAAATAATTTATTATTGGATAAATCTGCTAAAATTAAGTTGAAAGACATAATTATATTTTTATGGGCCAATTTGATTTAATCGTTGACCAATTTAAAAGTGTAATTATGTTTAGGGATCAATTGAGGGCCCAATTGAAGGATTTAATTAAGCACAAGGGCTTAATTATACTTTATATGGGTCAAATTAATTTTATTAAGGGCTTAATTGGTGAGAAATTAAGTTTGGAAGCCTAATTTGGGTTAAATTGAGACTATCGGAATTTTCGGTGACGAAACTTTTTGGGTGAAATCAGAAGCCAAAATTGAACAAAAAACATCGTTCTTCCTAGTTTTTCCATCGAAAAACTCTTTTTTGTCACAACTTATTCATTTCAAATTAAAAAAAAAAAGAAGAGAAAAGCCGAGACCATCACCGGAGCCATGCTGCACCCATGCCTTCAACCCACTCCCTCTGCAACACCATCCCCTGGACAACATCCCCATGCCTGCACCTTACCTCATTCGCCTATAAATAGGCAGGAGAAAACAAAGCAAACAGGGGGAGATCATTGGAAAAACTGTGGGGAAAATTTGGAGACAGCGAGGGGAGTTCATCGTAAAACTGGGGAAATAACATCGGGGAACACGGGGGGAAGAAAATACTGAAACTGGGGGGATTTTTGCAAACAATACAAACAGAGAAAAGAGAGATACTTCTCACAGGTTTCTTTGCAGCTTTTGTATCCTTCTTCATACATCTCTTAAGCTATGAATTTTTTATGAAGGACTTGGGCCAATTACATCACTTTCTTGGGATTGAGATTGCTCAAACACTTGATGGTCTTCATCTGTCTCAATCTCACTATGCCCTTACCATTCTTGAGAAAGCTAACATAGTCAATTCCAAACCTATGAGCACACCTCTTGAAACCAAAACAAAGACCTCATCTGATATCCTGCTTGAAGATCCAAGCTACTTTAGAGGATTTGTTGGTGCTTTACAATATTTAACACTCACTAGACTAGATCTTTTCTACAATGTCAATTATGCATAACAGTTCATGCATGCTCCCACCATTGTGCATTTAAAAATTGTTCGAGGTATCTTAAGATATGTCAAAGACATAATTAATACAGGTTTGCATTTTACATCAAATACAACACCTGATTTTTGTTCTTTTTTCTGATGGAGTTGAGTAGGGTGTCCTACCACTAGGCGATCAACCACTAGATATTGTACATTTCTTGGAAAAAATCTCATCTCCTAGTGTGCCAAGAAACAACATACTATCTCTCACTCAAGCACCGAAGCAGAATATCGTGCCATGGAAAATACAATTGCTGAACTCACATGGTAGTCCTTTATCCTTGCAGATCTTCGTATTCCATTGGCATCTACCCAGCACCTCTACTATGATAAAGTACTCTTCACATGACAATAAATCCTGTGTTTCATGCTCGAAGTATATACATCGAGTTGGATTACCATTTCATGTGTGAAAGAGTTGCTCTTGGATTACCCATCACTGAACATATCTCCTCTACAAAGCAGTAATAGATCTCTTCACCAAATCAATATCCAAAGATAGCACTCAAAAACCTTCGAACCAAACTTTGCGTTCAACCTTGGCACAGTTTGAGGAAGGGTTTTGGCACAACCTATCATCTAGGCATGAATTATGGGAGACAAAGAAGTGACAAAGCTTAGGATAACAATCAAAGCAATAAGATTGCAAACTCCCATAACTCATGCTATAATACTGGAGGGACGTTGAAGGATCAACGACAACAACTTCAAACTAGAATGGTAGCTTGACTAGTTAAGGAAATTAATCTCAACAGAGAGCATCTTGGGATATTTCATAGAATTGCAGAATTCAATAGAACTCAAAGATAAATCATATCTCGGATTTGGTGCTGCCAGTTATAAGAAAATAATCGTAACCCTTTTATTTTAGCTATTTTAACATCAACCTAGAATATGTTTAAATAGAGGATGTGTTCCTCAAAATATACTATTCTGCACATTGGCAGTACAGTAGTGATAAGACCAAGGAATTACTTCTACAGATTATCTGTGGTCACGACCTCTCATCTCCTGTTCTCTTAAATCTGTTTTTCCTCTCTACCGTCCCTCTGGCACTGAAATAGTTAGGTCATTTATAGATGATGATTCATGATTTCCTGATGAAGAGTCCATTGCAGGCATATTCCTTTCCGTTAAAAAGCCAGGTTGCTTCGGGTTAGGCAATGAATTCTCACTGCCCAGCATCAAAACCATAGATGACATATTTGGTCTGTCTTCCGGCTTTTGTTGCACGCACAACAGACTCACATGAATGCATCGCAATACATCAGGTGCAGAATAAGGGCGATCTGACATATTTTCAACTAGTTCTAATGCCCTCTCTTCCACCCACAGTTTCCATGCCTGGAAAACAGAAACTTGTCATGAGAAACAATTATTAATGCATCATTAATCTAACATGTTTGTTTTTCTCCTTACATGTCCAAGAAGATTATGGAAGTGATCCGGGTGGGAAAATCCTCTATTTTTGTCTTCTGGTTTCACTTTTGAATCCATCTGATTACCATTACAAGTAAGAACCTGATTCATCGTGTAAATATACATTCATGTGTTCTCATTTCCACTTCAAGGGAGCGGTGTTGATTTTTAAAATATTTGAATAATAAAAAGCACTCAAATATCGATACGTATATGAACTCTCAAGACTTGATGGATAGATAAAGCATGAATATTTTTTTATCAATTAATAACAGACAAGGTATAAATATAGTAGAAACCCACCCCACCCTTGATGTGATAAACCTAATTGTTGTTGACATGAATTCATTTGTTGAAATTGGATCGAGGCTTCGAAATAGGATCCTTTGTTATTTCCATTTTAGGACTAGCAAGAGAGGCTTGGTAAAATATTTCAGTGTAATAATTTTAAGATTTGGCATCACTTTGGTATTTTCTTTTGCATGAGCATCCTTCAAATATTATTTATTAGCATTGCACCATCTACATCACAAGTCATAAGCATTTTCGACTCATGGATGCCTCATACTAACACCACTCATGCTGTCGAAGCTGAGTCCCTAACATTATCAACACCATTCTCAAGTCCCCTTCCTGCTATACCATCACTCACATTTGTCTCTAGCATTATTATAGGCTCTTCCTCAAACCAACATGAAAGTCAACAACTCATGACTCTACCCGTGTATGATGTATTGCCATCCTCCACCAACGAACCCTCACAAATTGAGTTTTCACAATTTTCTGACCAAGAACCATCTCACTTGAAGGCTGCAATGCATGAGCAGTCCTTCCACACTTCTCACGACAACATCGAACCCAATCCACTCGGCCTGCAAACCCAACATCCCCAAATATAAGCTCCTCAAACCTAGCATCTCTAAACACAAACAGCACAAACACAACTCTCACATTCAATGATCACTCAATCTCAGAAAAAGAATTATTATACCAAATCCAAAATATGCCTTAAATTCCTCCATCTTCTCAGCGAGTATCCCTCGTGAACCTTGTCATAACCCAATTTCTGGGTTACTCTCAAAATCCACCCAACAATAACAAAAATAAAATAAAAAGGGCTGGTGTCGGCAGAAAAATCAAGGTGGAAATTTTGGACGTTTTCGAGAGCCTGGTCGTACCTCTTTGTTTGCCCGAAAATGAAAGAAAATGCAGATTCAATGCTAAATAATTTATTATTGGATAAATCTGCTAAAATTGAGTCAAAAGACATAATTATATTTTTATGGGCCAATTTGATTTAATCGTTGACCAATTTAAAAGTGTAATTATGTTTAGGGATCAATTGAGAGCCCAATTGAAGGATTTAATTAAGCGTAAGGGCTTAATTATACTTTAAATGAGTCAAATTAATTTTATTAAGGGCTTAATTGGTGAGAAATTAAGTTTGGAAGCCTAATTTGGGTTAAATTGAGACGATCAGAATATTCGGTGATGAAACTTTTTGGGTGAAATCAGAAGCCAAAATTGAACAAAAAACATCGTTCTTCCTAGTTTTTCCCATCGAAAAACTCTTTTTTGTCACAACTTATTTATTTAAAATTTAATAAAAAGAAAGAGAAAAGCCGAGGCCATCACCGGAGCCATGCTGCACCCATGCTGCAACCATGCCTTCAACCCACTCCCTTTGCAACACCATCCCCTGGACAACATCCCCATGCCCGCACCTTACCTCATTCGCCTATAAATAGGCAGGAGAAAACAAAGCAAATGGGGGGAGATTATCAAAAAAACTGAGGGGAAAATTTTGAGATAGCGAGGGGAGTTCATGGTAGAACTGGGGAAATAACACCGGGGAACACGGGGGGAAGAAAATACTGAAACTGGGGTTTTTTTTGCAAACAATATAAACAGAGAAAAGAGAGATACACAGCCGAGAGGGGGGAACAATCAAATTTATAAACAATCACGTGAAAACAGAGTAGACAACCACCGTTCCTCTTCCTCGACGCCGACAGAAGCACGTCGTTCTCTCTCTCTCCATAGCTTATAGTCACTGGAAGCTCTCTCTCTCCACACACCAGCTCCCGTCGACCACCAAGAGCCACGGCAGCCACCATCATCCCCATCACCAGCTCGATCATCCCCATCACCAGCAGCAGTCAGTCCTCTCACCTCCCTCGCAAACAACGCAGCAGCTGCACTTTCTCTGTCCCTAATGGTGTCTCTCTCTCTCAACTAGCAGCAACCACAAAAAGCCACCATGACCCTCTCTCTCCTTCCTTAGCCCTACGCCAGAGGCATCACTTGAAGACAAACCATCTTCTTCTCCATCTCCGTCCAGCAGCAGCGACAGCAGGTGCAACTGTAAACCTCGAGAAATAAATGTAAGTGTTAAATTAAAGAAATGAATTAAAAGAGAAATAAAATAAGTTGAGGAGGGTGGAATTGAAATAAATGTAAAGATTATGATTTAAATTATAAGAAGAGAAGATGTGGGGTAAAAAGAAAACATTTAAAGGAAATGGGGGGCCTTAGTGCAATAAGAGAAATTGAGGAGTATAAATACCCCTCTTTTCTCTCTTTTCCAAGAGAATGAGGGGAAGAAAGGGAGGGAGATTTTGAATTCTCTTACCCAATTAAAGAAGAATTTCAAAGTGAAAGTGAGATTAAGGGTTACCAAAACATTCAAACATAAAAAACCCAAGGATTTGGAGCATTAGTGGAAGAAAAGGAGTATTTAGGCTGGCAGCAGTAGGAAGAGAAAGAGGAAAGGAGGAGATTGTGATTTCACAAGCTATTAGGATCTTAAATCTCTGTTGGTATGGTGTTTCTCATATGCATCTAAAAGATTCTTGACTTTATGGTTTAATTACATGATTTTTTCTTTATGAATTTTGGGTTAGGGTTCTTGAAAATTTTTGGGGGAAATGTGGAATTGTGTGTAATTGATGAATGTGACATGAAAAGAATGAGGGAAGTGTTGTTTTTCCAAGGCCAACTTTCAGCCAAATGCATATATTGCAAAAGTAACAACTTGATAGATTCATCTCTCGACTTTCGGAGAGAATTTGAGTGGGAAAACAAGGGAATTAGGATCGGTTTCCTTCGTAGGAGTTGCAGTTATGGATGTCTACTATCCAAGGAAACTTGTTTCATTTAATTTTGAATTTTATAGCTCTAGTTAAAGGTCACTTAACGTGACTGTGCAGGGCAGACCCTGCAAAATAGCAGGTCTGTCATGTTTGTGATGTATTTCGTGAATTTTGGGGGCAGAACTGGGTTGTCTTCCCTTCATAAGAGTTGTAACCCTATATGTTAGCTTTCTAACGAGATAAAGTTTGTACAAAATGGAGTTCTACAACTCCCGAGATAAAGCTAGAAGTGGGAAAAGAAGTGGGAGGTCGCGAAACGATGAAGTTAGATGCATTAAAGGAAAACAAACAAGTTATGTTTGAAAATGGGTGTTTATAATGATATTTTGATCGACAAAATTTATAAATAATAACAAATTTAAAGGCATATTGAAATTGTTCGGTATGGTTGTTACGAAGAGTATCGGTGGTTGGAAATGATTTATGAGAATTTCCTGTAATTGCAGGAGGGAACACAAGTGTGGTGCCACAGCAACAACAAGGGACCACGAGCAGAGCATCCACAGCAGGTAGGTGATTCATGTCTATGTTTCTAATTTAATTTTATAGTGAAAATGTGGGATTAATGCTTAAAGTTTTGGTGGAAGTTTGAGAAGATATGATGTATCAATAAGAATATTTAAGGCATGTGTATCAGGGAAGTTTGGAAATGTCATGAACAAAACATGGCGGTGGCTAGCATACCTTTAGTGTATGCTAGGATCCCGGATAAAGGGATCAACAAAGATGGCTAACATACATTTTAGTGCATGTTAGGATCCCGAATAAGGGGATTATCATGAATAACTGTCATACATTCATTGTATGCCAGGATCCTGGATAAAGGGATCACCAAAAAAATGGCTAACATATTAGTGTATGCTAGGATCCCGGATAAAGGGATCGGCAAAGATGGCTAACATACATTTTAGTGTATGTTAGGATCCCGGATAAGAGGATCATCATGAATAACTGTCATACATTCATTATATGCCAGGATCCCGGATAAAGGGATCACCAAAAAAATGGCTAACATATTAGTGTATGTTAGGATCCCGGAAAAGGGGATCATCATGAATAACTATCATACATTCAGTGTATGTCAGGTCCCGGATAAGGGGATCACTATGCACAGGCTAATATACATTTAGTGTATGTTAGAATCCCGGATAAAGGGATTGTGGTGCAATGTTTAAACACACATTCATATATGTTGAACTTTCAAGAATAAAAAAAAAAATGAGGTATGTTACGGACCCGGGAAGGGGTCTTCTTCGATTTATGATGTCGGTAGAGTGATAAGGGTATCGAAAATGCTTAGTATTGACAATACTTAGTATCGGTTATACTTAGTATTGATAATACATAAGTGGGGAAGATAGTCTGGATTTCAAATAGCTATGTTGATTATTTCAATTATGTATGATTGCATACCGTGGGTTTAATAACTTTAATATGAATTTCTTAGAATTTTCTTTATGAGATCATCTTGTTATCGTCTTACTCGAGCAAGCACTGAGAAATGTCTCTGGCGAGGGTCCTTCAACTAGACTAGCAGTGGCTTTTCAAACAGAAGCAATGAATCACCATGAAGAGGTGATAGGAGAAAGGGTTCAGGGTCCGGAACAAAATCCAGCTTTTGTACAAGCAGCAGCGCCGACACCTACCAAACCCCAACGGTTATAGCAGCATCATAGGGTATCAACTAAGATAAGATGGCGACGTTGGAGGCTAGGATAAGGGTCATTGAAGGGGTGTACCTATATGACCCAGTACAGGTTGCCGAAATGTGTCTAGTCCCGAATGTTGTGATACCAAAAAAGTTTCTTGTTCCTGACTTTATCAAGTACACTAGGACACAATGCCATGTCACTCACCTAAAATCATACTATAACAAAATGGCGGAAGTAGTGCATGATGAAAAATTGCTTATGCATTTTTTCCAAGATAGTTTAAGTGGGGCAACTTTGAATTGGTACATGAGACTAGACAACACCAGGATCCGTAGCTGGAAAGATCTTGTAGATGCTTTCATCAAGCAATATAAGTACAACATGGACATTGCTCCTGACAGGACAAGTTTGTCCAGCTTGGAGAAGATGAACAGAGAAAACATAAGGGAATATGCGCAGAGATGGAGAGATCTCGCTACATAGGTATATCCCTAGCTTCTAGATAAAGAGATGGTGATATTATTCACCAACATGATAAGAGCACCCTATTACTAACATGTAATGGGCAGCTCGGCACAACAATTCACAAATGTTGTAGCCGTGGCAGAGCGGATAGAGCAGGGAATCCAAAGCGGGAGAATTCTTGCACCTATGGAAAGAAATGGCTTTGAAGGTAAAAGAAGAATGATCGAGCATTTTGAAGACGACTATAAGGGTAGGGAAAATCAATTCCAAAACTATCATAACCTTTCATCTGAAATTGCCAACATCAATCTTCAAGCCAAAGATTCATCAAAAAATTATCTGAAAATTTTTACCAGAAAACCCAATAACAACTACCTCCGCTACCATTGCCTTTAAATGAGATGTATCAAAAGTTGGTAAGCATTGGGAAAGTAGCTCCTGAACCTCAGGCATTTTTACATCCGCCTTACCCCAATTGGTACAAACTCGACCTCACCTGCGAATACCATGCTGGTGCTGCGGGGCATAGCATTCACACTTGTGGTGCCTTCAAGAAGAGGCTCATGCAATTGATTAAAGCGGGGTGGATAACATTCGAAGAAAATCCAAGTCCTGTGCCCAATTAAGCTTCACGAAAACGAGGTACCAAGTGTCTACACCATCAAAGTGACCCCTGCAAAAGCTTATGAAAAAAGAGTGCACATGTATTGGAAGATGAAGTTTGCTTCCATGGTTGCCTTTTGTTTTGATCATGTCCGCATATCACATTCCCATTTTGACTTGTAATGCCACAAGACCTTTTGTTAAACAAGTTTTTCTCTCCAATAAGATCATGTATTTTCTTGTGTTTATGGTGTGCTCTTGCTTTTTGTTTATATAACACAAGCAAACACTATACTCGTTCATCCAAATTATACATGATCCCATGATTTCATAAAGATTTTTGGAAAATCAAAGTCTAGTATGAAAAGAAATGTCAAATTGATGTTTGTTTAACAAATATGTTCTGGGAATTCAAAGGATTTCATTGAAGGGTGATCTCATACCTGAAAACCCACATAATAAAGCTAAGCTCTTAGCTAAACAAATAATCCAAAAAATCAAAAAAATCATTTCGCATGGAAAACCAAAGCTTATCAATTCAGAATGCATGTTTTTGAAATGAGGAGAGGCCATATTTGATATGCCTTCACAAAGTCTCAAATATCCCTTGCAGTCCCTATTTGAGCCTAATAATTATTTCTTGATAATTAATCCTGACAAGGATCACACCCTACACTAGGGGTCAAGTGCGAAGATCAAAGAATTTTCAATCACAAAACAGTCCTCAATGACAAGTGATGCCCTAACAAAGCTGGGGCATAAACATAAAAAAGGTTTTAGTACACTATAACAAACCAATTCAAAATTTTGGTAGTACTAAACCCAACATAGAAATCCCAAATAAAAATTTTGGGGGGCATGTCAAGACAAACACCCAAATAAAATACTAGGGGGCATGTCAGGTCATTATGCAAATCAATTATGAGGACCAAAAAGAGTTCTAAGAGTAAGAACTAAGTGATCCTTAGTCTAAGCAAACCCTTAAACACTTTTTGAGCC
This sequence comes from Salix brachista, assembly GCA_009078335.1. NCBI lineage: Eukaryota > Viridiplantae > Streptophyta > Magnoliopsida > Malpighiales > Salicaceae > Salix > Salix brachista. Next base: position 32,143,821 of record CM018587.1, read on the forward strand.
TACAAATATCTTTTTTCATAGCCAGCAACCTAAGCCTACGTTACAAGCCTGATAAAGCCATTTGTTGCGATGTCGTGGTCGTACAAATTAATTACCCTAGCTTAAAACAAATCAAACAAGATAGTATAGAGCAAGCAAGGGGTCGATCCCACGAGGACGATTTAGTTCAGATTTTCATGCTATATGTTATGCAATTAGGGGGGGGGTTGGAAGTTGTCTAGGCTAAGCTAAAGCAAACTACGCGTAAATTATATAAAACTGAAATTTATCAATAAAGCAAACCTTGGTCGCAAATCAACATCCACCTACAGAAATCATAACTGATATCACAAGAATGATTTGTGAAGGGATTTGCATCCTGATACGTTAGATCAAAGCGAAAGTAACATTTCTTAGCAAGATGGCCATGTTTATTACAGATCTGACACACATTTGAGGGTTGATTGGGATGCCTGCTACTGGAATGAAAGCCACCACGATGGCTACGCCCCCTGTCACGAAAGCCACCGCGCCTGGGATAAAAGTTCTGTCGTTGTGCAAAATTTGCAGATGGTGGAGGAATGACAGGGGTTAACTGGTGCCGAGACAGACGAGCTTCAGAGGTGAGTAATAGAGAATAGAGTTCTTCCAGTAAAATGGCATCAGGACGTGCTGAGATAGATGCCACCAGGCTGTCATATTCATGGTTGAGACCTGCAAGAAGATACGTAATAATATCATCATGATCAAGTGGATTTCCAGCAAACAGCTAATTCATCTGTGAGATGTTTGATGGAGTTGAAGTATTCAGTGGCTATCTGATTCCCCTTAGTGGCAGTGGCAAGTTATGTGCGTATTTGCAGAGTACGCGCACGGGATCGAGAGGAAAAGGTATCTTCCAATGCATTCCAAACATCTTTGGAAGTTGTATAGTTGACCACTTGAGCAAGGATGGGTTCTGATAGGGAGGTCATGAGGGTGCTGAGAATGAGATTGTCTTGACGAACCCAATGAGAGTAGGCTGGGTTGAGACGTTCAGAAACAACAGAAGATTCAGGGTGGGTGACAGAGATGAGTTTAGTTGGTTTTGGATTACTACCATCAAGATAGCCGAATAGGTCTTGACCTTTGAAATATGGAATAAGTTGAGCTTTCCAGAGGAGGAAATTATCATGGTTGAGCTTTACGGTGGTGATAGAAGGCATTGAGAGAACAGAAAGGGGTAGGGTGTGGGCAGAAGAAGATTTTGAGGAAGACATTAGACGTTAGTCTTTTGGATGCTCTGATACCATGTAAGATAATATAAGAGGAATTGTATTTTATGATTAACACATTATTTTTCCTTAGTAAAATCCTGTACACATACTGCTATATATATATAGCATTTACATAACGTATCTCATGCTGTGTAACAGTTGAATTTGAATTGCATTTTAATTTCTAACTGGTCTGGAATTGATTTGTGCTGCAATCACGGGACCTGTTGCCGTTTCAATCTTCAAGCACCAATGCTTAGCTTTTTTCGATTTCAAGCTCTTTTCTATTTTTTTATTATTTTTTTTGTTCTTTTTTTTTTCTTTTGTTCTTTTTCACCTTTGGCAACTTTGCCCATCTTTTCATCAAGCATCACTTCTTCTTTCTTTTCACATAATTTCCAACCATAATTCTATGAGATATCACAAGTATATGCTCTACTAATCCTTGGCCAGGGGAAAAGAGGAAAACATATAAAAAATTTAAGGCTTATACATGGATAAAGCAAAGAAAAGATAAACAAGCTCAAAAGGGGCTCTCTAAAGATAATATGCTTTAGGTTGGCTTTTTGGCTCAAGCGGTTAAAATTCCTAATGCCTTTATCATCTTCATGCATCTATGTAATGCGAATGTAATCTCAACAAGATATGAAGCAAGTTCTAGAGATACATATCATTGAAAGAACGAACAATCAAAGAATATAATGTTGAAGGCTCAAAAGCTTACATTGGTATAACACTATAAAGTCAACATGACATATTTTCAGAGTCAATCCCTAAACTAATTAAACATTAAAACTTGCATGCACACTCATTCATTCAATTTATATATTCATCTATCTCACTTAATTCTCACACATAATACTCATATTCTCATAAACCAATGGGAGTTCATAAAGATCAATCATAGATTTTTTTTTTTGGAAGAATAAAGAAAAACAAAATAAGAAAACTGACATTTTCCCAATACCCCCACACTTAAAACACAACATTGTCCTCAATATTGAAAATGAAAGAAAAGGGATATAAGAAAATGACAAAAATGCAAAAATAAATAAATAAATAAATAAATAAAATAAAAGATAAGGGAAAAGGAAAGCAAATCTGATTTTTTTTTTGTGCTGGGTTGCCTCCCAGGAAGCGCTTTTGTTTTGTGTCATTGGCTCGACATGTGGTATGCTCATTCTTCATAGATCGGTTCAACTAACTCCACAAAAGCAGTGATTTCTGTCGTCCAACTTTTATAGAAAGGTTTCAAGCGATGCCCATTGACCTTGAGTACGTTATTTGTTTCTAAACTTGTAATTTCAACTGCACCATAAGGAAAAACATTAGAAACAACAAAGGGCCCAATCCAACGAGAACGCAACTTATCAGGAAAAAGTTTCAAACGCGAATGATAGAGAAGGACTTTGTCTCCAACATGAAACTCTTTTCTTGTAATCATTTGGTCATGAAGACTCTTAGTCTTATCTTTGTAAATCCTTGCATTCTCATAAGCGTCATTTTGAATCTCTTCCAACTCTTGCAATTGCAACTTTCTTGCAATCCCAGCAGCATCATAATCCATGTTATATTTTTTTATGGCCCAAAAAGCTTTATGTTCAGGTTCCACTGGTAGATGACATGCTTTCCCATAAATCATCCTAAAAGGTGACATTCCTATTGGTGATTTGTAAGCAGTTCGGTAAGCCCAAAGTGCATCACCAAGTCGCAGACTCCAGTCTCGCCGGTTGGGTTGCACTGTCTTCTCCAAAATGGACTTGATTTCTCGATTTGAAATCTCAGCTTGGCCATTCGTTTGAGGATGGTATGTCGTAGAAGTCTAATGAGTCACATGATATTTGCATAACAATGCTTCCATTGAACGATTTCCAAAAATGCGTGCCACGATCACAAATGATAGCTTTAGGGATTCCAAACCTGTCAAATATGTGAGTCCTGACAAAATCTACAACTTTAGCATCATTAGTTCATGTGGCTTTTGCCTCAATCCATTTGGACACATAATCAACTGCAAGAAGGATATAAAGATTGCCAAAAGAAGAAGGAAATGGACCCATAAAATCAATACCCCAAACATAAAAAATCTCGCTTACAAGAATATTCGTTAAAGGCATTTGATTCTTATGAGTGATATTACCTGTTTTTTGACATTTTTCACATTATTTGCAAAAATGAAATGCATCCTTAAAAATAGAAGGCCAATAAAAACCACTTTCAAGTACCTTATGGGCCGTTCTTTTTGCTCCAAAATGTCCACCACAAGAATGAGAATGACAAAAGGTGAGAATGGAATGAAATTCATCTTGTGGTACACATCTCCTAACTACTTGATCCACACAAAATTTCCACAGATGAGGAGTATCCCAGAAATAATATTTAGCATCAGCTCGTAGCTTATTTTTTTGGGATGTAGACAAACCTGGAGGGAATTCTTTGGTGACTAAATAGTTCACCAAATCAGCATACCATGGTCTTATGGAGGAATGTAACACATACAACTGCTCATCAGGAAATGTCTCTCGTATTGTTTCAACTTGTATATCCTTGGTTCTTAGTCGGCTTAAGTGATCAGCCACATGATTTTCAGCACCTTTTTTGTCTTTGATTTCAAGATCAAATTCTTGTAAAAGCAAGATCCACCTAATTAATCTTGGTTTGGACTCCTTTTTCTTCAAAAGATACCTTAGAGCTGCATGGTCAGTGAAAACGACTACTTTTGTGCCAAGTAAATATGACCTGAATTTCTCTAGAGGAAACACTACTGCAAAAAGTTCCTTTTCAGTTGTATGGTAATTGCATTGTGCTCCATCTAACATGCGAGAAGCATAGGCTATAACATGCAAATTCTTACCAATTCTTTGCCCAAGAACAACCCCTACCGCATAGTCACTCGCATCACACATTATCTCAAAAGGTTCATCCCAGTTTGGTGGTTGGATGATAGGGGCAGATGTGACACACCTCTTAAGCTCATCATGGGCATCTTTACATGCTTGATCAAACACAAAATCCACTTCTTTGGATAATAGTTTGCACAAGGGTGCTGTAATCTTCGAGAAGTCTTTGATAAAGCGTCGATAGAAACCTGCCAGACGTTCAAGCATTTGGTCCATGAATGGTAACGGGAAATGATCTTTACGCGTAGAAAGATTAAGCTTTCTCAACACACATTCTCCATCCACTCGAGATGCGAGTAGGAATGAATTCATCATCTCTGTTTTTCACCAATGTGATTCCAGTCTTTTTGGGCACCACATGGATTGGCGCCACCCATTTACTATCTGTGATGGGGTAAATGACTCTTGCATCTAATAGTTTCAAAATTTCAGCTTTCACGACCTCCATCATGGGTGGGTTCAACCTCCTTTGCATTTCCCTTGTTGGTTTCGTATCATCCTCCAATAATATATGATGCATACACATTGAGGGACTAATGCCCTTGATGTAGGCTAAAGTCCATCCAATGGCCGTTCTGTGATCACACAACAACTTCACAAGTTTTTCCTCTTGCGCACTTATCAAACCTTTTGCTATGATAACATGAAGTGTATTGTTGTCGCCAATGAATACATACTTCAAATTATCAGGGAAAGGTTTCAATTCTAACTCGGGAGCCTATAAAATAGATGGCAAAAGCTTTTTATGTGAAAGTACTAAATCAACAAAGACATTACCATGGGGAATGGTTTGCAAAGCTTGCAAAGCCAGTGCTGCTTTGTGCACATTTTGGGGAACACATGTGTGCCTCTCCATCTCCTCCATTTGGGTAAAATAATAGCCATAGCTCAAAGCTACGCTTAATCCATCCACACAATAAAAATCACAAACTTGCTGCACACACTTATCAACTTTGTCACAAAATGTGATAGAATAAACATTGCTATAAGGATATTTCATTGCATCATGAAAATTAAATTCAATCTTTTCATCTCCGACCTCCATAGACAAAGTATCCTTACCACAATCAATCTTTGTATTGAAAGTTTTTAAGAACGGTCTCCCAAACAATATAGGAGTACTGGAATCATGTTGCGATGTCGCGGTCGCACAAATTAATTACCCTAGCTTCACAAACACACAAGATAGTATAGAGCAAGCAAGAGGTCGATCCCACGAGGAAGTTTCAAGTCAGATTTTATGTTGTACGTTATGTGATTGGGGGGGTTTGGTTTGTGATTATCTAAACTATGGCAGCAATTAAACTAGCAAACAAAATCAATTAAAACCGAAACTTATCAAGAAAACAAACCTTGGTCACAAGCACACATCCACCTACGGAAACTAGAACCGATCCTTGAAACAAAAAATTGCGTTTATGTTCTGAAATTTTATCTTTTCTTAAAGTGATTAATTAACGGATCCGCCGTATAACTAATCCTAACCAACAAACAATCAAAGTGTCCGCACTAATGATTCAATTTAATGGTAGCTTTAAGAACTAGATAATTTCATCAAGATTAACATACAAGTTGTCCGCAACTTGTGTCAATTTATTCAAATGTTCTCCCTAAGTTCAATAATGTAGTTCCGCCACAATTATCAAGCTTAGTTGCTTCACAAGTTCATATATCACAACTCCGGTTTTGATACTAAACTTAGCAATAGATTGTTCACAACAATAACTTAGAGTCCGCTCTAGCAATCATCAACAACAATCATAGGAAATATGCATAGGAAAACAATCATACTCATTCATAACATAAACTGAAAATAGAAGGAAGAATAAATCTCACGGTTCTTGAAATCCGAAGGTTTTTGTGTCCTTGCAACCAAGAAAAGAGCTTAGCCTTGCATAACTATTGAACAACTACTTCTAAAGATTGAAGAGAGCATGATTTTTTTTGGGTTTGTAGAGGAGAGAATTTTCATTTATTCTCTGCTGGCTGCTGCCTCTTCTGCTCTCCCTCTCTTTTCTTTGCTAAGAAACCCTAGTCTCTATTTTACAAAATAGTCCTTCCTTAAGTTGACAGTTTACATTTAAGTACTTCAATAACTATTTTTCCTAAAAAGGAGAAATAGCCTTGCATGAAATCTTCAAACTCTGACTTAGAGGAGCTAAATTGCTGATATAAAAACTTGGATGTCGGTTTAGATGCTTCAGAATGTAATTTGGACTTGTTTCTTCACGAAACCTGTTTGCTGGCAGAATTAAGTTGTCATATTTGGAAAATCATATCTCCCTCATATGACATCATTTTTGGCTGAACTGTGGAGCGTGGATATGTCTTTTAATTGGCAATCCAATACAATTGAGTTTGCATCAATTGGACTTCTGTAGCTCCAGATATTAAATTTTGAATGGCCAAAGGTCAACACTGGCAGAATGCGAGATTTGAATTTGCAGGATGTGATTTCCATGATCTTTCTCCTTTTATTTTTCTTGCATTACATTTCCAGAAAGGTATGGATGTTAGCTTTTTAGTTCCACTGGAATCACTTCATTTCGATCTCTAGAACTCACGCTCTGCACAAAACATAGACTGAACGTCAAATCTACCAATTACCTCCAATTTACTCCTTTTTGTATCTTTCATCCAAAAATGCCTTCAAAACATAAAACAAAGAATATCAAGGCATTTTATATATAAAACATGGATAAAACATTAGGTAGATGTGGGTGAAACTATCGAATAATATGGTTACATCAAATACCCCCACACTTAGCTCTTGCTCGTCCTCGAGAAAGGATAAATAAAATCAAATTGAAAAAAAAAAAAAAAAACTATGATCAATCTCTTAATCTCCCAACAATGTCCAAGAATATATGCATTATAAACAAGAAAATAATCATGAAGGATAAATAGTATAATTCTCATGAATTCATTTACATGCAAACTTCAAAACTCAATTACTCTTCGGGATTTAAAAGAAATCTATGCCATGCCAAAGTGATAGGTCCTCTCATTGATATACACTCCAACACTCATGTGTTTAGGGCTTATGTGTTTAAATCTCTCAAATTCAATCAATGAAGATGTTCTACCATAAGCTTGCTCTTCAATCTCATCTCCATTACTAAAATATTACAAACAATGCATGAATCAAAAGGTCTTATTTTCCGGTTGTAATGGGGCTAAGGTTAAGGTGAGGTAGAAGAGAGTAGAAGAAAAGGTTCAAACCAAAGAAAGTAGAGCATTCTGAAAAGAAAAAAAAAATTTCAACCAAGATATTCCATCAGAACACATCAATTTTCAATCTTCAAGCACCGATGCTTAGCTTCTTTCGATTTCAAGCTCTTTTCTATTTTTTTATTATTTTTTTTGTTCTTTTTTTTATTTATTTTTTTCTTTTGTTCTTTTTCAGCTTTGGCAACTTTGCCCATCTTTTCATCAAGCATCACTTCTTCTTTCTTTTCACATAATTTCCAACCATAATTCCATGAGATATCACAAGTATATGCTCTACTAATCCTTGGCCAGGGGAAAAGAGGAAAACATATAAAAAGTTTAAGGCTTATACATGGATAAAGAAAAGAAAAGATAAACAAGCTCAAAAGGGGCTCACTAAAGATAATATGCTTTAGGTTGGCTTTTTGGCTCAAGCAGTTAAAATTCCTAATGCCTTTATCATCTTCATGCATCTATGTAATGTGAATGTAATCTCAATAAGATATGAAGCAAGTTCTAGAGATACATATCATTGAAAGAACGAACAATCAAAGAATATAATGTTGAAGGCTCAAAAGCTTACATTGGTATAACACTATAAAGTCAACATGGCATATTTTCAGAGTCAATCCCTAAACCAATTAAACATTAAAACTTTCATGCACACTCATTCATTTGATTTATATATTCATCTATCTCACTTAATTCTCATACATAATACTCATATTCTCAAAAACCAATGGGAGTTAAAAAGACCAAACAATTTTTTTTTTTTTTTTAGAACAACAAAGAAAACTAAAATTCTCCCAATACCCCCACACTTAAAACACAACATTGTCCTCAATGTTGAAATAAAAGCAAAGGAACATAAGAGAATGACAGAAAATAAATTAAAATCTGATTTTTTTTTTGTGTTGGGTTGCCTCCCAGTAAGCGCTTTTGTTTTATGTCATTGGCTTGACATGTGCCATGCTCATTCTTCATAGATTGGTTCAGCTAACTCTATAGAAGCGGTGAGTTCTGTCGTCCAACCTTCATAGAAAGGTTTCAAACGATGCCCATTGACCTTGAGTACTTTGTTGGTTTCTAAACTTGTAATTTCAACTGCACCATAAGGAAAAACATTAGAAACAACAAAGGGTCCAATCCAACGAGAGCGCAATTTTCCAGGAAAAAGTTTCAAACGCGAATGATAAAGAAGGACTTTGTCTCCAACATGAAAATCCTTTCTTGTAAGCATTCGGTCATGAAGATTCTTAGTCTTTTCTTTGTAAATCCTTGCATTCTCGCAAGCATCATTTCGAATTTCTTCCAACTCTTGTAGTTGCAGTTTTCGTGCAATCCTAGCAGCATCATAATCCATGTTACATTGTTTAAGGGCCCAAAAAGCTTTGTGTTCAAGCTCCACCGGTAGATGACATGCTTTCCCATAAATCATTCTAGAAGGTGACATTCCTATAGGTGATTTATAAGCAGTCCGATAAGCCCAAAGTGCATCTCCAAGACGTAGACTCCAATCTCGCCGATTAGGTTGCACTGTTTTCTCCAAAATAGACTTGATTTCTCGATTTGAAATTTCAGCTTGGCCATTCGTTTGAGGATGATATGCTGTGGAAGTTCGATGAGTCACATGATATTTGCGTAGCAATGCTTCCATGGAACGATTACAGAAATGAGTGCCACGATCACTAATGATAGCTTTAGGGATTCCAAACCTGTCAAATATGTGAGTCCTGATAAAATCTAAAACAACCTTAGCATCGTTAGTTCGTGTGGCTTTCGCCTCAATCCATTTAGACACATAATCAACAGCAAGAAGAATATAAAGATTGCCAAAAGAAGAAGGAAATGGACCCATAAAGTCAATACCCCAAACATAAAAAATTTCACTTACAAGAATATTCTTTAAAGGCATTTGATTCTTATGAGTGATATTACCTGTTCTTTGGCATTTTTCACATGATTTGCAGAAGTGATATGCATCTTTAAAAATAGAAGGCCAATAGAAACCACTTTCAAGTACCTTGTGGGCTGTTCTTTTTGCTCCAAAATGCCCACCACAAGAATGAGAATGACAAAAAGTGAGAATGGAATGAAATTCATCTTGTGGTACACACCTCCTAACTACTTGATCCACACAAAATTTCCAAAGGTAAGGATCGTCCCAAAAATAATATTTAGCATCAGCTGGTAACTTATCTTTTTGGGGTTTAGACAAACCTGGAGGGAATTCTTTGGTGACTAAATAGTTTACCAAATCAGCATACCATGGTCTTGTAGAGGAATGCAACATATACAACTGCTCATCAGGGAATGTCTCTCTTATTGTTTCGATCTGTATATCCTCGGTCCTCAGTCGGCTCAAGTGATCAGCCACATGGTTTTCAGCACCTTTTTTGTCTTTGATCTCAAGATCGAATTCTTGTAAAAGTAAGATCCACCTAATCAGTCTTGGTTTGGACTCCTTCTTCTTCAAAAGATACCTGAGAGCTGCATGGTCAGTAAAAACAATGACTTTTGTACCAAGTAGATATGACCTGAATTTTTCAAGAGCAAACACCACTGCAAAAAGTTCCTTTTCAGTTGTATGGTAATTGCATTGTGCTCCATCCAACATACGAGAAGCATAGTCACTCGCATCACACATTATCTCAAAAGGTTCATCCCAATTTGGTGGTTGGATGATAGGGGAAGATGTGACACGTCTCTTAAGCTCATCATGGGCATCTTTACATGCTTGATCAAACACAAAATCCACTTCTTTGGCTAATAGTTTGCACAAGGGTGCCGTAATCTTCAAGAAATCTTTGATAAAGCGTCGATAGAAACCTGCATGGCCTAGAAAAGAACGAACTTCCCTCACGCATGAGGGGTAAGGCAATGATGAAATAACATCTATCTTAGCTTTATCAACCTCTAATCCACGTGAAGACACAACATGCCCAAGAACTATTCCTTGTTCTACCATAAAATAACATTTTTCATAGTTCAAGACAAGGTTAGTTTCAATACACCTTTTCAAGATTAAAGATAAATTTTCTAGACATTTATCAAAAGAATCACCATACACCGTGAAATCATCCATAAAAACCTCGATTATTCTTTCAACATAGTCAGAAAAAATACTCATCATGCATCTTTGAAAAGTTGCAGAAGCATTACAGAAACCAAAAGGCATTCTCCTATATGCATATGTACCAAATGGACATGTAAATGTAGTCTTTTCTTGATCCTCAGGATTAATAACAATCTGATTGTATCCACTATATCCATCAAGAAAGCAATAAAAAGACTTACCTACTAGGCGTTCAAGCATTGGATCCATGAATGGTAATGGGAAATGATCTTTGCGTGTAGAAAGATTGAGCTTTCTGTAATCAACACACATTCTCCATCCACTCGAGATGAGAGTAAGAATGAGCTCATCATTTTTGTTTTTCACCAACGTGATTCCGGTCTTTTTGGGCACCACATGGATTGGCGCGACCCATTTACTGTCAGTGATGGGGTAAATGACTCCTGCATCTAACAGTTTCAAAATTTCAGCTTTCACTACCTCCATCATAGGCGGGTTCAACCTCCTTTGCATTTCCCTTGTTGGTTTTGTGTTGTCCTCCAATAGTATGTGATGCATACATATTGAGGGACTAATGCCTTGATGTCGGCTAAACTCCATCCAATGGCTGTTGTCGCGACGACGATTTTTTACGCGCTTCGCGCCCCGCCATCACCCCTTGATTCAGGGGAGACAATGTCGCGCGGTGAAATGGGGGTTGTTTATAGCTGTAAAATTTACAACTATAATTATAAGGAGTTGCCACCTAGTATTATGGTCACTAGGAAACCTATTGGTATGCGAGAGTCTTGGGTAAGGGGACTTGTTGTGCAAGGGAAAGACGCATCACCCCCAGTGCACCCTACCTAAGGTAACCTGCATTGTTGTTTGATTGTTTTTCTAAGTTAAAATTTTTACATTGCATTTTCAAAAATACATTTTTTTTTGTCTGCGGGTGTACTTTACAATGTAATTTTACACCGCAGTTACAAGTTTTTTTTATCTACGGGTGTACTTTACAATGTAAATTTACACCGTAGTAAAATTTATTTATTTTTTATCCGCGGGTGTACTTTACAATGTAAATTTACACCCTAATAGATGAAACAAAAATATTTATAATTATTTTTGACATTTTGGCCAAATTCCAACAGATAATCATAAACCAGTTACGATATCCAATTTTCGTTTCAAAATATGAGAAAGATGCAACATAATTTTTACGAAAAATATGCATGGAAAAATCATGGAATTTGGCCTTATGCATAAAAAAAACAAATACATTTTTTATATTTTTTTGTAATAATAACAGTAAAAAAATGAAAATACTTTTTTTTTCAATTTGTATTTTTTAAATTTTTTATTTTTTTTATTTTTTTTGGGCTGGGCTGTCAGCCACAATGGGCTGACAGCCAGCCTTAGTGGGCTGGAAGCCCAGAAGGCTGTGGCTGGGCTGTCAGCCACAGTGGGCTGGCAGCCCAGTCTTAGTGGGCTGGAAGCCCAGAAGGCTGCGCTGGGCTGGAAGCCCAACTTATTCAGTCCTGGGCCGAAATGACGACCCATCTTCTTGCACGTTCAGGCCGGGCACAAAAGCCCGGCCCAATCTCCTTACGCCCGGCCCTGCATGAACAGTGGGACGATTACGTCCCACTGCATGCAGGGACGAGAGGTTGAAGGCGATGAATAGTAAAAAATCAAATGTGGCGAAAAGCGCACCTGTTGGTATGGTCGGGTAGCTGAGGTCGAGGTGGTTGTCCTGGTGGTTGCGGTGTCATCAACGGTGGCCTGTGGTGGCCGGAGGGAGCTCTTTAAGTGTCGGTCTATTGCTGCTGCGCCGAGTGCTGCTGCTGCTGCCTTCGCCTGAGACCACGGCTGAGTGTCTGGCGTGGAGGGGAGAGTTTCTGGTGATGAAGGGGTGATGCACGGTGGTCAGAGACGGTGGCTGGAGTTGCTGTTTTTAGAGAGAGAGAGAAGCGATCGGGGAGAGAGAAGAGCTGCAACGGGGAACTATTCTCGTTTTTTTTCTTCTTCTTTCTTTCCTGTTACTCTGAGTTTTTCACTTCACTCTTTTTTTCTGCTTCCAAACTCCGTTTTCTTCTCTCTGCCTAAAACTATCTTTGTTCTTTTTTTTCTCCCCCCCTGGCTGCTCTGCATGCTGTGAATTTATAGGGGACCGAGGCACTCCTCATGCACATTGCATGAGGCTGTTGCCTCTGCCTCTGCATTTGCAGAGGGCTGAAGGCTGCAGCACCGTGTTCCTGCACTGTTCAGGTGTCGGAACAGTGCAGGAACATGAAAATTTGGCTTTTGGGAAATTGCAATTTGGTCCTTTAATTTGCAATTGTTCTAATTGCATCCCCGATTAGTTTTAAACTTTTAATTTTATGCAATCGTATCCCCGTCAAAATTTCAACAGCAACCTTAAATGTGCGCGCCTTTTTTATTTTGGTCTCTGGTTTCCGATTTGCGCGATTTAACCCTTAATTGACCATTGGATTCTCAATTCGTTCAATTTGGCCCCTGATATCGCATAATTGACTTATAAAATTCAATCGATCTCCGTAAATTCCATTCTCATCAATTGAGCCCGAATTAAATTCAAGAAATTGATTTCTCATTGACTAAGCCCTTAATAAAATTAATTTGACCAATTTAAAGTATAATTAAGTCCTTGCACTTAATTAAATCCTTCAATTGGACCTTAAATTAATTCCCGATCATAATTAAACTTTAGATTTGTCGAAGATTAAATCGAATCAACCCATAAAAAATATAATTATGTCGTTTAACTTAGTTTTTACACAGATTCATCCAACGATAAATTATTTTTGCCTTAAATCTGTATTTTTCTCTATTTTTGGAACCAAAGAGATAGGATTGGACTCGCGAAAACAACCAAAATTTCCACATTGATTTTTCTACCCATGCCGGCCCCTTTTATTTTATTTTTGTTATTTTTGGGTGGATTTTGGGGAGTAACCCAGAAATTGGGTTATGACAGCCGTCTTGTGATCACACAACAACTTCACAAGTTTTTCCTCTTGCATACTTGTCAAACCTTTTGCTATGATAATGGGAAGTGTATTGTTGTCGCCAATGAATACATACTTCAAATTATCGGGCAAAGGTTTTAATTCTAACTCGGGGGCCTGTAAAATAGATGGCAAAAGCTTTTTATGTGAGAGTACTAAATCAACAAAGACATTACCATGGGGAACGGTTTGCAAAGCTTGTAAGGCCAATACTGATTCGTGCACGTTTTGGGGAACAAACACGTGCCTCTCCATCTCTTCTATCTTGGTAAAATCATAGCCATAGCTCAAAGCTATGCTTAATCCGTCTTCGCAATCAAAATCACAAACTTGCTGCACACACTTATCAATTTGATCATAGCATGTGATAGAATAAACATTGCTATAAGGATATTTCATTGCATCATGAAAATTGAATTTAATTTTTTCATCTCCTACCTCCATAGACAAGGTATCCTTACCACAATCAATCTTTGTGTTGGCGGTTTTCAAGAATGGTCTCCCAAACAATATAGGAGTGCTGGTTGATGAATCACAAGAATCATGTTCCATATCAAAAATATAAAAATCACATGGAATAACCAAACTATCAATCTTGACTAGGACATCTTCTATCACACCAAGTGGGTAAACAAAACTATGATCCGCAAGTTGTATTACAATGCTAGTTTTATTCAAAGGCTCAAGACTAAGAGAATCATAAACATGTTTGGGCATAACACTAATGGATGCACCTAAATCGCAAAGGTCTTTTAAAACTAGCATTACCAATAACACATGGGATAGTAAACGCACCTGGGTCTTTTTGTTTCAAAGGCAGATTCTTTTGAACAACGGCAGATACAACTTCACCCATACTTACCGTTTCATGACCTTTCAGTTTGAAAGCTCTCTTGGTAGTACACAACTCCTTCAAGAATTTTGCATACTTGGGAATTTGCTTGATAGCATCAAGCAAAGGAATGTTCAGTTCCACTTTCTTGAAAACCTCTAAGATCTCTTTTTCTTTGTCTTCTTTCTTTGACCTAGAAGAACTCACAGGAAAGGGTGGATTTGTTTTAAAACTGGAATTAATTGAGTGAAAAGTTACCTTTGGAGTGTTTGTCTTTGTTCCTGTTTGTGGAGGAGGATGTTCTTTCTTTGTACTCAATTCAGTTTCTATCTCTTCTTCCTCCTCCATCTCAATTTGTTTCAACTTTTTCTCTTCAAGTTCTTTCCCACTTCGCAGCATGATAACACTAACATTCTCTTTTGGATTCAATGCTTGGGAGGGCAACTTTCCATTTATTTATGCTTCCAATTTCCCTACACTTGAAGCTACTTGCCCCATTTGCTTTTCCAAGTTGTGAATACTTGACCTTGTTTCCTGTTGAAAAGACATGACATTTTGTTGCAAGGTAACAGTATTAGAAGCCAAAGTTTTCATCATCTCACGAAGATCATCATTGGATGACGACCCCATAACATTGGAGTTTGTGAATGGAGCGGGTTGTCTTGCTTGATAATTTTGTTGGGGCTGAAATCCATGTGGATGGAACTGTCGGCCTGGATTGCCTTGTTGGGATGGGTTGCTGTAGCGTAAGTTGGGATGATCTCTCCATCCGGGATTGTACGTGTTGGAAAAAGGATCATATTTACGCTGGGGCTGTCCGTTGAATGCTCCATCAATTGCATGAGCTTGTTCATTGTAATCTTCTTGCATTGTTGGGCACATATCCGAAGCATGTCCTTGTAAGGAGCATATGCTACAAACTTTCACCTGCTGCACATTTCCACAAGCCAAAGAACACACAAGAGAAGTAAGATCATTAACTTTATTTTCAAGGTTAGAAATACTTACCTCATTTACTCGTTTGTTGGAGAGGTCTCCACGAGTGCCAAACTGTTTTGAGTTGGCTGCCATGTTTGAGATCAATTGGCGTGCAGCCTCGGGTGTCTTATCCACCAATGCGCCTCCACTTGCAGCATCAATGATACTACGGTCAGTAGGCATCAATCCTTCATAGAAATATTGAATGAGCAGCTGATCGGGTATTTGATGATGAGGGCATTGAATACATAGTTGCTCAAATCTTTCCCATTACTCGGAAAGTATCTCTCCATGAGATTGTCGAATCCCACATATTTCTTTCCTTATATTGGCAACTCGAGATGCTGGAAAATATTTCTCCTGGAAAATCTTCTTCATAGCATTCCAAGTTCCAATAGATCCTGGGAGAATAGAGAAAAGCCATGCCTTTGATGCCCCCTTCAAAGAGAAAGGGAAAGCTTTCAACTTAACTTGTTCTTCATCAACTCCATTCGGTTTCATGCCAACACAAACCATATGGAACTCCTTGAGATGAGTATGAGGATCTTCTCCCGCAAGACCATTAAATGTTGGTAACAAATGTATAAAACCAGATTTGAGCTCAAGGTTTACATTATTGTCAATGCTTATGCACAATGGTTGATTTTCCACGTTGGGAGCAGCAAGCTCCTTGAGTGTTTGTTGTCGTGCAATAGCCATGGTGTTGAGGTGAGCTTCCTTTCTCAACCTGCGTAAAGTGCTTTCTATTTCAAGATCAATCTGCACTTGAATTTTAGTAGTAGAACGGGTCACAAGCATAATTCTTAAGAGAACTCAAAAGAAAGTAACCATACAAGAGATCGAAAACAATGCAAATTGTACGAAAATTTTACGATAGAAAACTAAAACTGCCTAAAAACACTAGAAACCAGCGGAATTCGGCCTCAATAGTGTGGGGCTAGTGATTTATCACAAGTCTTGTTCATAACGTCCTTTTCCTTCAGGAAACAAAAGACCGATACCTAATTCCACCAAAAACTCTGTTTTGAACAGTACCGCTACCGCAAGTGAACAGTACCGTCGCAAGCAAAAATTCTGTTTTTTTTTTTTTTTTTTTTTTACAGCAAATAAAAATAACAGTACAAGCACAACAATCAACTAAAATTACTTCCCCGGCAACGGCGCCAAAATTTGTTGCGATGTCGCGGTCACACAAATTAATTACCCTAGCTTCAAACACACAAGATAGTATAGAGCAAGCAAGAGATCGATCCCACGAGGAAGTTTCAAGTCATATTTTTATGTTGTACGTTATGTGATTGGGGGGGTTTGGTTTGTGATTATCTAAACTATGGCAGCAATTAAACTAGCAAACAAAATCAATTAAAACCGAAACTTATCAAGAAAACAAACCTTGGTCACAAGCATACATCCACCTACGGAAACTAGAACCGATCCTTGAAACAAAAAATTGCAGTTTATGTTCTGAAATTTTATCTTTTCTTGACATGATTAATTAACGGATCCGCCATATAACTAATCCTAACCAACAAACAATCAAAGTGTCCGCACTAATGATTCAATTTAATGGTAGCTTTAAGAACTAGATAATTTCATCAAGATTAACATACAAGTTGTCCGCAACTTGTGTCAATTTATTCAAATGTTCTCCCTAAGTTCAATAATGTAGTTCCGCCACAATTATCAAGCTTAGTTGCTTCACAAGTTCATATATCACAACTCCGGTTTTGATACTAAACTTAGCAATAGATTGTTCACAACAATAACTTAGAGTCCGCTCTAGCAATCATCAACAACAATCATAGGAAATATGCATAGGAAAACAATCATACTCATTCATAACATAAACTGAAAATACAAGGAAGAATAAATCTCACGGTTCTTGAAATCCGAAGGTTTTTGTGTCCTTGCAACCAAGAAAAGAGCTTAGCCTTGCATAACTATTGAACAACTACTTCTAAAGATTGAAGAGAGCATGATTTTTTTTGGGTTTGTAGAGGAGAGAATTTTCGTTTGTTCTCTGCTGGCTGCTGCCTCTTCTGCTCTCCCTCTCTTTTCTTTGCTAAGAAACCCTAGTCTCTATTTTACAAAATAGTCCTTCCTTAAGTTGACAGTTTACATTTAAGTACTTCAATAACTATTTTTCCTAAAAAGGAGAAATATCCTTGCATGAAATCTTCAAACTCTGACTTAGAGGAGCTAAATTGCTGATATAAAAACTTGGATGTCGGTTTAGATGCTTCAGAATGTAATTTGGACTCGTTTCTTCACGAAACCTGTTTGCTGGCAGAATTAAGTTGTCATATTTGGAAACTCATATCTCCCTCATATGACATCGTTTTTGGATTAACTATGGAGCGTGGATATGTCTTTGAATTAGGAATCCAATACAATTGAGTTTGCATCAATTGGACTTCTGTAGATCCAGATATGAAATTTTGAATGGCCAAAGGTCAACACTGGCAGAATGCGAGATTTGACTTTGCAGGATGTGATTTCCATGATCTTTCTCCTTTTATTTTTCTTGCATTACATTTCCAGAAAGGTATGGATGTTAGCTTTTTAGTTCCACTGGAATCACTTCATTTCGATCTCTAGAACTCACGCTCTGCACAAAACATCGACTGAACGTCAAATCTACCAATTACCTCCAATTTACTCCTTTTTGCATCTTTCATCCAAAAATGCCTTCAAAACATAAAACAAAGAATATCAAGGCATTTTATATATAAAACATGGATAAAACATTAGGTAGATGTGGGTGAAACTATTGAATAATATGGTTACATCAAATCACAAGAATTATGCTCCATATCAAGAATATAAAAGTCACATGGAATTAGCAAGCTATCAATCTTGACTAGACATCTTCTATCACACCAAGTGGGTAAACAAAACTACGATGCGCAAGTTGTATGACAATATTGGTTTTATTCAAAGGCTCTAAACTAAGATAATCATAAACATGTTTAGGCATAACACTAATGGATGCACCTAAATCGCATAGAGCCCTTTTAAAACTAGCATTGCCAATAACACATGGGATAGTAAACGCACCTGGGTCTTTCTGCTTCAAAGGCATATTCTTTTGAACAACAGCAGATACGACTTCTCCCATACTTACCATTTCATGACCTTTCAGTTTGAAAGCTCTTTTGGTAGTGCTCAACTCCTTCAAAAATTTAGCATACTTGGGAATTTGCTTGATAGCATCAATCAAAGGAATGTTGAGTTCCACTTTCTTGAAAACCTCTAAGATCTCTTTTTCTTTGTCTTCTTTCTTAGACCTAGAAGAACTCACAGGAAAGAGTGGAATTGTTTTAAAATTGGAATTCATTGAGTGAGGAGTTACCTTTGGAGTGGTCATCATTGTCTCATTTTCCATTCATTTGTGTTTCCAGTTTGCCCACACTTGAAGCTATTTGCCCCATTTGCTTCTCCAAGTTATGAATACTCGACCTTGTTTCCTGTTGAAAAGACATGACATTTTGCTGCAAGGTCACAGTTTTAGAAGCCAAAGTTTTCATCATCTCATGAAGATCATCACTGGATGATGTCCCCATAACATTGGAGTTGGTGAACGGAGGGGGCTGTCTTGCTTGATAATTTTGCTGGGGCTGTGGTTGAAATCCATGGGAATGGAACTGTCTCCCTTGATTGCCTTTTTGAGGTGGGTTCCCGTAGCGGAAGTTGGGATGATCTCTCCATCCAGGATTATACATGTTAGAAAAGGGATCATACTTACGCTGGGGTTGTCCATTGAATGTTCCATCAACCGCATTTGCTTGCTCAATGTAATCTTCTTGCATTGTTGGGCACATATCTGTAGCATGTCCTTGTAGTGAGCATATGCTACAAACTTTTACCTGCTGTACATTTCCACAAGCTAAAGAACACACAAGAGAACTAAGATCATTAACTTTATTCTCAAGGTTAGAAATACTTACCTCATTCACTCGTTTGTTTGAGAAGTCTCCACGGGTGCCAAACTGTTTCAAGTTGGCTGCCATGTTTGAGATTAATTGGCGTGCAGCACCGGGTGTCTTATCTACCAATGCCCCTCCACTTGCAGCATCAATGATACTACGGTCAGTAGGCATCAATCCTTCATAGAAGTATTGAATGAGCAGCTGATCAGGTATTTGATGATGAGGGAATTGAATGCACAATAGCTCAAATCTATCCCAATACTCAGCGAGTGTTTCTCCATGAGATTGTCGAATCCCACATATTTATTTTCTTATGTTGGCAACTCAAGATGCTGGGAAATATTTTTCAAGGAAGATCTTCTTCATGTCATTCCAAGTGTCAATGGAACCTGGGAGAATAGAAAAAAACCATGCCTTCGCTGCCCCTTTTAAAGAGAAAGGAAAAGCTTTCAACTTAACTTGTTCCTCTTCAACTCCATTCGGTTTCATGCCAACACAAACCATGTGGAACTCCTTGAGATGAGTGTGAGGATCTTCTCCTGCAAGACCATTGAATGTTGGTAGCAAATGTATAAAACCAGATTTGAGTTCAAAGTTCACATTATTGTCTATGTTTATGCACAATGGTTGGTTTTCCATGTTAGGAGCAGCAAGCTCCTTGAGTGTTTGTTGTCGTGCAACAGCCATGATGTTGACGCGAGCTTCCTTTCGTAACCTGCGTAAAGTGTTTTCTATTTCGAGATCAACCTGCACTTGATGACTTTGATTAGCAGAACGGGTTACAGACATAAATTGCAAAGAAAACTCAAAAGAAACCAAGCAAATGAAATTGAAAACAACGCAATAGGCAATAGGATCGTACGCTAGAAAACTAAAAGTGTTCAGAAACCTTAGAAAACGATACACTTTGGCCTGGATAAGATGGGGCTAGTGACCAAAGGTCACTAGTTCTTCTCAGAACGTCGTTTTCCTTCAGAAAACAAAAGATCAATACCTAATTCCACCAAAAAATCTGTTTTGAACAGTACCGCCGCAAACACAAATATGTTTTTTTTTTTTCTTTTTCTTTTTCTTTTTTTTTTCAGAATAAATAAAAATATCAGCAAGTAGAATAAATCATAGCACAACACAAGAATCAACTAAAATCACATCCCTGGCAACGGCGCCAAAATTTGTTGCGATGTCGTGGTCGCACAAATTAATTACCCTAGCTTAAAACAAATCAAACAAGATAGTATAGAGCAAGCAAGGGGTCGATCCCACGAGGAAGATTTAATTCAGATTTTCATGCTATATGTTATGCAATTGGGGGGGGGGGTGGAAGTTGTCTAGGCTAGGCTAAAGCAAACTAAGCGTAAATTATATAAAACTGAAATTTATCAATAAAGCAAACCTTGGTCGCAAATCAACATCCACCTACAGAAATCAGAACTGATCATGGAAACGACACATCAATTTATATTCTGAATATTTATCTCTTCTTAAAATTGGTTCGTTAACGGATCCGCCGTATAACTTACCCTAACCATCAAACAACCACAATGTCCGCTCTAGTAATTTGATTCAATGGCAGCATTAAAATCTAGATAAATTGATCAATTAAGAAGCATAATTGTCCGCAATATATGTTTAGTTCGATTGAATGTTCTCCGTAAGATTAATAACATAGATCTGCTATAATTATTAACTTAGTTGCTTCATAAGTTCATATACCACAACTCCGGTTTTGATATTAAACTTAGCAATCGATTGTCTACAATAATAACTTCGAGTCCGCTCTTAGCAATTAAATAAACAATCATAGGAAAATAAGCATAGGAGAACAAACATATTCATCATATAAACTGAAAAATTGAGGTAAAAATAGATCTCACAGTTTGAAATCTGAAGGTTTCCATGTCCTTGCAACCAAGCAAAAGAGTCTAGCCTTGCATGTTTATTGAACAACTAAATAAAAAGATGGAAGAAAACATGATTTAGGGTTTGGACGAGGAAGATTTGTGTTTTCTTTGGTGTCGGCCGCCACTTCCTTGCTCCTCTCCTCCTTTATATATGCTTAGAAACCCTAGTGTCTATTTTACAAAATAGTCCTTCCTTAAGTTGGTAGAATTTTGTTGTCCCTTGTAAAATTCATATCTCCTTAATATCACATCATTTTGATCTGAAATTTGGAGAGTTTATTTTTCTTTGAGTCCTGAATCCACGAAAATTGAGTTTGCATCAATCGGACTTCTGTAGGTCGAGATATTGAAGTTGGAATGGACAAAGGTCGATATTGGCAGATTGCAATATTTGACTTTGAAGGCTGCGATTTCCATGATCTTCCTTATTTTATTTCATTTTCCTTAGCTTTCCATAAATTTATGGATGTTAGCTTTTGAATGTCACTGGAATCACTTCATTTCGATCTCTAGAGCTTCCACTCTGCACAAAACACCGACTGAAGGTCAAATATGTCAATCAGCTCCAATTACCTCCTTTTTGCATCTTTCATCCAAAAATGCCTTCAAAACATAAAACAAAGAATATCAAGGCATTTTATACACAAAACATATGCAAAACACTAGGTAAATATGGATGAAACTATCAAATAATATGGTTGCATCACAATTTCTAATTAAATACGAGTAATCTGGATCGATAGGCAATGCTTTTCCATTCAAAACAAGCCTTATAAATGCTTCACCAAACTTGAACGAAGCCTTTTTGAAATGCAAGACATTCAAACACACATCATTTCGCACTCTCGTCAAAACCAACATAAAATCTAACAATGAGATCACTTAAATTCCTTCAAGAACAAGTTTGTTTAAACAAACATCAAAATGGTTTTTGCTTGGAATAACTTTGAAATTCCAAAAATCTTACATGAAAAAAAATCTTTGCAAATAACCAACCCTTTCCTTCAAACACTGGTGAGGCATGACCAGAATGGGGGGCAATCTAAAATGTAATTGAAGCTGGCTCCATCATTCCTTTTCAAAGAAGGTTGAACAAAACTGAGGATCTTTAAGCTAATGAGGGCATATGGATATGCTGAAAGCCTGTCATCTCCAGTGGTCAAAATCATAAGTTGCGGCTCGAGTAAGCAGAAATGAGAAGCCGTCAAAGCTAGAGATCCAAACCCCAAAAAGAAAAGACCATGAAAAAGAAAGGGGACCTATATTTCTCAGGTAAGTATACATGCATCATCATGCATTGCATCCCCATTGAGAATCTAGGAAATGTTTTAGAGGGATCGTAATTTACGAACCTTTTGTCATCATTTTTATGTACGCCTTCGAGCTCTCACCTCTTTCATTTTCTTTAGTGCGCTTTTCAGCCTCATCTCTTTCATGAATTTGGTTTCATCATGCATGGCATCTCCCTAGGAATCTATAAAATGTTTTGGAGGGATTGTAATTTACAAACCTCTAATCATCATTTTTGTGTGCGCCTTTGAGCCCTTACTACTTTCACTTCCCTGAGTGTGCTTGCGAGCCTTTCATCAGCGTAGATAGAGCATTTTTCAATCCTATCTCTTTCCTTATTTGAGTGAGTGTGCTTTCTAGCCATCAACCAACTTAGATAGTGCACTTTTAAGTCCTATCTCTTTCCAGAATTTGGTGAGCTTTCTAGCCACCATCAATTAAAATAGTGTGCTTTCCAGCCCTATTTTCCCTTCATCTTCGAGTGCATTTTCCAACCCTCGATCATCAATCTAAATAGTGTACTTTCCAACCCTATTTTCCCTCATCTTCGAGTGCATTTTCTAACCCTTGACCATCAATTAAAATAGTGTGCTTTTCAGCCCTATTTTCCCTTCATTTTCCAACCCTCGACCATCAATCTAAATAGTGTGCTTTCCAACCCTATTTTCCCCTCATCTTCAAATGCGTTTTCCAACCCTCGACCATCAATTAAAATAGTATGCTTTCCAACCCTATTTTCCCTTCATCTTCGAGTGCGTTTTCCAACCCTTGACCATCAATCTAAATAGTGTGATTTCCAGCCCTATTTTCCCTCATCTTTGAGTGCGTTTTCCAACCCTCGACCATCAATCTAAATAGTGCGCTTTGCAGCCCTATTTTTCCCTTCATCTTCGAGTGTGTTTTCCCCTCATCCTTGAATGTGTTTTTCAATGCTCGACCATGAATTAAGATAGTGCACTTTCTAGCCCTATCTTCACCATCTTTCCTGGGTAGGTCACCCATTACAATGAGACCATCCTCACCATTTTCAATTGGGCAAGTCACCCATTACAACAAGACCATCTTTGTGTTTT
Organism: Salix brachista; assembly: GCA_009078335.1. Taxonomy (NCBI): domain Eukaryota; kingdom Viridiplantae; phylum Streptophyta; class Magnoliopsida; order Malpighiales; family Salicaceae; genus Salix; species Salix brachista. The sequence goes on from CM018587.1 coordinate 32,167,256, forward strand.
TACCATCTTCATCATCTTCAGTTGAGCAGGTCACCCATTACAACAAGACCACTTTTGAGTTTTTACCATCTTCACCATTCTCACTTGGGCAATTCGCCCATTACAACAAGACCATCTTTGTGTTTTGACCATCTTCACCAATCTCCCATTGGGTAGGTCCTCCATTACAACAAGACCATCTTTGTGTTTTACCTTTTTCATCATCTTCAATTGGGCAGGTAGTCCATTACAACAAGACCATCTTTGTGTTTCTTACCATCTTCATTATCTTCACCTGGGTAGGTCACCCATTACAATGAGACCATTTTCATGTGTCATTCACAAACATCATCATCTTTCATCCTTTAAGTGTCCTCCATAGGCCTCAATTCTTAGGTAGTGCGCTTTCTAGCCCTATCTTACCATTCCCTTCTGAGTGCGCTTTATAGCCCTCATTCTCATTTCTGGATGGATCAACTATTTTTTGGTCTAGTAAATCCACTTTTCTTTTTCTTTACAACGCTTACTATCTAAAGTTTTTTACAAGACTTTAGGCGTAAGCATTGTAAAGAGGGGGGCAATTATCATAACCCAATTTTTGGGTTACTCCCAAAATCAACCCAAAAATAACAAATATAAAATAAAAGGGGCTGGTGTCGGCAGAAAAATCAAGGTGGAAATTTTGGACGTTTTCGAGAGCCCAATCGTACCTCTTTTTTTGCCCGGAAATGAAAGAAAATGCAGATTCAATGCTAAATAATTTATTATTGGATAAATCTGTTAAAATTAAGTCTAAAGACATAATTATATTTTTATGGGCCAATTTGATTTAATCGTTGACCAATTTAAAAGTGTAATTATGTTTAGGGATCAATTGAGAGCCCAATTGAAGGATTTAATTAAGCACAAGGGCTTAATTATACTTTAAATGGGTCAAATTAATTTTATTAAGGGCTTAATTGGTGAGAAATTAAGTTTGGAAGCCTAATTTGGGTTAAATTGAGACGATCGGAATTTTCGGTGACAACTTTTTGGGTGAAATCAGAAGCCAAAATTGAACAAAAAACATCGTTCTTCCTAGTTTTTCCCATCGAAAAACTCTTTTTTGTCACAACTTATTTATTTAAAATTTAATAAAAAGAAAGAGAAAAGTCGAGGCCATCACTGGAGCCCATGCTGCACCCATGTTGCAGCCATGCCTTCAACCCACTCCCTCTACAACACCATACCCTGGACAACATCCCCATGCCCGCACCTTACCTCATTTGCCTATAAATAGGCAGGAGAAAACAAAGCAAATGGGGGGAGATCATCGGAAAAACTGAGGGGAAAATTTTGAGACAACGAGGGGAGTTCATGGTAGAACTAGGGAAATAACACCGTGGAACACGAGGGGAAGAAAATACTGAAACTGGGGGGCTTTTTGCAAACAATACAAACAGAGAAAAGAGAGATACACAACCGAGAGGGGGGAACGATCGAATTTATAAACAATCACGTGAAAACAGAGCACACAACCACTGTTCCTCTTCCTCGGCGCCGGCAGAAGCACGTCGTTCTCTCTCTCTCCATAGCTTACAGTCACTTGAAGCTCTCTCTCTCCACACGCCAGTTCCCGCGACCACCAAGAACCACGGCAGCCACCATCATCCCCATCACCAGCTCGATCATCTCCTTCACCACGCAGCAGTTAGCCCACTCGCCTCCCTCGCAAGCCACGCAGCAGCTACCCTTTCTCTCTCCCTGACGGTGTCTCTCTCTCTCTCAACTAGAAGCAGCCACAATCATGACAACAAGCCACCATGACCCTCTCTCTCCTTCCTCAGCCCCACGCTAGAGGCATCACTTGAAGACAGACCATCTTCTTCTCCATCTCCGGCTAGCAGCAGCGACAGCAGACCAGCCAGCTTCCAGCCTTCATTTTGGCCACCACAGACCATTTTCGACGCCGCCATCACAGGGACAACCACCTCGGCCTCCTTTACCCGGTGGCAGTGGCAGGTGAGCCTTTCGTCGTGGTCGGCCGACTAGCTTGTTATTGTTCACGTAATACGTGAACAATAGGCAGCTCGCCGTTTTCAGTTTTTTCTTTCTTTTATTGTTTTAATTCCTTAGGCTGGACTGCTCTCGGCCCAGCCTAGTTGGGTGGGCCGGGTCCAACCCAAGTCCAGCAGGCCCCTTTGTTGGGTCGGCCCATTTAGTTAGGCCAAGCCCAGACATATATTTTTTTAAAAAAATAATAAAAAAATACATTTAAAAAAAAATAAAATATATTGTTTTTGTGCATATGGCCGAATTCCAAGGTTTTTTACAAGCATATATTCCGTAGAAAATATATGTTGCATTTTCCCTATATTTTGAACGAAAATTGTATGTTGTAACCAATTTATGATTATCCGTTGGAATTTGGCCAATATATAAAAAAAATAACAATTATTTTGTTTTAACTATTGGGGTGTAAAACTACATTGCAAAGTACACCCACGGATAAAAAATGGTTTTTTACTACGGTGTAAAATTACATTGCAAAGTACATCCGTAGATAAAAAAAGAGTTTTCTTTTATTGCGGTGTAAAATTACATTCTAAAGGACACCCATGGACAAAAATGTTTTTTTGAAAATGCAGTGTTAAAAAAATTAAACTTAGAAAAAAATACAATCAAACAACAATGCAGCTTGCCGTAGGTAGGGTGCACTGGGGGTGAAGCGTCTTTCCCTTGCACAACAAGTCCCTTACCCAAGACTCTCGCATACCAATAGGTTTCTAATGACCTTAATACTAGGTGACGACTCCTAATAATTATAGTCGTAATTTTATGACTATAAAACACCCCTTTCACCGTGCGCTGTTGTCTCCCCAATTCAGGGATAGCGGGGCACGAAGCACAAAATAATCACCATCGCTACAAACCTCATAACTTACGAGTTGTTCTAGCTCTTCCAGGTTGGAAGGAAGTAATTGATGAAGAACTTGAAGCCCTACACAAAAATCAAACCTGGAAATTGGTTCCATGAACATTGGACATGCATGTTATTAGTTCCAAATGGGTTCTGAAACCAAAACTCAAAATCAATGGCTCCTTAGACTGTCTTAAAGCACGTGCAATGGAAAAAGGGTATCATCAAGTGAATAATTTGGATTTGTTGTCAAAATGGTACATCACTGAAACCTTTTCTCTAGTCAACAAACCTGGAACCATTCAAATGATCATCACTACAACTTTTGTTAAAAATATGGCCAATACATCAACTTGATGTAAAAAATGCATTCCTTCATGGCTTACTCTTAGAAGATATACATGGAACAACCTTTAGGAATGGTTGATCCTGACCACCCCAGACATGTATACAAGCTTCAAAATGCTCTTCATGGCCTTAAACAGACACCTCGTTCTTGGTTTGATCAGTTTAGTGTTTTTCTTCTTAAATATGGATTCTTTTGTAGCTTAGTCGACCCATCCTTGTTTATTTTTCACTCTAAACTTGGCACACTAATTCTTTTTCTTTATGCAGATGACATACTTCTCACAGGTTTCTTTGCAGCTTTTGTATCCTCCTTCATACATCTCTTAAGCTATGAATTTTCTATGAAGGACTTGGGCCAATTACATCACTTTCTTGGGATCGAGATTGCTCAAACACCTGATGGTCTTCATCTATCTCAATCTCACTATGCCCTTACCATTCTTAAGAAAGCTAACATAGTCAATTGCGATCAACAACTAGATATTGTACATTTTTTGGAAAAAATCTCATCTCCTAGTGTCCCAAGAAACAAAATACTATCTCTCGCTCAAGCACCGAAGCAGAATATCATGCCATGGCGAATACAATTGTTGAACTCACATGGTAGTCCTTTATCCTTGTAGATCTTCGTATTCCATTGGCATCTACCCCGCACCTCTACTGTGATAAAGTACTCTTCACATGACAATAAATCCTGTGTTTCATGCTCGAAGTATACACATCGAGTTGGATTACCATTTCATGTGTGAAAGAGTTGCTCTTGGATTACCCATCACTAAACATATCTCCTATACAAAGCAGTAATAAATCTCTTCACCAAACCAATATCCAAAGATGCACTCAAAAACCTTCGAACCAAACTCTACGTTCAACCTCGACACAGTTTGAGGAAGGGTATTGGCACAACCTATCATCTAGGCATGAATTATAGGAGACAAAGAAGTGACAAAGCTTAGGATAACAATCAAAGCAATAAGATTGCAAACTCCCACAACTCATGCTATAATATTGGAGAGACATTTAAGGATCAACGACAACAACTTTAAACCAAAATGGTAGCTTGACTAGTTAAGGAAATTAATCTCAACAGAGAGTATCTTGGGATATTTCCTAGAATTGCAGAACTCAAGAGATCTCAAAGATAAATCATATCTCGGATTTGATGCTCCCATGTATAAGAAAATAATTGTAACCCTTTTATTTTAGCTCTTTTAACATCAACCTAGAATATGTTTGAATAGAGGATGTATTCCTCAAAATATATTATTCTACACATTGGCAGTACAGTAGAGATAAGAACAAGGAATTACTTCTTCAAATATGTGTTCACGACCTCTCATCTCCAGTTCTTTTAATTCTGTTTTTCCTCTCTACCGTCCCTCTGGCTCTGAAATAGTTAGGTCATTTATAGATGATGATTCATGATTTCCTGTTGAAGAGTCCATTGCAGGCATATTCGTTTCCGTGAAAAAGCCAGGTTGCTTCAGGTCAGGCAATGAATTCTCACTGCCCAGCATCAAAACCACAGATGACATATTTGGCCTGTCTTCCGGCTTTTGTTGCACGTATAGCAATCCCACATGAATGCATCTCAGTACATCAGGTGCAGAATAAGGGCGATCTGACATATTTTCAACTAGTTCCAATGCCCTCTCTTCCACCCACAGTTTCCATGCCTGGAAAACAAAAACTTGTTATGAGAAAAAATTATTAACGCATCATTAATCTAACAAGTTTGTTTTTCTCCTTACATGTCCAAGAAGATTATGGAAGTGATCTGGGTGGGAAAATCCTCTATTTTTCTCCCCACTTATTATCTCCAAGACTAGAACACCGAAGCTAAAGACGTCAGATTTCAATGAGAAACGCCCATCAACAGCGTACTCAGGAGACATGTATCCACTTCCGAAATGCATTAAAGGAAAAAGTTTAAATGGTGCAGAGATTAAACATTGTAACAAAATAGGTGTTGAGTATACTTGCTATGTTCCGACCACTTTATTTGTGTCTGCTTCAGTTTGGTCTCCTCCAAACAGTCTAGCCATTCCGAAATCTGAGATTTTGGGGTTCATATCCTTGTCTTATAATATGTTGCTGGCTTTGAGATCTCTATGGATAATCCTTAGTCTAAGTAGAATCTAAGTAGTTCATGTTAATATTGATCAAAAAGATAATAATACAAATGGCCTTGTCTAATGGTAAAATCTCTTTTTGCTAAGAAGAAGATGAAATAATAGTAGTGATAATGATGTTGGTTATAATAATGATGAAAATACTACTACTACTACTACTAGAAATAATAATAATAATAATAATAATAATAATAATAATAATAATAATAATAATAATAATAATAATAAATAGTGGTGGTGGTTATAGTAATGATTATGATAATGATGATGATAATAATAATGATGTTAGTAGTAGTAATGATACTAATACTAATAGTAATAGAATTATTAAAACTGATAAAAAACAAATAAAAAGAAGAGAGGTTTCCTTATCGCCAAATAGACAATCCACTATTTACTATAATAGTCGAGTGACATTTGTGACCTTAACAAAAAACACCTTGTCTTGGAGCCATTGGTGTTTATGTTTTTATACGTAACTTATTGATCATTATAGATGTGGTTAGAGGTATTTTTAGCTATTCAACATTTTCAATAACAATAAAATAATAAAAATACCCTCGAGGATAAAAGAATCAACACGACAAGGCAAGAGTATTTTGGTATTTTTATCTTTTTTTGATAAATAATCAAATTGAACATGCACCCTTGAGTCCTAGAAATGCAATTAATTAGAGTAAGAGGGTATTATAGTCTTTTATCTCTTTTTTTTTGTTAATTGCAGGTTTGATTGATGATAATAACGTAATCCAACATTTAAATAATATTTTAAAATTTTAAAAAAATGCTAGCATGTTGTGTCTGCCTCAAGTGGACACAAACAATGTTGTCTTGGCATTAAGTTGTGTTGTTACACATTTATCATGACTTGTTTTTTGTAATATTTTTTTTTTCATTTCTTTCTCAATACCTAAATATTATATTTATACAAAAAAATAGTTCAGTCCTTCAGCGAAACTTGGACATCAAGGCTAGTTTTAGCTTGAAATAAAATCCATATGCATGTACGGTACTCTTAAGTTGGCACCAAAAACTATAGCAATGCCTAAATTCCAAATTTTAACCACCTAACTATACCCTTATAGACCAATAAATGTTAACAATGCAAGCATCAATACATCCAGCTAGTCAAAAAGAGTACTGGGATGCTTTCCAATTTCTAAAATGCTTTCGCAACCAATCGATCTGGTGGATCGCTTTAATAGTGTCCCTTAGTGTCTGGTGCGTGGACCTTTGAGATGGTGAAATGAAAGGGAAATGGGGCACCATGCATGCAAGCTTTTCAAGTGCCGATCAACGAGATGAAACAGACAAGGCGAATCTATACATAAACATTTATCTCTGATATAACACTTGTAATTTGCAAATGGAGGTATTGATGGCGATGCGACACGAAAAAAATTAATTTTGAAATTTGTGGCATCACTCCAACTGAAAGGAAATTTCACTGAAGTTTCCTTCCTCACTCTATCCACGCATTCTAGAGTGTGCCCTCTCATCTTCTCCAAATTGTATTGGTTAGAATATTGAATAATAAGGTTCAAGAGAGAAACTAGCTCAAGTAATAATCCCCCACTTCCATGGAGGTAGCTCACTTCGCTCATTAGAGATTCTGAACTATATTCTTACAAGATTTTATATTTACAAAGCTGCTATGGCATTATTAAATGTTATAACTCAAGTGCTGTTCATTGGAGCTTGGAACTGAAGTGCATGTACATTTAATATCCCATAATTAATAATTAATAATAATATGGGCGTTTATATTCAATTAACATGTATAACACGATGCATTTTTTTTATGCATGTGACCATCGACTATTTAATGAAGAGACAATTCATATTAATAAAAAAGTTTATTGAATAAGATTGAATAATTAATAATATAAGTTGATTAAAATATAATCTTGATCATCAAATCAAAGAAAAGAATAGAACATAAATCTCACAAACCTGGCCCTCTAGTTTACATTAGTGACCCTTCCCCCCTTATTTTTTCTTCCCTCCTCAATTTCCATGTTTACCCATTAAAGTTTTTAAACTAGTCTTTCAATTTTTAGTTTTTTCAGATTTGGTCCTTTTTTTCTTAACTATTTATTTTATTTTAAATAATTTATAAAATTGATTTTTTTTAAATTTCACCCTCTTTAATTTTTTTATCTTTCAAATTTCATCCTAATTTGTTTACTTTCAATTTATTTTTTTATCTTTCTAAATCTCATCCTTGTATTTTTTTAATATCAAATTTGATCTCTATTTTTTATCAGAATTTTATTTTACTTTGACAATTTTTATTAAACTATTATTTTTCTCACTTTCATTTTTCAACATTAAATTAATTTGGAATTGAGTTTCTTAATTGAGATAAGGTTTAAGATCTTGACAAGATGCAAGTTTTAGGAATTAACCTAAGTTAGATAGGTTCACCTGTGTTGTCTTGTTTTTTTCTATTTCTTACACATTATTTTTTAGTTTTATACTTCAATATTTATTCAAATGAAGATTGAGCCCTATTGTTTTTAAATTATTTTCTATATATATATATATATATATAATTTTTATTAATTTAAAAACAATCTTAGCTATATCAATTATTTTTATTTATCATTTTTTGTTGAGTTTACTTTGATAAAATTTTAAATTGATATTTTTTTAATGATTTCATCCTTCAATATTAAACTAGTTTAAAATTATTTTTTGATTTTCAATTTTTCCATTCAATGGGTTATACAATAGTTGAGCTTCAAAGTTTTATTCAATTTTCTTTTGTTGATGTTTCTTAATCTTAATCGTTGTTATTTCTCGATCAAGTATTAATTTAATTAATTAGATGCACATATAAACATTTTGGTTTTTGTATAAGTAATAAAAAAATACATTGAAAAATCCTATATATTTATTATTTTATTGAAAGAATTATATCTACGATGTGTTGAAATAATTAGCTGTAATATAAATCTTGACAATATTATTGTGCTGTCTCAACGAAAAGAAAAAGGAAAGGAAAAGACCCTCCTGATTGCTTGGGGTAGGATGACAAGTCAAGGTTGTCAAAATCATGAGTTGACTCGTAAAATCATTCGATTTGACGAGCCAACTCATCAAACCTTGTTAACTCTAGTAGAAAAATTGATTTTAGTCAAACTCGGTCAAACTCGACCAAAATCGATCAAAATCATAAAATCGAATCGAATCGGTCCGATTTTACGATCCGGCTGATTCTTCATTTTAAAGCCAAATCATTCACTGATTCACTTCTTATATTTATACACAAAAATATTTACCTTCTCATTACTTATCCGATGTGGGATAATTGAAGGAAACATTTAAACTTTGCAGCCTCGGCTGAAGAGTGGAGACTGGAGACTGGAGAGTATTTAACTGGAGAAGAATTGAGGAACAATGGTATTTGTCCGATGTGCATTGTCCCACATCGGACAAATTATTTATATATATATATATATATATATATAATTTTTTTAATATATATATTAAATTTTTTTATAAAAAATATATATTATAAAAAAATAAAATTGTTGTGTTGATTTTATAAAAAATAAAAATTATATATATATATATATATATATATATATATATATATATATATATATATATCATGGAATCACTCTTGAAAATCAGTAATATTAACTTTAAAATTTATACTTAAATTTTTTTATTTTTTACTTTAAATTAAATTTTTTTGATTTTTTAAATCATTTTCATATCCTGATGTCGAAATAATTTGTTGGAGTTGGAGCTAGTACTAGTAATATCGATATTGACTGTTGATACCAGTATTAGTACTGATAATCCTTTCAATAATAATACTTTTGATAAATGTATTAAAAATAACGAGAAAAATGACGGACATGAGATTGATTTTAATTTATATAGCATATCATCAAAATATTTATTTTAAATTTGTTAGTTTTTACCTAATGAAATTCTATGGACATAATTGTTTTGTAATGTATTTTTAAATTATTTTGAATTATATATGAACCTTAACTAATGAAGTTTTATAGCCATAATTATGTTGTATTGTATTCAAAAATATTTTACTTACGATTTTATGATTTTTCTACCTACACTATTTTAGCTGTGATTTTACTATTTTTGTACGGAAAAATTCAGGTACGATTTTATGATTTTACGATCCGAGTTTCCAAACCCCTTTCCGTGTCGTGTCAAAATCACGATTTTGACAACTTGTCAGACAAGTAGTGGGATGATTTTACAGCCTTGGGACTGTGCATGAGGTTTATATCCTGTGCATCAGGCTGTACCGGGGCTCTATCAAGTATTCTTGATCTTGTCTAACAGATCACAATAATCAACGGTTCACTATAATTTATTAGTTAGATGTGCTATATTCTCTATATTAGTAATTGATGTTATTATATATGCTCAAAAAATTATGACATTATTAGACTGAGTAAAATAAATATTTCAAATTAGAAATATATATTCAAGAATTGTCCTATAGAAAATTGACAGTTGAAACAACCATTACTAGAAGAAGCATTTTTTATGAAGATAGTTAAGGTCAATGATAATTCAACTCTTTCGAGTTATTTGATACAACCCGTAGCGTAACGCAGGCCAATAACCTAGCTATAAACTATAGAAAAAGGGAGTTTTATTGTACTTTTTTTACAAAACATTATTCATTTTAATAGTGTTTCACTTTTTTTTTCTTTGATTTTTTCAATCAATATTTTAAAAACCTTTTTTTTTTTCCTTTTTCTTCTTTGATTTTTAATTTCAATGTTTTTTAAAAATATTATCCTCTAATATTATATTTGTTTTTTACTGAGTTAACACACTCTCATGTCATAAATTATAGGTTAACGGCCTAACCTAATTTAAGACTTAACTCGTTTGGCTCATGCTTTTTTTATTTATTTTATTCGATTGCATTATAATTAAACTCCATGATTTATTTTTTCTTCACCTTATATTATCTTATTTTTTCCTTATGACTTTAGAATAGTGTTTAATAGTTTAAACCGAGTTCACCCAAGTTGTTTATTTTTTTTTTCTATTTCAACATTCAACATCAGTAGTTAGGAATTGATATTTGCTTTTTATAGGGATTTCTTGGTCCCGATCAAGGTCACGAGTTTTGATATTTTAACCCCACTTAAATCATATATATATATATATATATATATATATATATATATTATTTTGTTTCTAGAAAGTTATATTGGTCTCATAACTAAAAGCAAAGGTCATTCCACATTGAATTTACTTTTTATTGGGTTATCTTGACTCATTTTATGAGTTTGGCGGATTAACTCAAGTTGTTTTTTATGTTATTTTTTTAAATGATTTAGTTTTATTCTTATGTTTCAACATTGAAATAATTGGGGAATAAAATTTGTAATTAGTTTCAATTTGTTTTACATAGGGTTATTTTGAGTTTGACAGTTAACTTGGGTTATAACCATTTAGGTCTTTTTTTAATTGATTTGTTTTTAAAATAAATCATTCAATATTTAGTTGATTAGGAACTAGACTTTATAATTTTTTTCCCTATTTTATATAAGATTACTAGTCCTTTTTCACTTACCCTACATATTAGCATTACCTTCTTTTTTTTTTTTAATTTTTTTTGTATTTTCCATTTTTTTCTCCTATTTTCCCTTGATCTTGAAGAGCGTATTTATAGGATTTTCAGAGATATTGAATCCATTTCTGACCTATTGATCTTGAGAGAAATATCTTCAACCCTTGATAAAACCCATTAAAGCCATTAAGTGTGAACATATGAAAAACAATTTGGTTTTTGTATAGTAGTTTCACTATTATGGATAATCGAGTTGTTCACTTTCAAGGCCTCGTCAAAGGGATTCTAATCTCATCGTCACTTGAAACCACCTAAGGTTGGTAGAGGGGATACAAACATTTCATTTTGGATCTAATATTGCCCAATTTAGAGGTGTGTAGCTCTACCATTATTTGTTTGAAGCTGCTAACTCGATTAGCTAAAATTGCCGAAACAAGAATGCTTATGTGCTAAATGATGCGCCATTGATCTTCTATTCATTAAGCTTGAACAACACATCATTTAGGATTTTGATTTTGGGATAGGAAAAATTTAATCAAGTGCTTGTTCTTCCAATTGCTTTTAATTGCATCTTTAATTGCATTCCAAGTTTTAATTTTATGCAAATGCATCCCAGTCAAATAGAATTGTCAGTACCAAAGTTCAACTTCTTTTCCATTTTAGCATTGGTTTTGAATTTGTGCAATTTGACCTTCAATTGACCAACAAACTTTTATTTCTTCAATTTGACCCTTGATTTGGTCAGTCTCAACCCTACATTCATGCATCTTTTTCAATTTTGTCCTTGGTTTAAGATTTCTACAATCAAGTCCCTAATTGTCAAATAAACTTTAGTATTTAATAAATCAAGCTCCTAAATTGATCAAATTAACTGCTAAAAATTACAATTCAACCATAAACTTTAAATTTCTTCCAATTAAAACCTAAATTTACTTCAAAAATCAATATCACATGACAATAAATCTTGTTTTTCATGCTCGAAGTATACACATCGAGTTGAATTACAATTTCGTGTGCGAAAAAGTTGCTCTTGGATTACTCGGTACTGAACATATCTCCTTTACAGAGCGAGTAGTAATTTCTCCTTTAATTTCTCAAAACTAGAAGGGAAAATAACGATATACTCGGTACTGAACATATCTCCTTTACAGATCTCTTCACCAAACCAATGTCCAAAGCTGCACTTCGAAACTTTCGAACCGAACTCTGCCTTCAACCTCGGCACAGTTTGAGGGAGGGTATTGGCACAACCCATCACCTAGGCATGAATTATGGGATACAAACTCCCACAACTCATGCTATAATATTGCAGGGACGTTGAAGGATCAACGGCAACAACTTCAAACTAGAATGGCAGCTTGACTAGCTAAGGAAATTAATCTCAACAGAGAGCATCTTGGGATATTCCATAGAATTGCAGAATTCAATAGAACTCAAAGATAAATCATATCTCGGATTTGGTGCTGTCATTTATAAGAAATTAATCGTAACCCTTTTATTTTAGCTATTTTAACATCAACCTAGAATATGTTTAAATAGAGGATGTATTCCTCAAAATATATTATTCGGCACAATGGCAGTACAGTAGATAGAAGAACAAGGAATTACTTCTACATATTATCTGTGGTCACGACCTCTCATCTCCAGTTCTTTTAAATCTGTTTTTCCTCTCTACCGTCCCTCTGGCACTGAAAGAGTTAGGTCATTTGTAGATGATGATTCGGGATTTCCTGATGAAGAGTCCATTGCAGGCATATTCCTTTCCGTGAAAAAGCCAGGTTGCTTCGGGTCAGGCAATGAATTCTCACTGCCCAGCATCAAAACCACAGATGACATATTTGGCCTGTCTTCCGGCTTTTGTTGCACGCATAACAGACTCACATGAATGCATCGCAATACATCAGGTGCAGAATAAGGGCGATCTGACATATTTTCAACTAGTTCCAATGCCCTCTCTTCCACCCACAGTTTCCATGCCTGGAAAACAGAAACTTGTTATGAGAAACAATTATTAATGCATCATTACAGTAACATGTTTGGTTTTCTCCTTACATGTCCAAGAAGATTATGGAAGTGATCCGGGTGGGAAAATCCTCTATTTTTCTCCCCACTTATTATCTCCAAGACTAGAACACCGAAGCTGAAGACGTCAGATTTCAATGAGAAACGCCCATCAACAGCGTACTCAGGAGACATGTATCCACTGCCGAAAAGCATTACAAGAAAAAGTTTAAATGGTGCAGAGATGAAACATTGTAACAAGATAGGTGTTGAGTATACTTACTATGTTCCGACCACTTTATTTGTGTCTGCTTCAGTTTGGTCTCCTCCAAACAGTCTAGCCATTCCGAAATCTGAGATTTTGGGGTTCATATCCTTGTCTAATAATATGTTGCTGGCTTTGAGATCTCTATGGATAATCCTTAGTCTAGAGTCTTGGTGAAGATAAAGCAGTCCTCTTGCTATGCCTCCGATGATGAGGCTACGTCTCTGCCAGTCCAGGAATTTGCTTCTTGTTTTATCTAATCAATTTATCATCAGGTTATGTTATTCTGATGTATAAATGCAGCATCATATATAGAACAACCAATCTAACTGCATGAAACTCTAACCAGTTCTTGGGGTACATACCAAAAATAAAATAATCTAAGCTTTTGTTGGGCATGAATTCATAGATCAACATTACTTCATCTCCTTGAATGCAACAGCCAAGAAGTTTAACAAGATTTCTGTGCTGAAGTTTAGCTATCAAGATAACCTCATTCTTACACTCTGTCAATCCTTGCCGTGAACTTTGTGAAAGTCTTTTCACTGCTATTTCCTGCCCATCGACCAGTGTACCCTAGGAATCATTATTTACTGAAGTTAGAACATATCGTAGCTGAAGATCACTCAGCTCAGAAGCACATTTTTATATACCTTATATACCGGCCCGAAACCACCTTGTCCCAACTTGTTGTTGCTCGAAAAGTTATCCGTTGCTTTCACTATGGTGGCCAAATCAAATGATGGTAACTCCATGTCTTCCTGTATTTCTGAATAGCAGAAGATTTTCAGTTGTTAGTAACGATAAACGAACAGCTTCTCCTTATCAAAGCTAATTGACTAGCAACATGATCTAACAAATGCTTCCTATGTCGACCATTTTGTTATCGATGACTAACATAAAACTATACAATATTAGTAATCTACCATGGATACTATATATATTAACAAGGTTCATGTTCTGAAATAAGAAGAATTGTCAGCAGAATACAATACCTTGCCTTTTCTGTTTCTTTCTCCATATATAGAAGGTTAGTCCTACCATAAGCAGTCCAGCAAGGACTGTGGAACTGAGAACGATTCCTACAAGCTTCTTCTTACCAGAATTTGTGTTTTCCGTAGTCTTATCTGAAAATCCACAATAAACACAGAAAGGTTATATTTTATTTGTAAATAGAATGAGGGAATGAGGACACGAAGTTTGGAAAACATTCTAGGAGCATTCAACTTCCTCATTCAGAAAATTTTTTAGAGAGAGAGTGAAAAAATAAAAAAATACCCTGAATGAGAATCATGGAAAGAATATTGATAAATACCTGTTTTCGAAGGTGGTGGCATCCTTATGTAGAGGTCTTGGCCCCCAGTACTAAACTCTCTCATATCAACCAAGTCACCAAACCAGAGTAAGCAGCCACTGCCTTCTCCTTTGATATTTGAATTTGCATATGCCGAGCAATTGCAGTTTTTCAGACACATGTTATTGCATTCTACTAAACTCATGCTTGTATCATACCTGGAATAGGAAGTGTCTGGCAACTTAAGCCCTGTAAAATTCTGAAAGATGTCATTTGTGCAATTCAATGTACTCCTTTTACACCCTTTACTCGAATCTGTAAGAGAGTTGGGAACAAATCCTTCCAGGCAAGTACATTTGTGGGATTGATCGACCATTTTGCAACTCATATATGCACCACATACTGAATAATTGTCACACAGATCTCTTGGTGCCCCATATATATTTATCCAGCTATTATTTTGAACTGGACGCAGATAGCGTTCCACGAATCCTGACTGAGTCACAATTAACCTCGTCAACCACCCTTCCGGATTTGTAAGTTCATTACTATAATCTACATAAGTCTTGTTGAAAATAAATTCAAACTTCAAGAGCTCATTTGTAGGCAGTTCAGGAGTCCCGGTGAAATCTTTTCCATTCCATGAACCCAGCCTATAGTGCTTCAAAGTTCCATTCCTGACAACTAGCTGTGGAAACCCATGATGATCTATCCCGAATGAAAATTGGCCTGGAGCAGGATCGTCTGCGCTCTTCCAAGATGTCAAGTATCTATCCACACCAGTTACTGAATTCCATGCGATCTTCATTCCTGGTAGAAACGTATCACAAGGATATTCAAAGCTCTGCCAAATGAAGCTATTATCCTTCCCATCTTTCACAACTAGATTTCCTGAATCCAATAGCTGCATAACTGGACTCTCAACATTTTTTGTTGTGTTGGATGACCAAATTATGTGATTGTTTCCGTTGATAAGATGCAAAACTCCTTGCTGGGTGAAATTTAGAAATCCAGAATGATCCTTAAGCGGAATTTCTCTATTGGCAACCCACGTAACGTTTTCTTGAGCTGGCAATGCACCCTTGTACCATATTCCCAAAAATCGATTCATTGAGTTTCCTGGGCTAAAAAAACCCAGTTCAAAAGTTCTTCCTGCTGAAACTAGAGTCTCGCCATCTTTAATGGATCCATTTGAAGTGATATTGTCTTGTACAGCAGAGGCTACTGATAAAAAGAGTAAGAAGATGTTAGCCAAAAGCATTGTAATGCTAGTAAATGATTTAATCAGGCCTGTACGCATAGCGATCTCCATTATTATCAAGCTTGTAGAGTAGTGGAAATAGCCTTATATGTCATGAGCAGAAGTGCAAGTGGGGGTAGGGAGTAAAAGCCTTACAACTCACTGAAGTTGACCCATATATCTATTGCACCTACATGAATTTGTTTTTTTTCTTTTTCTTATGAATGAATTAATTTACATCGGACTCTTATCTTTTAATATATATTGTTTGAAGCAAAAAATGAAAAAAAAAGGAGGTGGGAAATCTCATCGATCATTTAGAGATATAAATGCAGCCAAATACAGGTTGGTGATAACGCTTGAAGTAGTCTACTGCCTGCAATTACTACAGGAAAATGAAAGCTCATTGCAATTACTACATGACATGAAATTTCTACAAAATAGATGGAGAATGGGCGTACGTAAATGAAGCATTGATAGGACAGCAATTGCATGGTAGTTAATATTACAGCTGCTATGGTGGGTCGGGGACTTTTTAAACTTCCATTATACTTTAATTGTTTTTACGCCGCGCGCGTTTTAAAAGTGTTTTTAAAAAAATTAAAAAAAAATTATTTTTATTTTTATTTTTTATTTTAAATTAAACTTTATATGATTATTTTACATTATTTTCATGTGCTAATAAATAAAAAAATATCATTTTGATATATTTTTGAAATCACTATCAAAATCAACTTTAACCAAACTCTCAAACATTCATTATGTTTTAATTTATAAATACATTAAAATGATATATTTTATCATTTTTTAAAAAATATTTTTGATATAAAACATGAAAATAATCTAAAAACATAAAAAACTAATTTCAAATAAAAAATAAAAATATTTTTTATTTTTTAAAAAGGTTTTTGAAAATAGTGTCAAATAGTAGTTTAAGATCCTATTTGTTCAATGAATGGACATGTTTTTATGAATTGGAATTGGGTTTTCTAACTGTCAATCCATGTTTAGGTCAGATTATTTATTAAATTTATTTTCGTTTTTTCAAAGAAAAAAAATACCATCCACATTCGAAATGATGCTTTAATTTATGCAACATTACTAATTGTTGGTATTTCAAAATCCAAATATAATTGAAGCTCAAAATTATCAATTAAATGATAAACAATTTATCACGTGATTTAAAATACATGCAAGTATTTAATAATTCATGAGAAAATATTTACCTATGTTTTGATTTATACCATTACTGGTTGTTAATTAACTTGAACCAGGTTTTCAACATGAGAGGCAATGCTGGTAGACTAAAATTTATTTATACCATTATCTATTTCATTATATTGGAGTCGGATTGGATCGAATCCATTGAATGTAGATTTGGCTTCAGAGACAGTGAATTTATTACATCCCTTTATAAATATTTTATCATTTTGATACAACAATTTAATTTAATTTATATAATCTTGACAGTACATAACTTTTTCTTTGTATTTATGTCCAATATTGGACACGAAATGTAATAGTTTTGAAGATCAAGAACGAAATTGATAGAATTTATTCAATGGAAAAGGATGTAATTACAGCTGATAGGGACTGAATTGCATAAAAATAAAAGTTTCCATACAGTTTGGAGGTAGGCCGGCTCTGCTTGGACTAAGTGACCGGTGGCTCAGTAGCCCTGGAACAGTGGAAGGTCAGGATGAGCATGTTTTCAGTCTAGTCTCAGACCCGTTTTACATTAAGATTGAGATTGATTCTTAAAATATATTTTATTTATAAATATATTGAAATGATATATTTTATATTTTTTAAAAATTATTTTTAATAATATCATATAAAAATTATCTAAACATACCATATTTTTTTAATTTAAAAAAATAAAAAAAATATTTTTTTTAATTTATTTTAAAAACACTTTCAAAACACAATATTAAACAAAAGAAGTTGAAATTCCTATATATTTTATTTGTTTACTAGTTGTGATGTATTTAATGCTTCTTACGAAATGAATCATTAGTATCTGAACAGGTCTACAACTAACTTATTTAAGGGGCTGCACTATCTTAAAAAAATATTGTTATTTTTCTTCTTCTAATTTTATTTATTATTATTTAAGTTATTGAAGATTATGTTTTATTATTTTTTGTGATTTGTTTTATATATGATTAAGTTGATCTTATAATTTGTATTGTGAGTTTGGTGGGTTAATTCAAGTTTTTTTTTTCTTTGATATATTTTTTTAATTTTATTTTTTGATATTTGATTGATTGAGAATTATGCTTCATGATTTATTTTGGTTTGTTTTCTATGAGTTTATTTACTTTAATGACTCAAGTTGCCAGTTTAGAGGGTTAACCACGTTAACTCAAGTTTTTTTTTTTAATTATATTTTTTCTATTTCAACATTTATCATTGAGTTGATTATGAATTAGACCTCATAATTTATTTTGGTTTATTTTCTAAGAGGTTATCACAGTCTTATTACTCAGGTCATATATTTTGTAAGTTAACCCTAGTAGAATCACGTGGTTCTATTGTGTCCTATTTTAGATTTTTTTTTTCATTTTCAACCTTTAACAATGAGTTTATTGAAAAAAAAATTTATAATTTATTTTTATTTTCTTTTTATGAGGTTATCATAATTTCATGACTATAATCGTTGATTTGGTAGATTAATCTGAGTTGACTCAAGTTATTTTGTTTGTTTATTTTTTATGAGTTTATCCCGATATCATAACTTGAATCAAGAGTTTGATATGCTAACTTAAATTAATTTTTTTTTGTTATTTTTAATTTTTTTTTTCAATTCTATTGTTCAACAATGGATTGGCCAGAAATTGAGTTTCATCATTTGTTTAAAAAACATATTTTATATAAAGATATCATGATTTCATGTTGAATTTGATAGATTAATCCGAATTAACCTTGTAATTTTAATATTTTGTTGTTGATCCAACAGGGTTTGTTTATTTATTAGAAATATATTAATAATTTCAAAATAGGTTTTAAAAAATTTGATCTCAACCAACAAAATACCACGGCGGGTAAACGAAATAGTCTGTTATGTGATCTGGCAATAAAGCTAGTTAGTTCATTGATAACTACAATCGACCAATGATAGCACTTTATATGACTCAAATGTTGGGATCTCTAATGGCTCATATAGCAACATCAACTATAAAAAATGTCTACAACAAGGGTTTTAAGTTCAACTCCTTGAATGCCTCCCAACTACATTCTTAATTGATTGCAAACAAAAAGTTGCTAGTAGTGTTTCAGGCATTGACCTGAACACAACTCAACAAGTTGCAAGAAACTTTGAAACCCTAAAATATTTATTCGAACAGAAACCTGGGATTTAAATGAGAAACTCAAAATAACTCGAAATGAAAACAAACCTTGTTTCAAACCTAAATAATCAAAGCAACATGATACCTTAAAACTTTTAGCAAAACCACATCATACATGTAGGGTTGTTTGGTATTGTGGTTGCTGTTGTGATTGAGGTTAAAAATAAGTAATTTCATGAAAAACACTTTTAGATTTTTTTTTTCATTTTCAACCTTTAACAATGAGTTTATTGAAAAAAAGTTTTATAATTTATTTTTATTTTCTTTTTATGGGGTTATCACAATTTCATGACTATAATCGTTGATTTGGTATATTAATTTGAGTTGACTCAAGTTATTTTGTTTGTTTATTTTTTATGAGTTTATCCCGATATCATAACTTGAATCAAGAGTTTGATATGCTAACTTAAATTATTATTATTTTTTTTTTAATTATTTTTTTTCAATTCTATTGTTCAACAATGGATTGGCCAGAAATTGAGTTTCATCATTTGTTTAAAAAACATATTTTATATAAAGATATCATGATTTCATGTTGAATTTGATAGATTAATCCGAATTAACCTTGTAATTTTAATATTGCGTTGTTGATCCAACATGGTTTGTTTATTTATTAGAAATATATTAATAATTTCAAAATAGGTTTTAAAAAATTTGTTCTCAACCAACAAAATACCACGGCGGGTAAACGAAATAGTCTGTTATGTGATCTGGCAATAAAGCTAGTTAGTTCATTGATAACTACAATCGACCAATGATAGCACTTTATATGACTCGAATGTTGGGGTCTCTAATGGCTCATATAGCAACATCAACTATAAAAAATGTCTACAACAAGGGTTTGAAGTTCAACTCCTTGAATGCCTCCCAACTACATTCTGAATTGATTGCAAACAAAAAGTAGCTAGTAGTATTTCAGGCATTGACCTGAACACAACTCAACAAGTTGCAAGAAACTTTGAAACCCTAAAATATTTATTCGAACAGAAACCTGGGATTTAAATGAGAAACTCAAAATAACTCGAAATGAAAACAAACCTTGTTTCAAACCTAAATAATCAAAGCAACATGATACCTCAAATTTTTTAGCAAAACCACATCAAACATGTAGGGTCGTTTGGTATTGTGGTTGCTGTTGTGATTGAGGTTAAAAATAAGTAGTTTCATGAAAAACACTTTTAGCTGCGATTCATAACTAAAATTAAAGTGTTTGGTTAAAACTGTTGTTGAATTTAAGGTTTAATATAAAACAGTTTCGTGTATTTGGTTACCATGCTTTTAATATTGTTGTCAACTTATGAAATTACTTTAAATGACACACACACACACAGATATATATATATTTTTAAATATTATAGATTTAATAATTATAATAATAAAATATATTTAATAATTCAAGTAAATTAGAAACAAATAATATAGGTTAAGTCAAATTAACCAAATTTTAAAAAATCTAACCCATAATATTTATTTATTTATTATTGTTATTACTATCATCATAAATACTATTAATGAATCATGGTAGATAATTCAAACATTACAAATAAACCCATTCTCCCATTTATTCCTCTGTCGCCCAAATTTATGCAATAAATAAATATAAATACAATAATCATAGTCGTTCCATCACTTTTTATTAGCTGCTTTTTCTATACTGACATTTCATTCACTTTTTTTTTATGGGACCATACAATTTTTATGCATTCTAAATCTAAATCAAACACTAAATTAAGATTTTTTTTTTCAAACACAGTTTGCACCATAAACCATATAGTCTGGGGTTGGAAGCTCTTATTCCTCGTAATGATACGTCGGATCATATCATAAATGCGTCAGCTTCCCATTGCCTTCGAGCTTTGAATATGTCGTATCCTAGAAAATTCTTAGCACATTGTTAGGTCTCCAGCGGGACCGCAAAGCCAAGGACTAACCTTTAGGATCAAGAGGGAACATTTTGTTGTCATTATTAAATGCCAGCAAAGGCTGGTGGAAGCTTACCCTGAGCCCACCTTCGCGCAAATTATTATTCGGGAAGCTGGATACTGTGCCATGGATTTCTTTTCTCTCGTTTTGCCATCCTTGATTTCTTGGCCTTTGGTAAATACAAGCATCCTGGAAGCTGCGAGGAAGGCCAGCGCACCGTTTTCTTTTTCCAAAATCCATAAGAGGCTCTCATTTGAAGCCAATCAATACATGAGGTCGAACCTTGAGCCCAATATATCCTCTTATGAGGCCCATCTACATATAATAATTGAGATTAAAATCTTGTTGCTATAGAGATTTTTTTGGCTGACATGAAATCTCTAATACTATGAAACCCCCACCCCCGCCCGGTACGATTGCTCGAATCAGTCGAACATTCATCTGTCAATCCAGCAGTATTTATATGAATTAATATTTTATTTTAATTTGAATAATAAAAAGTACTCAAATATCGATACGTATATGAACTCTCAAGACTTGATGGATAGATAAAGCATGAATATTTTCTTATCAATTAATAACAGACAAGGTATAAATATAGTAGAAACCCACCCCACCCGTGAGTAACATTTTATATCCCTAAAGTTGAATTTTAGATCCCTTGATGTGATAAACCTCATTGTTGTTGACATGAATTCATTTGTTGAAATTGGATCGAGGCTTCGAAATAGGATCCTTTGTTATTTCCATTTTAGGACTAGCAAGAGAGGCTTGGTAAAATATTTCAGTGAAATAATTTTAAGATTTGGCATCACTTTGGTATTTTCTTTTGCATGAGCATCCTTCAAATATTATTTATTAGCATTGCACCATCTACATCACAAGCCATAAGCATTTTCGACTCATGGATGCCTCATACTAACACCACTCATGCTGTCGAAGCTGAGTCCCAAACATTATCACCACCATTCTCAAGTCCCCTTCCTGCTATACCATTACTCACATTTGTCTCTAGCATTATTATAGGCTCTTCCTCAAACCAACATGAAAGTCAACAACTCATGACTCTACCCGTGTATGATGTATTGCCATCCTCCACCAACGAACCCTCACAAATTGAGTTTTCACAATTTTCTGACCAAGAACCATCTCACTTGAAGGCTGCAATGCATGAGCAGTCCTTCCACACTTCTCACGACAACATCGAACCCAATCCACTTGGCCTGCAAACCCAACATCCCCAAATATAAGCTCCTCAAACCTAGCATCTCCAAATACAAACAGCACAAACACAACTCTCACATTCAATGATCACTCGATCTCAGAAAAAGAATTATTATACCAAATCCAAAATATGCCTTAAATTCCTCCATCTTTTCAGCGAGTATCCCTCGTGAACCTTGTCATAACCCAATTTCTGGGTTACTCTCAAAATCCACCCAAAAATAACAAAAATAAAATAAAAAGGGCTGTTGTCGGCAGAAAAATCAAGGTGGAAATTTTGGACGTTTTCGAGAGCCCGGTCGTACCTCTTTGTTTGCCCGGAAATGAAAGAAAATGCAGATTCAATGCTAAATAATTTATTATTGGATAAATCTGCTAAAATTAAGTCAAAGGACATAATTATATTTTTATGGGCCAATTTGATTTAATCTTTGACCAATTTAAAAGTGTAATTATGTTTAGGGATCAATTGAGAGCCCAATTGAAGGATTTAATTAAGCGCAAGGGCTTAATTATACTTTAAATGAGTCAAATTAATTTTATTAAGGGCTTAATTGGTGAGAAATTAAGTTTGGAAGCCTAATTTGGGTTAAATTGAGACGATCAGAATTTTCGGTGATGAAACTTTTTGGGTGAAATCAGAAGCCGAAATTGAATAAAAAACATCGTTCTTCGTAGTTTTTCCCATCGAAAAACTCTTTTTTGTCACAGCTTATTTATTTAAAATTTAATAAAAAAAAAAGAGAAAAGCCGAGGCCATCACCGGAGCCATGCTGCACCCATGCCTTCAACCCACTCCCTTTGCAACACCATCCCCTAGACAACATCCCCATGCCCGCACCTTACCTCATTCGTCTATAAATAGGCAGGAGAAAACAAAGCAAATGGGGGGAGATTATCGAAAAAACTGAGGGGAAAATTTTGAGATAGCGAGGGGAGTTCATGGTAGAACTAGGGAAATAACACCGGGGAACACGGGGGGAAGAAAATACTGAAACTGGGGGGATTTTTGCAAACAATACAAACAGAGAAAAGAGAGATACACAGCCGAGAGGGGGGAACAATCGAATTTATAAACAATCATGTGAAAACAGAGTAGACAACCACCGTTCCTCTTCCTCGACGCCGACAGAAGCACGTCGTTCTCTCTCTCTCCATAGCTTATAGTCACTGGAAGCTCTCTCTCTCCACACACCAGCTCCCGTCGACCACCAAGAGCCACGACAGCCACCACCATCCCCATCACCAGCTCGATCATCCCCATCACCAGCTCGATCATCTCCTTCACCACGCAGCAGTCAACCCTCTCACCTCCCTCGCAAACAACACAGCAGCTGCCCTTTCTCTCTCCCTAATGGTGTCTCTCTCTCTCTCAACTAGCAGCAACCACAAACAAGCCACCATGACCCTCTCTCTCCTTCCTTATCCCTACGCCAGAGGCATCACTTGAAGACAGACCATCTTCTTCTCCATCTCCGTCCAGCAGCAGTGACAGCAGGTGCAACTGTAAACCCCAGGAAATAAATGTAAGTGTTAAATTAAAGAAATGAATTAAAAGAGAAATAAAATAAGTTGAGGGGGTGGAATTGAAATAAATGTAAAGATTATGATTTAAATTATAAGAAGAGAAGATGTGGGTAAAAAGAAAACATTTAAAGGAAATGGGGGGCCTTACTGCAATAAGAGAAATTGAGGAGTATAAATACCCCTCTCTTTTCTCTCTTTTCCAGGAGAATGAGGGGAAGAAAGGGAGGGAGATTTTGAATTCTCTTACCCAATTAAAGAAGAATTTCAAAGTGAAAGTGAGATTAAGGGTTACCAAAACATTCAAACATAAAAAACCCAAGGATTTGGAGCATTAGTGGAAGAAGAAAGTGGAAGAAAAGGAGTATTTAGGCTGGCAGTAGTAGGAAGAGAAAGAGGAGAGGAGGATATTGTGATTTCACAAGCTATTAGGATCTTAAATCTCTCTTGGTATGGTGTTTCTCATATGAATCTAAAAGATTCTTGACTTTATGGTTTAATTACATGATTTTTTCTTTATGAATTTTGGGTTAGGGTTCTTGAAATTTTTTGGGGGAAATGTGGAATTGTGTGTAATTGATGAATGTGACATGAAAAGAATGAGGGAAGTGTTGTTTTTCCAAGGCCAACTTTCGGCCAAATGCATATGTTGCAAAAGTAACAACTTGACAGATTCATCTCTTGACTTTCGGAGAGAATTTGAGTGGGAAACAAGGGAATTAGGATCGGTTTCCTTCGTAGGAGTTGCAGTTATGGATGTCTACTATCCAAGGAAACTTGTTTCATTTAATTTTGAATTTTATAGCTCTAGTTAAAGGTCACTTAACGTGACTGTGCAGGGCAGACCCTGCAAAATAGCAGGTCTGTCATGTTTGTGATGTATTTCGTGAATTTTGGGGGCAGAACTGGGTTTTCTTCCCTTCATAAAAGTTGTAACCCTATATGTTAGCTTTCTAACGAGATAAAGTTTGTACAAAATGGAGTTCTACATCTCCCGAGATAAAGCTGCTGACAGCTTTGAGAAAAAAAAGGGAAAAAGAAGTGGGAGGTCGCGAAACGATGAAGTTAGATGCATTAAAGGAAAATAAACAAGTTATGTTTGAAAATGGGTGTTTATAATGATATTTTGATCGACAAAATTTATAAATAATAACAAAGTTAAAGGCATATTGAAATTGTTCGGTGTGGTTGTTACGAAGAGTATCGGTGGTTGGAAATGATTTATGAGAATTTCCTGTAATTGCAGGAGGGAACACAAGTGTGGTGCCACAGCAACAACAAGGGACCACGAGCAGAGCATCCACAGTAGGTAGGTGATTCATGTCTATGTTTCTAATTTAATTTTATAGTGAAAATGTGGGATTAATGCTTAAAGTTTTGGTGGAAGTTTGAGAAGATATGATGTATCAATAAGAATATTTAAGGCATGTGTATCAGGGAAGTTTGGAAATGTCATGAACAAAACATGGCGGTGGCTAGCATACCTTTAGTGTATGCTAGGATCCCGGATAAAGGGATCAGCAAAGATGGCTAACATACATTTTAGTGTATGTTAGGATCCCGGATAAGGGGATTATCATGAATAACTGTCATACATTCATTATATGCCAGGATCCTGGATAAAGGGATCACCAAAAAAATGGCTAACATATTAGTGTATGCTAGGATCCCGGATAAAGGGATCGGCAAAGATGGCTAACATACATTTTAGTGTATGTTAGGATCCCGGATAAGGGGATCATCATGAATAACTGTCATACATTCATTGTATGCCAGGATCCCGGATAAAGGGATCACCAAAAAAATGGCTAACATATTAGTGTATGTTAGGATCCCGGAAAAGGGGATCATCATGAATAACTATCATACATTCAGTGTATGTCAGGTCCCGGATAAGGGGATCACTATGCATAGGCTAATATACATTTAGTGTATGTTAGAATCCCGGATAAAGGGATTGTGGTGCAATGTTTAAACACACATTCATATATGTTGAACTTTCAAGAATAAAAAAAAAAATGAGGTATGTTACGGACCCGGGAAGGGGTCTTCTTCGATTTATGATGTCGGTAGAGTGATAAGGGTATCAAAAATGCTTAGTATTGACAATACTTAGTATCAGTTATACTTAGTATTGATAATACATAAGTGGGGAAGATAGTCTGGATTTCAAATAGCTATGTTGATTATTTCAATTATGTATGATTGCATACCGTGGGTTTAATAACTTTAATATGAATTTTTTAGAATTTTCTTTATGAGATCATCTTGTTATCGGCTTACTCGAGCAAGCACTGAGAAATGTCTCTGGCGAGGGTCCTCCAACTAGACCCGCAGTGGCTTTTCAAACAAAAGCAATGAATCACCATGAAGAGGTGATAGGAGAAAGGGTTTAGGGTCCGGAACAAAATCCAGCTTTTGTACAAGCAGCAGCGCCGACACCTACCAAACCCCAACGGTTATAGCAGCATCAGAGGGTATCAACTAAGATAAGATGGCAACGTTGGAGGCTAGGATAAGGGTCATTGAAGGGGTGAACCTATATGACCCAGTACAGGTTGCCGAAATGTGTCTAGTCCCGAATGTTGTGATACCAAAAAAGTTTCTTGTTCCTGACTTTATCAAGTACACTAGGACACAATGCCCTGTCACTCACCTAAAATCATACTGTAACAAAATGGCGGAAGTAGTGCATGATGAAAAATTGCTTATGCATTTTTTCCAAGATAGTTTAAGTGGGGCAACTTTGAATTGGTACATGAGACTAGACAACACCAGGATCCGTAGCTGGAAAGATCTTGTAGATGCTTTCATCAAGCAATATAAGTACAACATGGACATTGCTCCTGACAGGACAAGTTTGTCCAACTTGGAGAAGATGAACAGAGAAAACATAAGGGAATATGCGCAGAGATGGAGAGATCTCGCTACATAGGTACATCCCTAGCTTATAGATAAAGAGATGGTGATATTATTCGCCAACATGCTAAGAGCACCCTATTACTAACATGTAATGGGCAGCTCGGCACAACAATTCACAAATGTTGTAGCCATGGCAGAGCGGATAGAGCAGGGAATCCAAAGCGGGAGAATTCCTGCACCTATGGAAAAAATGGCTTTGAAGGCAAAATAAGAATGATCGAGCATTTTGAAGTCGACTACAAGGGTAGGGAAAATCAATTCCAAAACTATCATAACCTTTCATCTGAAATTGCCAACATCAATCTTCAAGCCAAAGATCCATCTAAAAATTTTTTGAAAAAATTTACCAGAAAACCCAATAACAACTACCTCCACTACCATTGCCTTTAAATGAGATGTACAAAAGTTGGTAAGCATTGGGAAACTAGCTCCTAAACCTCAGGCATTTTTACATCCGCCTTACCCCAATTGGTACAAACTCGACCTCACTTGTGAATACCATGCTGGTGCTGCGGGGCATAGCATTCACACTTGTGGTGCCTTCAAGAAGAGGCTCATGCAATTGATTAAAGCGGGGTGGATAACATTCGAAGAAAATCCAAGTCCTGTGCCCAATTAAGCTTCACGAAAATGAGGTACCAAGTGTCTACACCATCAAAGTGACCCCTGCAAAAGCTTATGAAAAAAGAGTGCACATGTATTGGAAGATGAAGTTTGCTTCCATGGTTGCCTTTTGTTTTGATCATGTCCGCATATCACATTCCCATTTTGACTTGTAATGCCACAAGACCTTTTGTTAAACAAGTTTTTCTCTCCAATAAGATCATGTATTTTCTTGTGTTTATGGTGTGCTCTTGCTTTTTGTTTATATAACACAAGCAAACACTATACTCGTTCATCCAAGTTATACATGATCCCATGATTTCATAAAGATTTTTGGCAAATCAAAGTCTAGTATGAAAAGAAATGTCAAATTGATGTTTGTTTAACAAATATGTTCTGGGAATTCAAAGGATTTCATTGAAGGGTGATCTCATACCTGAAAACCCACACAATAAAGCTAAGCTCTTAGCTAAACAAATAATCCAAAAAATCATTTAGCATGGAAAACCAAAGCTTATCGATTCAGAATGCATGTTTTTGAAATGAGGAGAGGCCATATTTGATATGCCTTCACAAAGTCTCAAATATCCCTTGCAGTCCCTATTTGAGCCTAATAATTATTTCTTGATAATTAATCCTGACAAGGATCACACCCTACACTAGGGGGCAAGTGCAAAGATCAAAGAATTTTCAATCACAAAACAGTCCTCAATGACAAGTGATGCCCGAACAAAGCTGGGGCATAAACATAAAAATGGTTTTAGTATACTATAACAAACCAATTCAAAATTTTGGTAGTACTAAAACCCAACATAGAAAGCCCAAAAAAAATATTGGGGGGCATGTCAAGACAAACACCCAAATAAAATACTAGGGGGCATGTCAGGTCATTATGCAAATCAATTATGAGGACCAAAAAGAGTTCTAAGAGTAAGAACTAAGTGATCCTTAGTCTAAGCAAACCCTTAAACACTTTTTGAGCCTACAAATATCTTTTTTCATAGCCAGTAACCTAAGCCTACGTTACAAGCCTGATAAAGCCATTTGTTGCGAAGTCGTGGTCGTACAAATTAATTACCCTAGCTTAAAATAAATCAAACAAGATAGTATAGAGCAAGCAAGGGGTCGATCCCACGAGGACGATTTAGTTCAGATTTTCATGCTATATGTTATGCAATTAGGGGGGGGGGGTTGGAAGTTGTCTAGGCTAGGCTAAAGCAAACTATGCGTAAATTATATAAAACTGAAATTTATCAATAAAGCAAACCTTGGTCGCAAATCAACATCCACCTACAGAAATCAGAACTGATCATGGAAACGACATCAATTTATATTCTGAATATTTATCTCTTCTTAAAATTGGTTCGTTAACGGATCCGCCGTATAACTTACCCTAACTATCAAACAACCACAGTGTCCGCACTAGTAATTTGATTCAATGGCAGCATTAAAATCTAGATAAATTGATCAATTAAGAAACATAATTGTCCGCAATATATGTTTAGTTCGATTGAATGTTCTTCGTAAGATTAATAACATAGATCCGCTACAATTATTAACTTAGTTGCTTCATAAGTTCATATACCACAACTCTGGTTTTGATATCAAACTTAGCAATCGATTGTCTACAATAATAACTTCGAATCCGCTCTTAGCAATTAAATAAACAATCATAGGAAAATAAGCATAGGAGAACAAACATATTCATCATATAAACTGAAAAATTGAGGTGAAAATAGATCTCACAGTTCTTGAAATCTGAAGGTTTTCGTGTCCTTGCAACCAAGCAAAAGAGTCTAGCCTTGCATGTTTATTGAACAACTAAATAAAAAGATGGAAGAAAACATGATTTAGGGTTTGGAGGAGGAAGATTTGTGTTTTCTTTGGTGCCGGCCGTCACTTCCTTGCTCATCTCCTCCTTTATATATGCTTAGAAACCCTAGTGTCTATTTTACAAAATAGTCCTTCCTTAAGTTGGCAGAATTTAGTTGTCCCTTGTAAAATTCATATCTCCTTAATATCACATCTTTTTGAGCTTACATTTTTATAGTTTATAGGTCTTTGAGTCCTGAATCCACGAAAATTGAGTTTGCATCAATCGGACTTCTGTAGCTCGAGATATTGAAGTTGGAATGGACAAAGGTCGATATCGGCAGATTGCAAGATTTGACTTTGAAGGCTGCGATTTCCATAATCTTCCTTATTTTATTTCTTTTTCCTTATCTTTACATAAATTTATGGATGTTAGCTTTTTAATGTCACTGGAATCACTTCATTTCGATCTCTAGAGCTTCCACTCTGCACAAAACACTGACTGAAGGTCAAATCTGTCAATCAGCTCCAATTACCTTCTTTTTGCATCTTTCATCCAAAAATGCCTTCAAAACATAAAACAAATAATATCAAGGTATTTTATACACAAAACATATGCAAAACACTAGGTAAATATGGATGAAACTATCAAATAATATGGTCGCATCAAATACCCCCTCACTTAGCTCTTGCTCGTCCTCAAGAAAGGATAGGTAAGAAAATTTAAATTAAAAATAACCATGACCAATCTCTTAATCTCCCATCAATATCCAAGAATGCAAGCATTATAAATAAGAATACAATCGAGAAGGATAAAGAACATAAATCTTCATGAATTTGTTTACATGCAAACTTCAAAACTCAATTACTCTTCGGGATTTAAAAGAAATCTATGCCATGCCAAAGTGATAGGTCCTCTCATTGATATACACTCCAACACTCATGTGTTTAGGGCTTATGTGTTTAAATCTCTCAAATTCAATCAATGAATATGTTCTACCATAAGCTTGCTCTTTGTAAGATAATATAAGAGGAATTGTATTTTATGATTAACACATTATTTTTCCTTAGTAAAATCCTGTACACATACTGCTATATATATATAGCATTTACATAACGTATCTCATGCTGTGAATTTGAATTGCATTTTAATTTCTAACTGGTCTGGAATTGATTTGTGCTGCAATCACGGGACCTGTTGCCGTTTCAGAGTTAATCTTCTTGATCTTCATTAGCAGCTGCTACGTTATCTATGTTGCCGTTTTAGAGTCAATTTCTTGATCTTCCTCAGCAGCAGCTACGTGATCTTCTACACGCCCCCTCAATCTGGAGGGTAGGTCACGAACATTCAGATTGAATAAAACTTGTTTGAATTTAATTGGTGGCAAGGGTTTCGTAAGGGCATCTGCTAATTGATCTTTGCTGGAGATAAACTTAACCGCGAGCTCTTTGTTGCATACTTTATCGCGAACGAAATGGAAGTCAATTTCAATATGTTTGGTCCGGGCATGAAATTTGGGGTTGGAGGTGAGGTATGTAGCACCAATATTATCACACCACAAGGTGGGGTTGTGCTGTGGTTGTAGGCCAAGTTCAGTAAGAATCGACCGGAACCAAGTGAGTTCAGCAGCAGTATTTGCAAGGGCTTTGTATTCAGCCTCAGTGCTGCTGCGGGCGACTGTGGGTTGTTGTTTGCAGCTCCAAGTGATCAGGTTGGAGCCCATGTAGATGCAGTATGCACCAACTGATCGATGGTCATCTATGTCTGCAGCCCAATCCGAATCAGAAAATGCTTGCAAGGTTAAATCAACACATGCACTGATGTATAAACCAGTGGAGATGGAATGTTTAAGATAACGTAATATACGTTTCACAGCCAGCCAATGAGTGTCCAGTGGGTTGTGCATAAATTTGCTGACTTTGTGGACAGCAAAAGCCAGGTCAGGTCTTGTAAAAGCTAAGTATTGCAAGCTTCCTACAACACTTCGATAAAGGTGCACATCGTCAAATGGAGTGCCTTCAGTAGAATTGAGTCGGCATGTGGATGCCATTGGACTGGTGCAAGGCTTGGCGTGTTCCATTTTTGTTCTCTGAAGTAAGTCAACAATGTATTTATGCTGAGTTAGATAAATTCCATCTGTGCACCAAAGTGCTTCGATGCCCAGAAAATAGTGCAGACTATCGAGATCTTTGACAGCAAAAGAGGCTTTTAGGGCGCTGATAATATTGTGGATGACAGGTGTATTGGAACCAGTGATCAATATGTCATCGACATAGATGAGGATGTAGAGAACATAATTAACTTCCTGCAAAACAAAGAGAGAAGTGTCTGCCTTGCTTTCTTTGAAGCCCAAGGCCTGAAGTTTAGTTGACAGTTTTGAGAACCAAAAGCGAGGAGCTTGTCGTAAACCATAAAGAGACTTGTGGAGTTTACATACATGCTGAGGATATTGAGGATGAATGTAACCTTGTGGCTGAAGCATAAATACAGTTTCATCGAGGTCGCTATGTAAGAACACATTTTGAACATCTAATTGTTTGATTGGCCACTTATATGTTACTGCAAGAGAGATAACTAACCGAATAGTGGCATGCTTTATGACAAGACTGAAGGTTTCTGAAAAATCAATCCCCTCTTGTTGGTGAAACCCCTTTGCCACTAAACGAGCTTTATACCTTTCGATAGTGCCATCTGCTTTCGTTTTGATTTTATAAATCCATTGGCAGCCGACAATATTTGCATGTGCTGGAGGAACAATCAATGACCAAGTCCCATTCTTTAGTAATGCTGAGAATTCAGCATCCATAGCTTCACGCCACTGTGGTGATTTAGATGCTTGAGTGAAAGATGTTGGTTCTGTCTCGGAGGGAACAAAGGTGGATGTTAATGCTTGAGGCAGGGGATATCGCATAAAGTTGTCACTGGACTGACGAGAACTCTTGGACCTTGTGATCATGGAATGAGTGTTCTGAAGAGCTGTGTGTGTAGCATCAGAAAGCACTTGATCCGTAGGAAGAGGATCAGGTGGACCTGTTGATGTGGCTGCTGGAGGTGAAGCTGCCTCTGTTACTGCTGTGGAGGGCCCTGTATTTGTATCTGCAGAAATCAAAACAGAGGAAGCAGGTGGTGTACATGCAGAGAAATGGTTAGGATGCAAATATGGTGGACTGGGATTGACTGGCAGAGTAATGTGTTGAGGAAGAGAAACGGACTGAGAAGGGCAGGGGCTGTCACTTGTCAAGGTGGTTTTTGTTTGGAATAGGGGAAAAATGTTTCATCGAAGACAACATTGCGAGACACAAAAATTTTACTCGTAGAGAGATCAAGACATTTGTACCCTTGATGACAAAGGCTATAGCCAATGAAAATGCACGTTTTAGATCTAAAATTCAATTTGTTTTTGTTGTATGGTCGTAGATTTGGCCAGCAGACACAACCAAACACACGCATAAAACGGTAGTTGGGTATTTTATTATATAGTATTTCGAATGGGGACTTGTGATTCAAAACAGGTGTGGGAAGTCTGTTTATGATATAGGTAGCGGTTTGAAACGCATCTTCCCAATATATCATAGGTAAATTAGAGTGGGCTAACAGACTCAAACCAACTTCGACGATGTGTCGGTGTTTGCGCTCAATAGAACCATTTTGTTGGTGAGTATGAGGACATGCTAGGCGATGATTGATTCCTGTTTGGTGAAAGTAGGTATTTAGACGACGATATTCCCCACCCCAATCAGATTGAATGGCTTTGATTTTCCTATCAAATTGTTTTTCAACATATGTTTGAAAATTTAAGAAGATATTTTCAACATCAGATTTTAGTTTGATAGGAAATAACCAAAGGAATATAGAGTAATCATCAAGAAAGCTAACATAATATTTTGCGTCGCTTGTGGATAGGACAGATGCAGGTCCCCACACATCGGTAAAAATTAAATCTAATGGGTGCAATGAAACAAAATTAGACGTCTTAAACGACAAGGTATGACTTTTGGCCATTTGACATTTAGGGCACACATGACTTGTTTTATTGTTCTCTACGGGAAATGAAAGACTAGTTAAAACTTTATTAATAACAGGAGTGGACGCATGGCCAAGTCTGCGATGCCATTCAGAACGAACACAAGAAAAAGCTTGCGGAAGACTGGATTTGTGAGTGAATTGATAGAGGCCATCATGAAGATAACCTCGATGCAGGACCTTCCCCGAGTAATCCTTCACAAGAAAGTAATACGAGTGAAATTCAAAATAGATATTATTATCAACACAAAATTGGTGTATTGACAGTAAGTTTTTCCGTATTTCAGGAACAAGGAGAACATGATTAAGAACAAAGGTAGACGAGGGAGTGTAAATAATAGAGGACCCAGTTTTGGAGATTTGCAAACCTTGACCATTTCCAATTTGTACATGATCTGCACCATCATAATCTGATTTCTGTAGAGATAAATGAGCAACGTCATTTGTGAAGTGATGAGTGGCCCCTGTATCGGCAGTCCATGTAGAGTCACAGGAATGATTTGATCCATTTTTCACAGCTACCAGTCCATTTTTGATTTGTAGGGGATTTGCATCCTGATACGTTAGATCAAAGCGAAAGTAACATTTCTTAGCAAGATGGCCATGTTTATTACAGATCTGACACACATTTGAGGGTTATCTCTGTTGCCGTTTCAGAGTCAATTTCTTGATCTTCCTCAGCAGCAGCTACGTGATCTTCTACACTCTTCAATCTCATCTCCATTACTAAAATATTACAAACAATGCATGAATCAAAAGGTCTTATTTTCCAGTTGTAATGGGGCTAAGGTTAAGGTGAGGTAAAAGAGACTAAAAGAAATGGTTCAAACCAAAGAAAGTAGAGCATTCTGAAAAATGATATTTCTAATAAGATATTCCATTTAAGCACATCAATTTTCAATCTTTAAGCACCAATGCTTAGCTACTTTCGATTTCAAGCTCGTTTCTATTCTCTTTTTTTTCTTTTCTTCTTTTTTTTTTTTTTTTTGTTCTTCACCTTTGGCAACTTTGCCCATCTTTTCATCAAACATCACTACTTCTTTCTTTTCACATCATTTGCAACCATAATTCCATGAGATATCATAAGTATATGCTCTACTAATCCTTGGCTAGGGGAAAATAGGAAAACATATAAAAAGTTTAAGGCTTATACATGGATAAAGCAAAGAAAAGATAAACAAGCTCAAAAGTTTCTTTACAACGCTTACTATCTAAAGTTTTTTACAAGACTTTAGGCGTAAGCATTGTAAAGAGGGGGGCAATTATCATAACCCAATTTCTGGGTTACTCCTAAAATCCACCCAAAATTAACAAAAATAAAATAAAAGGGGCTGGTGTCGGCAGAAAAATCGTGGAAATTTTGGACGTTTTCGAGAGCCCAGTCGTACCTCTTTTTTTGCCCGGAAATGAAAGAAAATGCAGATTCAATGCTAAATAATTTATTATTGGATAAATCTGTTAAAATTAAGTCTAAAGACATAATTATATTTTTATGGGCCAATTTGATTTAATCGTTGACCAATTTAAAAGTGTAATTATGTTTAGGAATCAATTGAGAGCCCAATTGAAGGATTTAATTAAGCACAAGGGCTTAATTATACTTTAAATGGGTCAAATTAATTTTATTAAGGGCTTAATTGGTGAGAAATTAAGTTTGGAAGCCTAATTTGGGTTAAATTGAGACGATCGGAATTTTCGGTGACGAAACTTTTTGGGTGAAATCAGAAGCCAAAATTGAACAAAAAACATCGTTCTTCCTAGTTTTTCCCATTGAAAAACTCTTTTTTTTCACAACTTATTTATTTAAAATTTAATAAAAAGAAAGAGAAAAGTCGAGGCCATCACTGGAGCCATGCTGCAGCCATGCCTTCAACCCACTCCCTCTACAACACCATACCCTGGACAACATCCCCATGCCCGCACCTTAGCTCATTCGCCTATAAATAGGCAGGAGAAAACAAAGCAAATGGGGGGAGATCATCGAAAAAACTGAGGGGAAAATTTTGAGACAGCGAGGAGAGTTCATGGTAGAACTAGGGAAATAACACCGTGGAACACGAGGGGAAGAAAATACTGAAACTGGGGGGATTTTTGCAAACAATACAAACAGAAAAAAGAGAGATACACAACCGAGAGGGGGGAACGATCAAATTTATAAACAATCACATGAAAACAGAGCACACAACCACTGTTCCTCTTCCTCAGCGCCGGCAGAAGCACGTCGTTCTCTCTCTCTCTCCATAGCTTACAGTCACTGGAAGCTCTCTCTCTCCACACGCCAGTTCCCACGACCACCAAGAACCACGGCAGCCACCATCATCCTCATCAGCAGTTCGATCACCTCCTT
Organism: Salix brachista; assembly: GCA_009078335.1. Classification (NCBI taxonomy): domain Eukaryota; kingdom Viridiplantae; phylum Streptophyta; class Magnoliopsida; order Malpighiales; family Salicaceae; genus Salix; species Salix brachista. The sequence goes on from CM018587.1 coordinate 32,202,715, forward strand.
CACCACGCAGCAGTTAGCCCCCTCGCCTCCCTCGCAAGCCACGCAGCAGCTACCCTTTCTCTCTCCCTGACGGTGTCTCTCTCTCTCTCAACTAGAAGCATCCACAATCACGACAACAAGCCACCATGACCCTCTCTCTCCTTCCTCAGCCCCACACTAGAGGCATCACTTGAAGACAGACCATCTTCTTCTCCATCTCCGGCTAGCAGCAGCGACAGCAGACCAGCCAGCTTCCAGCCTTCATTTCGGCCACCACGGACCATTTTCGACGCTGCCATCACAGGGACAACCACCTCGGCCTCCTTTACCCGGTGGCAGTGGCAGGTGAGCCTTTCGTCGTGGTCGGCCGACCAGCTTGTTACTGTTCACGTAATACGTGAACAATAGGCAGCCCGCCATTTTCAGTTTTTTCTTTCTTTAATTGTTTTTATTCCTTAGGCTGGACTGCTCACGACCCAGCCTAGTTGGGTGGGTCGGGTCCAAACCAAGTCTAGCAGCCCCCTTCGTTGGGTCGGCCCATTTAGTTGGGCCAAGCCCAGACATATTTGTTTTTTTTTTAAATAATAAAAAAATATTTTTTTTTGTGCATACGGCCGAATTCCAAGGTTTTTTACAAGCATATATTCCGTAGAAAATATATGTTGCATTTTCCCTATATTTTGAACGAAAATTGGATGTTGTAACCAATTTATGATTATCCGTTGGAATTTGGCCAAAATATAAAAAAAAAATAACAATTATTTTGTTTTAACTATTGGGGTGTAAAACTACATTGCAAAGTACACCCACGGATAAAAAATGGTTTTTTACTACGGTGAAAAATTACATTGCAAAGTATATCCGTAGATAAAAAAAGAGTTTTCTTTTATTGCGGTGTAAAATTACATTCTAAAGTACACCCATGGACAAAAAATGTTTTTTTGAAAATGCAGTGTTAAAAAAATTAAACTTAGAAAAAAAAACAATCAAACAACAATGCAGCTTGACGTAGGTAGGGTGCACTGGGGGTGAAGCGTCTTTACCTTGCACAACAAGTCCCTTACCCAAGACTCTCGCATACCAATAGGTTCCTAGTGACCTTAATACTAGGTGACGACTCCTAATAATTATAGTCGTAATTTTATGACTATAAAACACCCCTTTCACCGTGCGTCGTTGTCTCCCCAATTCAGGGATAGCGGGGCACGAAGCACAAAATAATCGCCATCGCTACAAACCTCATAACTTACGAGTTGTTCTAGCTCTTCCAGGTTGGAAGGAAGTAATTGATGAAGAACTTGAAGCCCTACACAAAAATCAAACCTGGAAATTGGTTCCATGAACCTTGGACATGCATGTTATTAGTTCCAAATGGGTTCTGAAACCAAAACTCAAAATCAATGGCTCCTTAGACTGTCTTAAAGCACGTGCAATGGAAAAAGGGTATCATCAAGTGAATAATTTGGATTTGTTGTCAAAAGGGTACATCACTGAAACCTTTTCTCTAGTCAACAAACCTGGAACCATTCAAATGATCATCACTACAACTTTTGTTAAAAATATGGCCAATACATCAACTTGATGTAAAAAATGCATTCCTTCATGGCTTACTCTTAGAACATATACATGGAACAACCTTTAGGAATGGTTGACCCTGACCACCCCAGACATGTATACAAGCTTTAAAATGCTCTTCATGGCCTTAAACAGACACCCCGTTCTTGGTTTGATCAGTTTAGTGTTTTTCTTCTTAAATATGGATTCTTTTGTAGCTTAGTCGACCCATCCTTGTTTATTTTTCACTCTAAACTTGGCACACTAATTCTTTTTCTTTATGCAGATGACATACTTCTCACAGGTTTCTTTGCAGCTTTTGTATCCTCCTTCATACATCTCTTAAGCTATGAATTTTCTATGATGGTCTTCATCTGTCTCAATCTCACTATGCCCTTACCATTCTTAAGAAAGCTAACATAGTCAATTGCGATCAACCACTAGATATTGTACATTTTTTGAAAAAAATCTCATCTCCTAGTGTCCCAAGAAACAAAATACTATCTCTAGCTCAAGCACCGAAGCAGAATATCATGCCATGGCAAATACAATTGCTGAACTCACATGGTAGTCCTTTATCCTTGTAGATCTTCGTATTCCATTGGCATCTACCCCGCACATCTACTGTGATAAAGTACTCTTCACATGACAATAAATCCTGTGTTTCATGCTCGAAGTATACACATCGAGTTGGATTACCATTTCATGTGTGAAAGAGTTGCTCTTGGATTACCCATCACTGAACATATCTCCTATACAAAGCAGTAATAAATCTCTTCACCAAACCAATATCCAAAGATGCACTCAAAAACCTTCGAACCAAACTCTACGTTCAACCTCGGCACAGTTTGAGGAAGGGTATTGGCACAACCTATCATCTAGGCATGAATTATAGGAGACAAAGAAGTGACAAAGCTTAGGATAACAATCAAAGCAATAAGATTGCAAACTCCCACAACTCATGCTATAATATTGGAGAGACATTTAAGGATCAACGACAACAACTTTAAACCAAAATGGTAGCTTGACTAGTTAAGGAAATTAATCTCAACAGAGAGTATCTTGGGATATTTCCTAGAATTGCAGAACTCAAGAGATCTAAAAGATAAATCATATCTCGGATTTGATGCTCCCAGTTATAAGAAAATAATTGTAACCCTTTTATTTTAGCTCTTTTAACATCAACCTAGAATATGTTTAAATAGAGGATGTATTCCTCAAAATATACTATTCTGCACATTGGCAGTACAATAGAGATAAGAACAAGGAATTACTTCTTCAAATCTGTGTTCAAGACCTCTCATCTCCAGTTCTTGTAAATCTGTTTTCCCTCTCTACCGTCCCTCTGGCTCTGAAATAGTTAGGTCATTTATAGATGATGATTCATGATTTCTTGTTGAAGAGTCCATTGCAGGCATATTCCTTTCCGTGAAAAAGCCAGGTTGCTTCGGGTCAGGCAATGAATTCTCACTGCCCAGCATCAAAACCACAGATGACATATTTGGCCTGTCTTCCGACTTTTGTTGCACGCATAGCAGACCCACATGAATGCATCTCAGTACATCAGGTGCAGAATAAGGGCGATCTAACATATTTTCAACTAGTTCCAATGCCCTCTCTTCCACCCACAGTTTCCATGCCTGGAAAACAAAAACTTGTTATGAGAAAAAATTATTAACGCATCATTAATCTAACATGTTTGTTTTTCTCCTTACATGTCCAAGAAGATTATGGAAGTGATCTGGGTGGGAAAATCCTCTATTTTTCTCCCCACTTATTATCTCCAAGACTAGAACACCGAACTAAAGACATCAGATTTCAATGAGAAACGCCCATCAACAGCGTACTCAGGAGACATGTATCCACTTCCGAAATGCATTAAAGGAAAAAGTTTAAATGGTGCAGAGATTAAACATTGTAACAAAATAGGTGTTGAGTATACTTACTATGTTCCGACCACTTTATTTGTGTCTGCTTCAGTTTGGTCTCCAAACAGTCTAGCCATTCCGAAATCTGAGATTTTGGGGTTCATATCCTTGTCTTATAATATGTTGCTGGCTTTGAGATCTCTATGGATAATCCTTAGTCTAAGTAGAATCTAAGTAGTTCATGTTAATATTGATCAAAAAGATAATAATACAAATGGCCATGTCTAATGGTAAAATATCTTTTTGCTAAGAAGAAGATGAAATAATAGTAGTGATAATGATGTTGGTTATAATAATGATGAAAATACTACTACTACTACTACTAGAAATAATAATAATAAAAAAAAAAAATAGTGGTGGTGGTGGTTATAGTAATGATTATGATAATGATGATGATAATAATAATGATGTTAGTAGTAGTAATGAATCTATACATAAACATTTATCTCTGATACAACACTTGTAATTTGCGAATGGAGGAATTGATGGCGATGCGACACGAAAAAAATTAATTTTGAAATTTGTGGCATCACTCCAACTGAAAGGAAATTTCACTGAAGTTTCCTTCCTCACTCTATCCACGCATTCTAGAGAGTGCCCTCTCATCTTCTCCAAATTGTATTGGTTAGAATATTGAATAATAAGGTTCAAGAGAGAAACTAGCTCAAGTAATAATCCCCCACTTCCATGGAGGTAGCTCACTTCGCTCATTAGAGATTCTGAACTATATTCTTACAAGATTTTATATTTACACAGCTGCTATGGCATTTGTTAAATGTTATAACTCAAGTGCTGTTCATTGGAGCTTGGAACTGAAGTGCATGTAAATTTAATATCCCATAATTAATAATTAATAATTAATAATAATAGGGGCGTTTATATTCAATTAACATGTATAACACGATGCATTTTTTTTATGCATGTGACCATCGACTATTTAATGAAGAGACAATTCATATTAATAAAAAAGTTTATTGAATAAGATTGAATCATTTATAATATAAGTTGATTAAAATAAAATCTTGATCATCAAATCAAAGAAAAGAATAGAACATAAATCTCACAAACCTGGCCCTCATGTCAAATGTCAATTTGATTTTACGTCAAGCAAGCAGCATAGACCATTATGATAAGACGCAACTTTTTGGTGTTGGCGTGATCAAACTGGATTTATTGTTTCCAAGTGAAGAAATCATGGCAATGATTTGAGTTTCAAATTCTATAAGATTTTGAAATCTCAAGAAAAAGTAGACGTGAGTGGCATGGGCATGGCACGGATGGAGACGGCTAGCTCACAATTCACTCTCTAGAGGTACGGCCACAGATGCGGAAGTTTTTAGAGTTTAAGGACACGATACGTTATTAGGAAACTATATTTATAATTTATTTGTTTTTTTCATTTTTAATATATTATTTTTCTCAAGGAAAATAGTAAGTATTTAAAATAAATTCAAGTATTTAAAATATTGCAAAGATAAACATGTATTAAGTTCGAACAAAAAATAAGGATGTTAAATCCACAATTTGTTTTTTCTTTAGTAATATTCATCAATTTTTATTCATAAAAAAATGTTTTGATATGGTATATTGTAAAAGATTGTTTTCTTAATGATGTACAATACGAAGTCCCCAAGAAGCGTGACATGATGACAGAGTTTGAGATATGCACAAGAGATATTGAATTTTAGTCAGGGCGTGTATTTTTTATAAGAGCCTAGACTAACCGAAGTTTTACTCGCTCACCTGGACTCATAAAGTATACTTTCCGGGAGGTGAGGTTTCCTCGAATCTCAAAAAAAAAAGAATACAAAACAAAAACATTTAACTTTTTTATTTATATTTAATAAAATCAAATTGTAAGGTTAATGCGGAATTGTTAGATGACCAAATACTATGTTTCACAACATAGTTTGAATCAGCTCGGTATACACACCTTGATTAGGTAGTGAGCATGCCAACAACCATCTAGTTTAACATTAGTGACCCTTCCCCCCTTATTTTTTCTTCCCTCCTCAATTTCCATGTTTACCCATTAAAGTTTTTAAACTAGTCTTTCAATTTTTAGTTTTTTCAAATTTGGTCCTTATTTTCTTAACTATTTATTTTATTTTAAATAATTTATAAAATTGATTTTTTTTTAAATTTCACCCTCTTTAATTTTTTTTATCTTTCAAATTTCATCCTAATTTGTTTACTTTCAATTTATTTTTTTATCTTTCTAAATCTCATCCTTGTATTTTTTTTAATATCAAATTTGATCTCTACTTTTTTATCAGAATTTTATTTTACTTTGACAATTTTTATTAAACTATTATTTTTCTCACTTTCATTTTTCAACATTAAATTAATTTGGAATTGAGTTTCTTAATTGAGATAAGGTTTAACATCTTGACAAGATGCAAGTTTTAGGAATTAACCTAAGTTAAATAGGTTCACCTGTGTTGTCTTGTTTTTTTTTCTCTATTTTTTACACATTATTTTTTAGTTTTATACTTCAATATTTATTCAAATGAAGATTGAGCCCTATTGTTTTTAAATTATTCTCTCTCTCTCTCTATATATATATATATATTATTAATTTAAAAACAATCTTAGCTATATCAATTATTTTTATTTATCATTCTTTGTTGAGTTTACTTTGATAAAATTTTAAATTGATATTTTTTTAATGATTTCATCCTTCAATATTAAACTAGTTTAAAATTATTTTTTGATTTTCAATTTTTCCATTCAATGGGTTATACAATAGTTGAGCTTCAAAGTTTTATTCAATTTGCTTTTGTTGATGTTTTTTTAATCTTAATCGTTGTTATTTCCTGATCAAGTATTAATTTAATTAATTAGATGCACATATAAACATTTTGGTTTTTGTATAAGTAATAAAAAAATACATTGAAAAATCCTGTATATTTATTATTTTATTGAAAGAATTATATCTACGATGTGTTGAAATAATTAGCTGTAATATAAATCTTGACAATATTATTGTGTTGTCTCAACGAAAAGAAAAAGGAAAGGAAAAGACCCTCCTGATTGCTTGGGGTAGGATGACAAGTCAAGGTTGTCAAAATCGTGAGTTGACTCGTAAAATCATTTAATTTTACGAGCCAACTCATCAAACCTTGTTAATGCTGGTAGAAAAATCGATTTTAGTCAAACTCGGTCAAACTCGACCAAAATCGGTCAAAATCGTAAAATCGAACCGGATCGGTCCGATTTTACGATTCGGCTGATTCTTCATTTTAAAGCCAAATCAATCACTGATTCACCTCTTATATTTATACACAAAAAAATTTACCTTCTCATTACTTATCCGATGTGGGATAATTGAAGGAAATATTTAAACTTTGCTGCCTCGGCTGAAGAGTGGAGAGTGGAGACTGAAGAGTATTTAACTGGAGAAGAATTGAGGAACAATGGTATTTGTCCGATGTGGGACAAATTGCATTGTCCCACATCGAACAAATTATTTATATATATATAATTTTTTTTAATATATATATTAAAAAAAATTATAAAAAATATATATTATAAAAAATAAAATTGTTGTGTTGATTTTATAAAAAAATAAAAATTATATATATATATATATATATATATATATATATATATATATATATATATATATATCATGGAATCACTCTTGAAAATCAGTAATATTAACTTTAAAATTTATACTTAATTTTTTTATTTTTTACTTTAAATTAAAAAATTTTGATGTTTTTAAATCATTTTCATATCCTGATGTCGAAATAATTTGTTGGAGTTGGAGCTAGTACTAGTACTATCGATGTTGACTGTTGATACCAGTATTAGTACTGATAATCCTTTCAATAATAATATTTTTGATAAATGTATTAAAAATAACGAGAAAAATGACAGACATGAGACTGATTTTAATTTATATAGCATATCATCAAAATATTTATTTTAAATTTGTTAGTTTTTACCTAATGAAATTCTATGGACATAATTGTTTTGTAATGTATTTTTAAATTATTTTGAATTATATATGAGACTTAACTAATGAAGTTTTATGGCCATAATTATGTTGTATTGTATTCAGAAATATTTTACTTACGATTTTATGATTTTTCTACCTACACGATTTTAACTGTGATTTTACGATTTTTGGACGGAAAAATTCAGGTACGATTTTACGATTTTACGATCCGATCTTACGATCCGAGTTTCCGATATAATATTGCCTTGAAGTTGAAACCACTTGAAGTTGGTAGAGGGGATACAAACCTTTCATTTTGGATATAATATTGCCCAATTTAGAGGTGTGTAGCTCTACAATTATTTGTTTGAAGTTGCTAACTCGATTAGCTAAAATTGCCGAAACAAGAATGCTTATGTGCTAAATGATGCGCCATTGATCTTTTATTCATTAAGCTTGAACAACACATCATTTAGGATTATGATTTTGGGATAGGAAAAATTTAATCAAGTGCTTGTTCTTCCAATTGCTTTTGATTGCATCTTTAATTGCATTCCAACTTTTAATTTTATGCAAATGCATCCCTGTCAAATAGAATTGCCAGTACCAAAGTTCAACTTCTTTTTCATTTTAGCATTGGTTTTGAATTTGTGCAATTTGACCTTCAATTGACCAACAAACTTTTATTTCTTCAATTTGACCCTTGATTTGGTCAGTTTCAACCCTACATTCATGCATCTTTTACAGTTTTGTCCTTGGTTTTAGATTTCTACAATCAAGTCCCTAATTGTCAAATAAACTTTATTATTTACTCAATCAAGCTCCTAAATTGATCAAATTAACTGCTAAAAATTACAATTCAACCCTAAACTTTAATTTCTTCCAATGAAAACCTAACTTTACTTCAAAAATCAATATCACATGACAATAAATCCTGCTTTTAATGCTCGAAGTATACACATCGAGTTGAATTACAATTTCGTGCTCGAAAGAGTTGCTCTTGGATTACTCGGTACTGAACATATCTCCTTTACAGAGCTAGTAGTAGATCTCTTCACCAAACCAATGTCCAAAGATGCACTTCGAAACTTTTAAACCGAACTCTGCCTTCAACCTCGGCACAGTTCGAGGGAGGGTATTGGCACAACCCATCACCTAGGCATGAATTATGGGATACAAACTCCCACAACTCATGCTGTAATATTGTAGGGACGTTGAAGGAGCAACGGCAACAACTTCAAACTAGAATGGTAGCTTGACTAGTTAAGGAAATTAATCTCAACATAGAGCATCTTGGGATATTCCATAGAATTGCAGAATTCAATAGAACTCAAAGATAAATCATATCTCGGATTTGGTGCTGCCAGTTATAAGAAAATAATCGTAACCCTTTTATTTTAGCTATTTTAACATCAACCTAGAATATGTTTAAATAGATGATGTATTCCTCAAAATATACTATTCGGCACAATGGCAGTACAGTAGATATAAGAACAAGGAATTACTTCCCTTTTATTTTAGCTATTTTAACATCAACCTAGAATATGTTTAAATAGATGATGTATTCCTCAAAATATACTATTCGGCACAATGGCAGTACAGTAGATATAAGAACAAGGAATTACTTCTACATATTATCTGTGGTCACGACCTCTCATCTCCAGTTCTTTTAAATCTGTTTTTCCTCTCTACCGTCCCTCTGGCACTGAAAGAGTTAGGTCATTTGTAGATGATGATTCGGGATTTCCTGATGAAGAGTCCATTGCAGGCATATTCCTTTCCGTGAAAAAGCCAGGTTGCTTCGGGTCAGGCAATGAATTCTCACTGCCCAGCATCAAAACCACAGATGACATATTTGGTCTGTCTTCCGGCTTTTGTTGCACGCATAGCAGACCCACATGAATGCATCTCAGTACATCAGGTGCAGAATAAGGGCGATCTGACATATTTTCAACTAGTTCCAATGCCCTCTCTTCCACCCACAGTTTCCATGCCTGGAAAACAGAAACTTGTTATGAGAAACAATTATTAATGCATCATTACAGTAACATGTTTGGTTTTCTCCTTACATGTCCAAGAAGATTATGGAAGTGATCCGGGTGGGAAAATCCTCTATTTTTCTCCCCACTTATTATCTCCAAGACTAGAACACCGAAGCTGAAGACGTCAGATTTCAATGAGAAACGCCCATCAACAGCGTACTCAGGAGACATGTATCCACTGCCGAAAAGCATTACAAGAAAAAGTTTAAATGGTGCAGAGATGAAACATTGTAACAAGATAGTTGTTGAGTATACTTACTATGTTCCGACCACTTTATTTGTGTCTGCTTCAGTTTGGTCTCCTCCAAACAGTCTAGCCATTCCGAAATCTGAGATTTTGGGGTTCATATCCTTGTCTAATAATATGTTGCTGGCTTTGAGATCTCTATGGATAATCCTTAGTCTAGAGTCTTGGTGAAGATAAAGCAGTCCTCTTGCTATGCCTCCGATGATGAGGCTACGTCTCTGCCAGTCCAGGAATTTGCTTCTTGTTTTATCTAATCAATTTATCATCAGGTTATGTTATTCTGATGTATAAATGCAGCATCATATATAGAACAAGCAATCTAACTGCATGAAACTCTAACCAGTTCTTGGGGTACGTACCAAAAATAAAATAATCTAAGCTTTTGTTGGGCATGAATTCATAGATCAACATTACTTCATCTCCTTGAATGCAACAGCCAAGAAGTTTAACAAGATTTCTGTGCTGAAGTTTAGCTATCAAGATAACCTCATTCTTACACTCTGTCAATCCTTGCTGTGAACTTTGTGAAAGTCTTTTCACTGCTATTTCCTGCCCATCGACCAGTGTACCCTAGGAATCATTATTTACTGAAGTTAGAACATATCGTAGTTGAAGATCACTCAGCTTAGAAGCACATTTTTATATACCTTATATACCGGCCCGAAACCACCTTGTCCCAACTTGTTGCTGCTCGAAAAGTTATCCGTTGCTTTCACTATGGTGGCCAAATCAAATGATGGTAACTCCATGTCTTCCTGTATTTCTGAATAGCAGAAGATTTTTAGTTGTCAGTAACGATAAACGAACAACTTCTCCTTATCAAAGCTAATTGACTAGCAACATGATCTAACAAATGCTTCCTATGTCGATCATTTTGTTATCGATGACTAACATAAAACTATACAATATTAGTAATCTACCATGGATACTATATATATTAACAAGGTTCATGTTCTGAAATAAGAAGAATTGTCAGCAGAATACACTACCTTGCCTTTTCTGTTTCTTTCGCCATATATAGAAGGTTAGTCCTACCATAAGCAGTCCAGCAAGGACTGTGGAACTGAGAACGATTCCTACAAGCTTCTTCTTACCAGAATTTGTGTTTTCCGTAGTCTTATCTGAAAATCCACAATAAACACAGAAAGGTTATATTTTATTTGTAAATAGGATGAGGGAATGAGGACACGAAATTTGGAAAACATTCTAGGAGCATTCAACTTCCTCATTCAGAAATTATTTTTAGAGAGAGTGAAAAAATAAAATAAAAAACCCTGGAATGAGAATCATGGAAAGAATATTGATAAATACCTGTTTTCGAAGGTGGTGGCATCCTTATGTAGAGGTCTTGGCCCCCAGTACTATACTCTCTCATATCAACCAAGTCACCAAACCAGAGTAAGCAGCCACTGCCTTCTCCTGTTATATTTGGATATGCACATGCGGAGCAATTGCAGTTTTTCAGACACATGTCCTTGCATTCTACTAAACTGATGCTTGTATCATACCATTCTACTAAACTCTTGCTTGTATCATACCAGGAAGAGGAAGTGTCCGGCAACTTAAACCCTGAAAAATTCTGAAAGATGTCATATGCGCAATTCAATGCACTCCTTCTTTTACACCCTTTACTCACATCTGTTAGAGAGTTGGGTTCAAATCCTTCCAGGCAAGTACATTTGTGGGATTGATCGACCATTTTGCAACTCATATATGCACCACATACGGAATAATTGTCACACAGATCTCTTGGTGCCCCATAAATATGTGTCCACGAATTATTTTGAACTGGACGCAGATAGCGTTCCACGAATCCTGACTGAGTCACAATTAACCTCGTCAACCACACTTCCGGATCTGCAAGTTCATTACTATAATCTACATAAGTCTTGTTGAAAATAAATTCAAACTTCAAGAGCTCAGTTGTAGGCAGATCAGGAGTCCCGGTGAAATCTTTTCCATTCCATGAACCCAGCCTAAAGTGCTTCAAAGTTCCATTCCAGACAACTAGCTGTGGAAACCCCTGATGATCTATCCTTAATGAAAATGGGCCTGGACCAGGATCGTCTGCGCTCTTCCAAGATGTCAAGTATCTATCCACACCAGTTACTGAATTCCATTCGATCTTCATTCCTGGTAGAAACGTATCACAAGGATATTCAAAACTCTGCCAAATGAAGCTATTATCCTTCCCATCTTTCACAACTAGATTTCCTGAATTCAATAGCTGCATAACTGGACTCTCAACATTTTTTGCTGTGCTGGTCCTGTTGGACGACCAAATTATGTCATTGTTTCCGTTGATAAGAAGCAAAATTCCTTGCTTGGTGAAATTTAGAAATCCAGAAAGATCCTTAAGCGGAGTTTCTCTATTGGCAACCCACGTAACCTCTTTATGAGCTGACGATTCACCCATGTACCATATTCCCAAAAATCGATTCATTGAGTTTCCTGGGCTAAAAAAACCCAGTTCAAACGTTCGTCCTGCTGAAACTAGAGTCTCGCCATCTTTAATGGATCCATTTGAAGTGATATTGTCCTGTACAGCAGAGGCTACTGATAAAAAGAGTAAGAAGATGTTAGCAAAAAGCATTGTAATGCTAGTATATGATTTAATCAGGCCTGTACGCCTAGCGATCTCCATTATTATCAGGCTTGCAGGGTAGTCGAAATAGCCTTATATGTCATGAGCAGAAGTGCAAGTGGAGGTAGGGAGTAAAAGCTTTACAACTCAATGAAGTTGACCCATTTATCTATTGCACCTACATGAATTTGTTTTTTTTCTTTTTCTTATGAATGAATTAATTTACATCGGACTCTTATCTTTTAATATATATTTTTTGAAGCAAAAAATGAAAAAAAAAAAAGGAGGTGGGAAATCTCATCGATCATTTAGAGATATAAATGCAGCCAAATACAGGTTGGTGATAACGCCTGAAGTAGTCTACTGCCTGCAACTACTACAGGAAAATGAAAGCTCATTGCAATTACTACATGACATGAAATTTGTTAAAAGTATGAATTCGTATATTTCCAGAGTTATTTTTCATTACAATTGAGAATGAACTTATATAGTAATTACAAAACTAAAAAACTACTTTACAACGGCTATATTCTAACGGTCATATTAACGGCTACTTTACAACGGCTATATTTTAACGGCCATATTAACGGCTACTTTACAACGGCTATATTTTTAACACTCCCCCTCAAGATGGAGCGTAGATATTTATCATGCCCATCTTGCTAATAGCGTTATAAAAAATTCTTCCTGAAACTGCCTTTGTGAGGATATCTGCTAACTGATCTTCGGACCGAACAAACGGAAATTGTATAATCTTCCGATCAAGATTTTCTTTGATGAAATGTCGGTCTACTTCGACGTGTTTCGTACGATCATGTTGTACCGGATTGTGGGCAATCTCAATAGCCGCTTTATTATCACAGTGTAGGTTCATAGACATCTCATAATCGATTCCCAAATCCTGCAATACATGTTTTACCCATAATAATTCGCACACACCGTGAGCCATACCTCGAAATTCTGCTTCTGCACTTGATCTAGCGACTACTTTCTGCTTCTTACTTCTCCAAGTGACAAGGTTGCCTTCTACAAATGTAAAGTAACCCGATGTCGATCTCCTATCAGTCTGGTTTCCTGCCCAATCTGAGTCTGTATACCCTTCAATCTCGTGAATATCCCTTTTTGAAAACAATAGTCCTCTTCCTGGTGCACTCTTCAGATACCTTAAAATCCGATATACTGCTTCCATATGTTCTTCTCCTGGTGAATGCATAAACTGACTTACCACACTCACTGCATATGCTATGTCTGGCCTAGTATGTGATAAGTATATTAGTTTTCCAACTAACCGTTGATAACATCCTTTGTCCGCTGGCGTTTGATTTTCTGCTTGTCCCAATTTGTGATTCATTTCCATAGGTGTATCTACCGGTTTGCATGCAAGCATTCCAGTTTCAGCCAATAAATCTAACACATATTTTCGTTGTGATAGACATATCCCCATCTTTGACCTTGAGACCTCAATCCCTAAGAAATACTTCAGTTGTCCGAGATCTTTCATTTCAAATTTCGATGCCAGAAACTGTTGTAGTGCCTTTCTTTCTTCTGGATCATCTCCTGTTAAGACCATATCATCCACATATACTATTAGTGCCGTTACCTTCCCTCCTTTGTGTTTTATAAACAAAGTATGATCTGAATTACTTTGTTTATAGCCAAATTCCTTCATTGTAGACGAGAACCTTCCGAACCAAGCCCGGGGTGACTGTTTAAGACCGTATAATGCCTTCTTTAGTTTGCAAACTTCATTTCTACACGAGGTTTTTTGTTTAGCTCCCGGTGGCAAATCCATATAGACTTCTTCTTCAAGGTCTCCATTTAGGAAAGCATTCTTGACATCAAATTGTTGCAGGACCCAATCTCGATTAACTGCTAAAGATATGAGGATGCGGATAGTATTGATTTTTGCAACTGGGGCAAAAGTCTCTTGATAATCTACCCCATACTTCTGTGTATACCCCTTCGCAACTAGCCTTGCTTTGTACCGGTCAATACTGCCATCTGCCTTGAGTTTTACAGTGAACACCCATCTGCACCCAACTGTCTTCTTCCCTTTTGGTAATGGACACATTTCCCAAGTGTTATTCCTCTGAAGTGCTTCCATTTCTTCGTTCATCGCCTTAGTCCATTTTGGATCTGCTAGTGCATCCTGTAAATTACTAGGAATAGATACAGTGGATAATTGATTAACAGAGAATGCATATGATTTAGACAACCTATGGGAAGACATATAATTACTGATTGGGTATTTAGTCTTGGTATTTGGATCAGGTTCATATTGTTTTCTCGGAACTCCCCTATTCAATCTCTGTGGGTATCTGTTGATCATATTATCTTCTAAGACAGGGATTTCATTTATCTCATTTGGAATAGGATTTAGAGATACCTGAGGGAACTGAGAAGAGATATTCTCGGTTGAATCTTCGATTAATGGTGTAGACATTGGCAGCTCTGAAGACAAAAGGGGGTTGTTGCTTGGGAGATTTTGATCGACATAAACTTCCAAATCTTCATTGTCGTGAGAAGCTACATCAGTTTTCCTTGTTTCCTCAGGTTGACTCTCAACTATTCTTCCATTTTCCTCTAATTCAAATAGATCGTCATTCTCTTCATTGTTTCTCTCCCCCTGAAGAGAAGACCCAGGAACTCCCCCTGGATAATAGGGTTCAGATTCTCGAAAGGATGCATCCAAGGTTACATGTAGCTTTCGATGGTGAGGATCATAGCACCGATATCCTTTCTGAAACGCCGAGTAACCTACAAAAACGCACCGCTTTGCACAAGGATCCAGTTTGCTTCGCAAGACTTTCGGGATGTGGACATATACCGTACAGCCAAACACCCGTGGTTCCAGATTTGGTAGATGAGGAACAGAGAGAAGAGATTCCATTTTCTGTTGAGGAGATTGAAAGTCAATTGCACTTGACGGTGTTCGATTTATTAAGTAAGCAGCTGATTTTACCGCCTCACCCCAATAGTATCTTGGCATATTCATGCCAAATAACGAAGCACGAACAACTTCCATAATCTGCCTATTCTTCCTTTCTGCTAATCCGTTCTGCTGTGGAGTATACGTGCAAGAGGTCTGATGTCGAATTCCATGATGATTTAAAAAATTACCTAACACTTGATCCATGAACTCCATACCATTATCTGATTGAAGTGTACGAATGTGTCGTTGGTATTGGGTCCGCACCATTGCGTGAAATTCCTGAAAAACTGTACCAACTTCACTTTTATTCCGGAGAAGAGATATCCAGGTCATCCGAGTACATTCATCAATAAATGTAACAAAATAGCGGGCATTAGAAAACGACGAAACCTTTGCAGGACCCCAAACATCCGAATGAATGACTGCAAATGGTTCTACACTTTTATGCAAACTCGGCAAATAAGAAATACGGTGACTTTTCGCTAGTTCACAAATTTCACACTGAAAATCCAAAATACTTAAACTTGAAAATAAGTGTGGTTGTAACCTCTTAAGGTACCCAAAGGAAAGATGTCCGAGTCGTCGATGCCACAACCAGACGAGAGCGTGAGCTTGATTCTTCCTTCTGGTCTGATGTGCATGACCCAGCATTGACCCCTCTTTTTCTGTTAATTCCAAGAAATACATGTTGTCCCGTCTAACACCATAACCAAGAATCTTCCGGGTTAGAATGTCCTGAAAAACACAAAACTGAGGCCAAAACGTTACCGTGCACTTAAGAGTAGCAGTAATTTGACTAACTGATAGAAGGTTATATGCAAGAGATGGAACAATAAGAACAGTATCCAGGGTGAGAGAATCATTCAAGTTCACAGATCCTTCTCCGGTAATTGGAGAAGTACTACCATTAGCGGTACAAATAATTGACCGATAGCAAGGTTTTGAGGAATTTAAGTTACCAGGGTCTTTAGTCATATGATCGGATGCACCTGTATCAATAATCCAAGAACAATTCTTAGAAATAACAGAGGCTGCAGAAGTTTTACCAATGATACCTGGATGAACAACGTTCGCCGTAGGTTGTCCTTGTTCTGCTTCCGTAAAATTTACCACATTTGTTCCAATATTTTTACGAGTTGATGCTGATGGTTCTAGGTATTTCTGTTTCGAATGACCCGATTCACCGCAATGAGTACATAACCGCCCACCAGTTTTGAACTCATCCAAATACCTGTGATAATCTCCCTTCATCTTTAAATAGAAACACTTCGAATTACCAGCCTTGGCCACTGGAATCACCTTTGAGTCGAGCACCTTCAAGATCCCGTCACAAATCGAAGACAACTCGGTCTCAATCTTAGCCCTATAGTCACGAGTCACAGACACGTGGTCTTTGTTACCACGACTCCCCTCTTTCTGCTCGATCGAGGAAATAATCCTCCACGAAGCACGTCTAGCACCGATCATGTTTTTGTAAGCCATGGAGAGGAGGTTTCGTTCTTCCATGGTGAGTTCCTTGTTTTCGAGAGAGATAGAGACTTTCTCCATTTAGAGCTTTGTGAAGGGTGTATGGATTTCTGGGATTAATTTTGAGACGAACAAATACGGATCACGAAAAAAAAAATTCGAGATTCGAGAGAGAAAAAAATATGTTTCAAGATAAAAAATTCGAGATTCGCTCTGATACCATGTTAAAAGTATGAATTCGTATATTTCCAGAGTTATTTTTCATTACAATTGAGAATGAACTTATATAGTAATTACAAAACTAAAAAACTACTTTACAACGGCTATATTCTAACGGTCATATTAACGGCTACTTTACAACGGCTATATTTTAACGGCCATATTAACGGCTACTTTACAACGGCTATATTTTTAACAAAATTTCTACAAAATAGATGGAGAATAGGCTTATGTTGACCTATCAGAACCTGGCAGCGTACGTAAATGAAGCATTGATAGGACAGCAATTGCATGGTAGTTAATATTACAGTTGCTATGGTGGGTCGGGGACTTTTGAAACTTCCATTATACTTTAAGTGTTTTTACGTCGTGTTTTAAAAGTGTTTTTGAAAAAATTTAAAAAAAAGTTAAAAAAAAATTAAATTAAACTTTATATGATTATTTTACATTATTTTCATGTGCTAATAAATAAATAAAATATCATTTTGATATATTTTTGAAATCACTATCAAAATCAACTTTAACCACACTCTCAAACATTCATTATGTTTTCATTTAAAAATACATTAAAATGATATATTTTATCATTTTTTAAAAAATATTTTTGATATAAAACATGAAAATAATCTAAAAACATAAAAAAATAATTTCAAATAAAAAATAAAAATATTTTTTATTTTTAAAAAGGTTTTTGAAAATAGTGTCAAATAGTAGTTTAAGATCCTATTTGTTCAATGAATGGACATGTTTTTATGAATTGGAATTGGGTTTTCTAACTGTCAATCCATGTTTAGGTCAGATTATTTATTAAATTTATTTTCGTTTTTTCAAAGAAAAAAAATACAGTCCACATTCGAAATGATGCTTTAATTTAGGCAACATTACTAATTGTTGGTATTTCAAAATCCAAATATAATTGAAGCTCAAAATTATCAATTAAATGATAAACAATTTATCACGTGATTTAAAATACATGCAAGTATTTAATAATTAATGAGAAAATATTTACCTATGTTTTGATTTATACCATTACTGGTTGTTAATTAACTTAAACCAGGTTTTCAACATGAGAGGCAATGCTGGTAGACTAAAATTTATTTATACCATTATCTATTTCATTATATTGGAGTCGGATCGAATCGAATCCATTGAATGTAGATTTGGCTTCAGAGACAGTGAATTTATTACATCCCTTTATAAATATTTTATCATTTTGATACAATAATTTAATTTAATTTATATAATCTTGACAGTACATAACTTTTTCTTTGTATTTATGTCCAATATTGGACACGAAATGTAATAGTTTTGAAGATCAAGAACGAAATTGATAGAATTTATTCAATGGAAAAGGATGTAATTACAACTGATAGGGACTGAATTGCATAAAAATAAAAGTTTCCATACAGTTTGGAGGTAGGCCGGCTCTCCTTGGACTAAGTGACCGGTGGCTCAGTAGCCCTGGAACAGTGGAAGGTGAGGATGAGCATGTTTTCAGTCTAGTCTCAGACCCGTTTTACATTAAGATTGAGATTGATTCTTAAAATATATTTTATTTATAAATATATTGAAATGATATATTTTATATTTTTTAAAAATTATTTTTAATAATATCATATAAAAATTATCTAAACATACCATATTTTTTTAATTTAAAAAAAATAAAAAAATATTTTTTTTAATTTATTTTAAAAACACTTTCAAAACACAATATTAAACAAAAGAAGTTGAAATTCCTATATATTTTATTTGTTTACTAGTTGTGATGTATTTAATGCTTCTTACGAAATGAATCATTAGTATCTGAACAGGTCTACAACTAACTTATTTAAGGGGCTGCACTATCTTAAAAAAATATTGTTATTTTTCTTCTTCTAATTTTATTTATTATTATTTAAGTTATTGAAGATTATGTTTTATTATTTTTTGTGATTTGTTTTATATATGATTAAGTTGATCTTATAATTTGTATTGTGAGTTTGGTGGGTTAATTCAAGTTTTTTTTTTCTTTGATATATTTTTTTAATTTTATTTTTTGATATTTGATTGATTGAGAATTATGCTTCATGATTTATTTTGGTTTGTTTTCTATGAGTTTATTTAGTTTAATGACTCAAGTTGCCAGTTTAGAGGGTTAACCACGTTAACTCAAGTTTTTTTTTTTTAATTATATTTTTTCTATTTCAACATTTATAATTGAGTTGATTATGAATTAGACCTCATAATTTATTTTGGTTTATTTTCTAAGAGGTTATCACAGTCTTATTACTCAGGTCATATATTTTGTAAGTTAACCCTAGTAGAATCACGTGGTTCTATTGTGTCCTATTTTAGATTTTTTTTTTCATTTTCAACCTTTAACAATGAGTTTATTGAAAAAAAGTCTTATAATTTTTTTTATGAGGTTATCACAATTTCATGACTATAATCGTTGATTTGGTAGATTGATCTAAGTTGACTCAAGTTATTTTGTTTGTTTATTATTTTATGAGTTTATCCCGATATATAACTTGGATCAAGAGTTTGATATGTTAACATAGATTAATTTTTTTTGTTATTTTTAATATTTTTTTTCAATTCTATTGTTCAACAATGGATTGGCCAGAAATTGAGTTTCAATAGGGTTTGTTTATTTATTAGAAATATATTAATAATTTCAAAATAGGTTTTAAGAAATTTGATCTCAACCAACAAAATACCACGACGGGTAAACGATATAGTCTGTTATGTGATCTGGCAATAAAGGTAGTTAGTTCATTGATAACTACAATCGACCAATGATAGCACTTTATATGACTCGAATGTGGGGGGTCTCTAATAGCTCATATAGCAACATCAACTATAAAAAATGTCTACAACAAAGATTTTAAGTTCAACTCCTTTAATGCCTCCTACCTACATTCTGAATTAATTGCAAACAAAAAGTAGCTAGTAGTGTTTCAGACATTGACCTGAACACAACTCAACAAGTTGCAAGAAACTTTGAAAGCCTAAAATATTTATTCGAACAAAAACCTGGGATTTAAATGAGGGTTGTGTGGTATTGTGGTTGTTGTTGTGATTGAGGTTAAAAATAAACAATTTCATGAAAAACACTTTTAGCTGCGGTTCATAACTGAAATTAAAGTGTTTGGTTAAAACTGTTGTTGAATTTGAGGTTTAATAAAAAACAGTTTCGTGTATTTGGTTACCATGCTTTTAATATTGTTGTCAACTTGTGAAATTACTTTAAATGACACACACAAACACACAAATATATATATATATATATATTGTTTTTTAAAATATTATAGATTTAATAATCATAATAATAAAATATAATTAATAATTTAAGTAAATTAGAAACAAATAATATAGGTTCAGTCATCTTAACCAAATTTTAAAAAAACTAATCCATAATATTTATTTATTTATTTATTTATTATTATTACTATCATCATTAATACTATTAATGAATCATGTTAGATAATTCAAACATTACAAACAAACCCATTCTCCCATTCATTCCTATACCGCCTGAATTTATGCAATGAATAAATATAAATACAATAATCTTAGCCGTTCCATCACTTTTTATTAGCTATTTTTTCTATACCGGCGTTTCATTCACTTTTTTATGGGACCATACAATATTTTTGTTATGGGGCCATACAATATTTTTGCATTTTAAATCTAAACCAAACACTAAATTAAGAGATTTTTTTCAAACACAGTTTTGCACCACAAACCATATAATCTGGGGTTGGAAGCTCTTATTCATTATAATGATACGTCGGGTCATATCATAAATGTGTCAGCTTCCCATGGCCTTAGAGCTTTGAATATGTTGTATCCTAGTAAATTCTTAGAAAGTGAGTTTCATCATTTGTTTTAAAAAATATTTTATATAAGATTATCATGATTTCATGTTGAATTTGATAGATTAATCGAAATTAACCTTGTCATTTTAATATTGCGTTGTTGTTCCAATAGGGTTTGTTTATTTATTAGAACTGTATTAATAATTTCAAAATAGGTTTCAAAAAATTTAATCTCAACCAACAATATACCACAGCAGGTAAACAATATAGTCTGTTATGTGATCTGGCAATAAAGGTAGTTAGTTCATTGATAACTACAATCGACCAATGATAGCACTTTATATGACTCGAATGTGGGGGTCTCTAAAGGCTCATATAGCAACATCAACTATAAAAAATGTCTACAACAAGGGTTTTAAGTTCAACTCCTTGAATGTCTCTCAACTACATTCTGAATTAATTGCAAACAAAAAGTAGCTAGTAGTGTTTCGAACATTGACCTAAACATAACTCAACAAGTTGCAAGAAACTTTAAAACCCTAAAATATTTATTCGAACAAAAACATGGGATTTAAATGAGAAACTCAAAATAACTCGAGAAAAAAACAAACCTTGTTTCAAACCTAAATAACAAAGCAACATGATACCTCGAAACTTTCAGCAAAACCACCTCAAACATGTAGGGCTGTTTGGTATTGTGGTTGCTGTTGTGATTGAGGTTAAAAAAAACAATTTAATGAAAAGCGCTTTAAGCTGCGGTTCATAACTAAAATTGAAGTGTTTGACTATGGTTGAATTTGAGGTTTAATGAAGAACAATTTCGTGTATTTGGTTACCATGCTTTTAATATTGTTGTGAACTTGTAAAATTACTTTAAATGACACACACGCGCGCGCGCGCACACACACACACACAGATATATATATATATATATATATATATATATATATATATATATATATATATATATATATATATATAAGTTTAGTCATATTAACCAAATTTTAAAAAAACTAACCCATAATATTTATTTATTTATTTATTTATTATTATTATTATTATTACTATCATCATTAATACTATTAATGAATCATGTTAGATAATTCAAACATTACAAATAAACCCATTCTCCCGTTCATTCCTCTACCACCCAAATCTATGCAATAAATAAATATAAATACAATAATCCTAGCCGTTCCATCACTTTTTATTAGCTATTTTTCTATACCGGCGTTTCATTCACTTTTTTTTATGGGACAATACAATATTTCTGCATTTAAAATCTAAATCAAACACTAAATTAAAAGATTTTTTTCAAATACAGTTTGCACCACAAACTATATAGTCGGGTGTTGGAAGCTCTTATTCATCGTAATGATACGTCGGGTCATATCATAAATGTGTCAGCTTCCCATGGCCTTCGAGCTTTGAATATTTAGGATCAAGAGGGAACATTTTGTTGTCATTATTAAATGCCAGCAAAGGTTGGTGGAAGCTCAACCTCAGCCCACTTTCGCGCAAATTATTATTCGGGGAGTTAATATTTCAAAATAAAAGAATACTTTAATGGAAATGGATTATTTCATTAAACAGATATGAAGAACACTAACTGATAGGATTTTAAGGTTGCAGGCCAGCAAACCTCCCAGCCATCGGGCAATGGCAGACCTTGGACAAATTTGGTGAAGGTTTATATATATATATATATATATATAATTTTTCCATAAAAGACTTAACAGGTATTGGGCAACAGAATTTAAAAAAATATATATATTAAAAAGAAAACAAATATAAGATATTTTGTATACGCAATGCATATTCATTTAAATCTTTTAATTACACTCCACTTAATATAGTAATATAGATTATATCATGTGATTTGACAATTTTCCTTAAAAATAAGATGAAGAGCATAAATGAAACATTATTTAATCTATATTTTTATAGGATTTTAAAATAGATTAATCCAATAGTAGAGTCAACATTTTTATTGTATATTCATTAAACACGATGTTGAACATAAAAATAACTTGAATTAATTTTTTTAAGATGAACTTTATTTTGCAAAAATATAAATAATTCATAATAAACATGTAAAAAATACAAGCATTTTATACGTCTATAATAAACAACAAATTTATCAACATCTTGAACCTTTAATTCTGATGAAATTTCTCAAAGCTGGATTCTATGCCATGGATTTCTTTTCTCTCGTTTTGCCATCCTGATTTCTTGGCCTTTGGTAAATACAAGCATCCTAGAAGCTGGAAGGAAGGCCAGCGCACCGTTTTCTTTTTCCAAAATCCATAAGAGGCTCTCATTTGAAGCCCATCAATACATGAGTTCGAACCTTGAGCCCAATATATCCTCTTATGAGGCCCATCTGCATATAATAATTGAGATTAAAATCTTGTTGCTATCGAGATTTCTTGGCTGGCATGAAATCTCTAATATTATGAAACCCCCACCCCCGCCCGGTACGATTGTATAAGCCAGTTTGGACGAAACCATACTGGCCGAAATAAAAATTCTACTATTAGGCCCAAGTGGGCATTTCATCCAAACAGAACTTTCTAACTTCACAAAATTCATATTACAGAGCAGGTTTAACCATAGTTGTAAAATCCGTTCCGGGTATCGTTCCAGTTTTTTGTTTGGAACGGAACGTTCCGGTTTCGGTGCATTCCGGCGTTCCATTCCGGTTTTGTACTGTTCATATTTATTTAATTATATATATGAAAAAAATAAAATATTAATTTAACAAGTATAATTTAAATTCAAGATAAATGAAATTTAAATTATACAATACAAACATAATCTCAAAATTAGAAACATCTTTAAAATTCCAAAATATTATGAAAGTAAAATGTTCTAAAATAAAAGAAAAATACATCAAACATCTTCTACATCATTAATATAAAAACCAAACAAACATAAATAAATATAATTTTTATTTTTTATAAAATCAAAATTGATGCAACAATTTTATTTTTTTATAATATATATTTTTTTATTTTTATTGTTTTGATTTTGGTTTATTTTTTATTTTTTTATAATATATATATTTTTAATTTTAATATATATATATATTACCAAAACACTAAAAGGCGTTGATAAATCCCTGTGCATTCCACTGTGCACTGTCTCACAATCCACTGTGGATTGTGGCAGTGCACAGACGAAAATCGCCTTGGTCATCCGGCGTTTAGTGTATATTTTATGGGGGTATTTTCGGTTTTTGGTTTTTTTTTTTTAATAGCCGCAATGTGCACAGTGCATTGACGCCTCTGACCCCCGAAAACGACAAAACAGAGAACAGTCGCGAGGGGCTCCGGCGGTTTTTCACATTTTTGTGCACAGTGCGCTGACGGTTAAAGCCCCCGAAAAAGACAAAAATTTGCACAGTAAACGGGGGCTGCGGCGTCTTTCCCCCCCCCCCCCGGTATTTTCGTAAATACCAGTGGGGACAGGGTTCTTTGGGTCATTACCCGGGGGGGCAGCTGGCGCGTCGCCTGGCCGCGCCAGCGGCATTCCAGGCGAACGCGCCCGTTAGGCGGCGCGTGCGGAGTCGTACCGGCGTCACAAATTCACTTCCGCCGTGCCAGAAGATGCGCCGGGGTGTCCTCTATCCTCCGTCGCGGCGGATGGTTTTCTCTCCGACGTCGCCTTTCTCTCTCTTTCCGCCTCCAAATTCGGCTCCAGTCCCTAATGTTGGTGTGTAGTTCAGTTTGGTCCCTGTGGTTTTGATTTCGTTTTTATTACTGATTTATTCAAATTAAAGTTTTAGTATTTTCAATTGTGCCCTTCAATTAAAACTTATTATATAAGAAAGTTTTATTTCAGTCCTTATAGTTTTGATTTTGTATTTATGTTTTATTCCTTCAATTATTCCGGTACGGATGTTTTGATTTCTTTGATTTGGTCCTCCAATTGAAATTGCAAAGTTTGATTTCAGTCCCTCTTCTTCTAATTTTTCTCTACAAAGACAGCAATTGTCATTATGTCTTTTTGGTCCTCCAAGTAATTTTTTTTTTAATTTTCTCCTTCAATTAGAATGATTTTTATATATGCCATTTTTCATTTCGGTCCTTATTCTTTTAATTTTTTTTGGATATTAATTCATTTGGTTTGTTTTTATTCTTTGACAATGTTTAAAAATTTAATCCCTTTATATTTGATTTTCATTTCAGCCCTTATACTTTTATTTTTTTCTATTTCTAGAATAATCCCTACTTTTGTCCATGTATATATAAATGTATTTAACACAATAATAATAATCATAATGATAATAATAATAATAATAATAATAATAATAATAATAATAATAATAATTTAATTATTTTTTGTTCTTACTCTTCTGTTTGTTTTTTTCTCCCGATAATTTTATAATAGTTATTTGTTTTGCCGGTAATAGCAATAATACATTTTTGTTTTTGTTCTCTTTTTTTTAGCTTTTGTTAAAATATTTTTAATCTTTCATTTATTTTTGTTTCTTTCATTATTAACATAATAATAATAATAATAATAATAATAATAATAATAATAATAATAATAATAAGAAGAAGAAGAAGAAGAAGAAGAAGAAGAAGAAGAATAAGAATAAGAATTTAATTGTTTTTCTTGCTTGCTCTTTTTTTAATGTTTTTTTCACTCAGGATAATTTGATAATTTTTATTGTTTTGACAGTAATAGCAATAATAGTTTTTTTTTTTTAATCTTTTGTTAAAGTTTGTAGGAAATTTTAAGCCTTTCATTTATTTATTTTTTCTTTCATTATTAACATAATAATAATTATAATAATAATAATAATAATAATAATAATAATAATAATAATAATAATAATAATAATAATAATAATAATCAGCCTTTTGTTGTTATTTTTCCCTCCCGATAATTTGATAATTTGTTTTTTTTCCAGTAATAGCAATGATAATTTTTTTTTTTTTATCTTTTGTGAAAGTTTCTTAGATATTTTTGGTCTTTCATTTATTTTTGTTTTTTTCATTATTAACATAATCATAATAATTATAATAAGAATAATAATAATAGTGATTATTAGTAATATTATAATAATAGTGATTATGTATTCTATTATTATAATAATAGTGATTATTTATTCTTTCACAATAAGAATAATAATAATAATCATTTTTAATTGGTTTTTCTTGCTTACTGTTTGGTTCATGTTTTTCATTTTTTTCCCTCGGTATAATTTAATAATTTTTATTATTTTTATTCTAGCGGCAATAATAATTTTAGATGTTAGGACTCCGATGTTGCTATTGTTAAAATATTTTAAATTAATATTGCTTTCTTTTCCCTTTGTTTTTTTTTATTTGCTCTTTCTATTAATTGATTTGTATAATTTTATTATCTGCACAATAATGATTTCAGTAAGTTTTTTTTTCTTATTCAAATATGTTGCTCTTTTTTCTAATGTTAGTGCGCGCTCTTTTGTTATCGTTTATGACGCAATACCTATATTCTAAAAGATGTAATCTATGCTTATGTGACAAACTCAACTCAAAATTTACAACATTTTATCTTTGAATCTATAATTTTTATTTACTTATATCATATAAATTTATCATTGTAGATTTAATTATGTTAAATTATATACAAAAAAATACCCGCGGCAACGCGCGGGCAAGTTGCTAGTATATATATATAGCATGTAGTCATGTAGAGTTGTAGACATGTACAGCCGAAGTGGACAACCAAAGCCGAATTCTCAAATCTCAATTCCCATATCCTCCCAGTATCCCACATCGATGAAATCAGCAAAGGAGTATTACCCCGTGGCTTTAAAGTTTATCCCACATCGAACAATAACATTTCAAGGCAAGTAATTGCTTCTATAAAAGTCAATCAACTTGACTTACAAAGTTACAAAATATCAGCTCACTTCAAAAGATGTCAGTGACATCTGACGTGTGCAAGTTAAAAAGTTAAATGATTTTTTTATGTAGCCGGAACGGAACGTCAGGTACGGAACCGGGGCGTTCCGGCCAGAATTCGGCCGGATTTTCCGGAACTGGCTAGGATTTTGACCGGGACAAAAACGTCGCCGTTTTGTCCCGGATTTTGCATTGGAACGGGCCGTTCCAGCCGGAACGGAACGGGATCAATAACTTTGGGTTCAACTCCTATTTCATCTTTGTATTTTTTTTATTATTATTGAATGCTCCCTGCTCTTTTTTATATTTTTATATTGATTAAATCCCTCTTCTCTTTTTTTTTTTTTTGTATTAGAACATAAAAAGTTAAAAATAGGTCAATATGACATCTTCTTGTCATAATATCAAGCTAGATGCTTGACAACTATTCTTTTGTGAAATAATTTTAAGATTTGGCATCACTTTGGTATTTTCTTTTGCATGAGCATCCTTCAAATATTATTTATTAGGATTGCACTATCTACATCACAAGTCATAAGCATTTATGACTCATGGATGCCTCGTACTAACACCACTCATGCTGTTGAAGCTGAGTCCCAACCATTATCACCACCATTCTCAAGTCCCCTGCCTGCTATACCATTACTCACATTTGTCTCTAGCATTATTATAGGCTCTTCCTGATCAAACCAACATAAAAGTCAACAACTCATGACTCTACCCGTGTATGATGTATTGCCATCCTTCACCAACGAACCCTCACAAATTGAGTTTTCACAATTTTCTGACCAAGAACCATCTGACTTGAAGGCTGCAATGCATGAGCAGTCCTTCCACACATCTCACGACAACATCGAACCCAATCCACTATCTAACCAAACTCTGCCTTCAACCTTGGCACAGTTTGAGGGAGGGTATTGGTGCACAACCCAACATCTAGGCATGAATCATAGGAGACAAATAAGTGACAAAGTTGAGGATAACAATCAAAGCAATAAGATTGCAAACTCCCACAACTCATGCTATAATATTGGAGAAACATTGAAGGATCAACGACAATAACTCCAAACCAGAATGGTAGCTTGACTAGTTAAGGAAATTAATCTTAACAAAGAGTATCTTGGGATATTTCCTAGAATTGCAGAACTCAAGAGATCTCAAAGATAAATTATATCTCGGATTTGGTGCTGCGAGTTATAAGAAAATAATTGTAAGAGCAAGTCTAATGGCAAGAGTCATTTTGGAGAGCCGAATCATAAAATGGCTCTTTGAATAGTGTGTAAATGACTTTTGAATTGATGTGCTCTCCAATGATAAGAGCCATTTTATAGAACCATTTTTTTTATCTTATTTTAAATAAAGTTCAATTATTTTGTATATAGTTTAATTATACAATTAATAGGAGTAAGTTATATAATTAAATAATTGCTTTTGAGAAACCCGCTAACAATAAAATTATTATTTTTATTTATATTTAAATAAAAATAAATAAATAAATAAATTTAATTATAATTAAAAGATTCACAATATTTAAGTAACTTATTGTCTTCGAGTGTTAGAAAAAGTTAAATTTTTATTAACACATTAACAAATAACCAATAAGTTCTTACATAATTAATTAACATACATTCCATTACAAATAATTCAATCAAATTAATTACAAATTAGTACTCCTTTTTTCCATAATTTCCAACTTTTTCTCTTCAAAATACGCTGCAAAAATTAGATCCAATGTAGAAGTATACATCATCATAATCTCCATTTCTTGTTTCTCTTGCCTTTGTTTAATCAATAGAGCTTGTTGCTCTAACATAATTTTTCTGTCTTGTCTTTTTTCTACCTCAATTTCAACAAACGTATCCTTCAATTGTTGTAAGATATTTGTTACACTTGTCTCCCCAACTTTCTCTTTTTCTTGTCTGTGTTTAAGTCGTTTCTTTGCAGCTTTCTAACTAATTGGTCTATTTTGGTAAATAAATGCGTCACTATCTTCTCTTAAACTAACAAAATCAGCGGTTGATGGATTTGAAGAAGCTGAACTTGCATTTCCATAATTTTTTTGTTTCTTGTTTGACTTCTGATGAAGACATGCATGTTCAAATTGCCATTTGGATTCTTTTTTTAAGATGATCCAACAATGTTCCAGTTGACATCGTTTGCCAATGACTGAAGCATACATTTTTCGAGCATCATTAATTTGGTAAAATCAAATTCAATAAATGAAACTTTGTTATGTAATAAATATGTTAAACAAATTATTTAATGTGGAAATGTTAAAAAAAAAACATTACCCTTGATTCTTCAGTCATTCCACTTTGTTGACGGTTTTCAATTTGGGTAACAAAACCAAGAATTTTTCCAACTTCTCTATTTATTTCTTGCCATCTATTTGAGATGCTTATTTGAGAACGATTATTAAAATTTTCTCCATTCTCGACAAAGTACGCATGTACTTGAGCCCAAAATTGTCTTGTTTGTTGATAAACTCCTATGATTGGATCTTTGCTAGATGCAGATACAAGTAAACAATCTTCTTTCGGCGAGAAGTTCTTGCTTCTTTGTGATTTTTTAGTTGTGTGAACATTAGAATCACTTTGTTGAGAAACAATCTGTTCAGACTCACTTATAAGAAAGTTAGTGAATGAGTTTGGCAAATTTGAGTCCATCTGCACAAAAAATAAATTGTGTTATTGCTCCATGTGACATTCTATCTAACTTAAATTCTATTACAGTATTAAAAAAACTTATAAAAACATCTATTTACGAATAAAAACACAACAATTGTAAACACAAAATTTAAACAGTTTATAAATCTAACTGTAAATTTAAAACATGTAATTAAGCTAATTAATCAAAAAATTTGTAATTTATCAATTTCGCATAATTATCTCGGCTCCCTCCCTCTCCCATGGCCATGGCGATCTCGGCTCCCTCTCCCATGACTCCCCCCTCTCACTCTGCTCTCCCCCCCTCATCTCCCTCGGCTCCCTCTCCCATGGCGCTCCCCCCCCTCTCACTCTGCTCTTTCCCCCCCTCTCCATTGGCTCCCTCTCACTCTCCTCTCTGCTCCCTCCCCCCTCTCCCTTGGCTCCCTCTCACCTCACCCTCCTCTCTGCTCCCTCCCCCCCTCTCCCTTGGCCTTGTTCTCATTTTTGATCTTTGCCACAAATCCATTGCTGAAGAAGAAATCAAAGCTTCAGCTCTCATTTTTTTGTTGAAGTTTCTATTACATGGGTTCTTGGTTTTGATCAACAAACCTACTTGTACAAAAAAAAAATAGATTAAGTTTAGAAAACAAACCGAAGATGTAGTGGGCAGAAGGTTTGTAGTTGACAGGAACCGAAGATGCAGTCTTCTCCGTTGGATTTTGATGAAGGTATTTGCTGTGTTTTTTCTTGTTCGATTGGTTGGAAAATATTGCTCTTTACTGTGTTTTTTGAATTGTTTCAATTGGTGTTGCTGTGTTTTTTGAATTGTTTCAATTGGTGTTGCTGTGTTGATTGGTTGTTGTTGGATGCTGCTGTGTGTTTTAATTTGGATAATGCAACGGTAAAATTACAACGATCATATTTTATTTTTGACTCTGCAGATGAAAGCTGTGGGAATGGCTCTGGATGATAGAGAAGCCATTTTGGCTGTCCATTTAGCTCCCCCGTTAAAGACGTAAAAATAACAAATACAACCAAATTTTTTAAAATTTGGCTTTGGCTGCACTGATACCTCTCTTTGTTGGACTTGCCCTAACCCCTTTATTTTAGCTCTTTGAACATCAACCCAGAATATGTTTAAATAGAGGATGTATTCCTAAGAATATACTATTTTGCACATTGGCAGTACAGTAGAGATAAGAACAAGGAATTACTTCTTCAAATCTGTGTTCAAGACCTCTCATCTCCAGTTCTTGTAAATCTGTTTTCCTTCTCTACCGTCCCTCTGGCTCTGAAATAGTTAGGTCATTTATAGATAATGATTCATGATTTCCTGTTGAAGAGTCCAATGCATGCATATTCCTTTCCGTGAAAAAGCCAGGTTGCTTCGGGTCAGGCAATGAATTCTCACTGCCCAGCATCAAAACCACAGATGACATATTTGGTCTGTCTCCCGGCTTTTGTTGCACGCATAACAGACCCACATGAATGCATCTCAGTACATCAGGAACAGAATAAGGGCGATCAGACATATTTTCAACTAGTTCCAATGCCCTCTCTTCCACCCACAGTTTCCATGCCTGGAAAACAGAAACTTGTTATGAGAAACAATTATTAATGCATCATTAATCTAACATGTTTGTTTTTCTCCTTACATGTCCAAGAAGATTATGGAAATGATCCGGGTGGGAAAATCCTCTATTTTTCGCCCCACTTATTATCTCCAAGACTAGAACACCGAAGCTGAAGACGTCAGATTTCAATGAGAAACGCCCATCAACAGCGTACTCAGGAGACATGTATCCACTGCCGAAAAGCATTATAAGAAAATGTTTAAATGGTGCAGATATTAAACATTGTAACAAAATAGGTGTGGAGTATACTTACTATGTTCCGACCACTTTATTTGTGTCTGCTTCAGTTTGGTCTCCTCCAAACAGTCTAGCCATTCCGAAATCTGAGATTTTGGGGTTCATATCCTTGTCTAATAATATGTTGCTGGCTTTGAGATCTCTATGGATAATCCTTAGTCTAGAGTCTTGGTGAAGATAAAGCAGTCCTCTTGCTATGCCTCCGATGATGAGGCTACGTCTCTGCCAGTCCAGGAATTTGCTTCTTGTTTTATCTAATCAATTTATCATCAGGTTATGTTATTCTGATGTATAAATGCAGCATAATATATAGAAGAAGCAATCTAACTGCATGAAACTCTAACCAGTTCTTGGGGTACATACCGAAAATAAAATAATCTAAGCTTTTGTTGGGCATGAATTCATAGATCAACATTACTTCATCTCCTTGAATGCAACAGCCAAGAAGTTTAACAAGATTTCTGTGCTGAAGTTTAGCTATCAAGATAACCTCATTCTTACATTCTGTCAATCCTTGCCGTGAACTTTGTGAAAGTCTTTTCACTGCTATTTCCTGCCCATCGACCAGTGTACCCTAGGAATCATTATTTACTGAAGTTAGAACATATCGTAGCTGAAGATCACTCAGCTCAGAAGCACATTTTTATATACCTTATATACCGGCCCGAAACCACCTTGTCCCAACTTGTTGTTGCTCGAAAAGTTATCCGTTGCTTTCACTATGGTGGGCAAATCAAATGATGGTAACTCCATGTCTTCCTGTATTTCTGAATAGCAGAAGATTTTCAGTTGTCAGTAACGATAAACGAACAGCTTCTCCTTATCAAAGCTAATTGACTAGCAACATGATCTAACAAATGCTTCCTATGTCGATAATTTTGTTATTGATGACTAACATAAAACTATACAATATTAGTAATCTACCATGGATACTATATATATTAACAAGGTTCATGTTCTGAAATAAGAAGAATTGTCAGCAGAATACACTACCTTGCCTTTTCTGTTTCTTTCTCCATATATAGAAGGTTAGTCCTACCATAAGCAGTCCAGCAAGGACTGTGGAACTGAGGACGATTCCTACAAGTTTCTTCTTACCAGAATTTGTGTTTTCTGAAAAACCACAATAAACACAGAAAGGTTATTTTAATTAGTGAATAGAATGAGGGAATGAGGACACGAAGTTTGGAAAACATTCTAGGAGCATTCAACTTCCTCATTCAGAAATTGTTTTTAGAGAGAGAGTGAAAAAATAAAATAAAAAACACTGGAATGAGTATCATGGAAAGAATATTGATGAATACCTTCTTTCGAAGGTGGTGGCATCCTTATGTAGAGGTCTTGGCCCCCAGTACTAAACTCTCTCATATCAACCAAGTCAGCAAACCAGAGTAAGCAGCCACTGCCTTCTCCTGTGATATTTGAATTTGCATATGCGGAGCAAGCGCAGTTTTTGAGACACGTGTTCTTGCATTCTACTAAACTCATGCTTGTATCATACAAGGAATAGGAAGTGTCCGGCAACTTCAACCCTGAATAATTCTGAAAGATGTCATATGTGCAATTCAATGCACTCCTTCTAGTACACCCTTTACTCCAATCTGTTAGAGAGTTGGGTTCAAATCCTTCCAGGCAAGTACATTTGTGGGATTGATCGAGCATTTTGCAAATCATATATGCACCACATACTGAATAATTGTCACACAGATCTCTTGGTGCCCCATATATTTTTCTCCAACCATTATTTTGATCTACACGTATAAAGCGTTCCACGAATCCTGATTGAGTCACAATTAACCTCGTCAAAAACTCAGATGAATTCGGAATTTCATAACTATAATCTACATAAGGCTTGTTGTAAATAAATTCAAACTTCAAGAACTGATATGTAGGCAGATCAGGAGTGCCGGTGAATTCTTTTCCGTTCCATGAACCCAGCCTATAGTGCTTCAAAGTTCCATTCCTGACAACTAGCTGTGGAAACCCCTGGTGATCTATCCCTAATGAAAATGGGCCTGGACCAGGATCGTCTGCGCTCTTCCAAGATGTCAAGTGTGTATCCACACCAGTTTCTGAACTCCATTTGATCTTCATTCCTGGTAGAAACGTATCACAAGGATATTCAAAACTCTGCCAAATGAAGCTATTATCCTTCCCATCTTTCACAACTAGATTTCCTGATTTCAATAGCTGCATAACTGGACTCTCAACATTTTTTGTTGTCTTGGACGACCAAATTATGTGATTGTTTCCGTTGATAAGATGCAAAACTCCTTGCTGGGTGAAATTTAGAAATCCAGAACGATCCTTAAGCGGAGTTTCTCTATTGGCAACCCACGTAACCTCTTTATGAGCTGACAATTCATCCATGTACCATATTCCCAAAAATCGAT
Organism: Salix brachista; assembly: GCA_009078335.1. Taxonomy (NCBI): domain Eukaryota; kingdom Viridiplantae; phylum Streptophyta; class Magnoliopsida; order Malpighiales; family Salicaceae; genus Salix; species Salix brachista. The sequence goes on from CM018587.1 coordinate 32,236,219, forward strand.
TCATTGAGTTTCCTGGGCTAAAAAAACCCAGTTCAAAAGTTCTTCCTTCTGAAACTAGAGTCTCGCCATCTTTAATGGATCCATTTGAAGTGATATTGCCTTGTACAGCAGAGGCTACTGATAAAAAGAGTAAGAAGATGTTAACCACAAGCATTGTAATGCTAGTAAATGATTTAATCAGGCCTGTACGCATAGCGATCTGCATCATTATCAAGCTTGTAGAGTAGTGGAAATTGTTGAAAATCCTGATGCTTTAAACAAGTACTGTTAAGATCAATACTTGAATATATGGAAGAAAACCTGAGAACCGCTACTGTAGAGATCAAAATCTGCAGATAGCAGAATTTCCAGAAAATGTGAAGAACAAAAGAACTCTGTGTTTTTGTATTGAAAGAACGTGAACATGGGCAGAATATTTTCTTATGGTTACTGCCATCCCATTATCTTTATTTATAGGTAAAATATTACAAAGAGAAGAGATTAATTCGGTTACACACTTTGTTCTAACAATGTTGACTTAAAAACTGTAACTAACTAATTAAGCTGACTTTAATGGACTAGAACTAACAACTACTAATTGAAACATTTAATCAAACTAAACATACTACAGTTAAGTACATAGTCTTCAATCTTCAATTCTTTAGCTTTCCATTTCCTGTCAACTTGCAGTCCTGGAATAAGTCTTCAGCTTCAATAGAAATAGCCTTATATGTCATGAGCAGAAGTGCAAGTGGGGGTAGGGAGTAAAAGCCTTACAACTCACTGAAGTTGACCTATATATCTATTGCACCTACATGAATTTTTTTTCTCTTATTAATGAATTGATTTATCTATCAATGGAGAAAGAATAGAAGTCTATCATATAAGTTTTACCATTTCACTACTTCAAACAGGAACTCTAACTTGTTGTTCAACTCTAAATTTTAAGACAAACTTTATTAAATATGCTAGGATTGATAAAGTATATGTTTTTAATATCTCTCAAGAAAAGATTTAAAAGAATTAGCGTCACTTAATTATGTGTGTGTGGAATTTTTACTCTTTATGGTTTAAGAGATCCTAAATAATATGGATTTGTCATGTATTCACACCCAATATATTTGGTTCAATCATTAAGTCTTAGGTTCTATGGGCTTGCTATATTCAGCTATCATCTAAACTCAAGGTAACATAAGTCTAATATGCTATCATATTCAATATATTTAGGTTTAGTTAACTGCAATTAAGATAAAATAGATCTAATATATTGTCATATCAAATATATTTGGATTCAGATATCAAATAAACCTAAGATAATATGATTTTAGAGTGTTATCAGACCAAATGTATTTGAGTTCAATCATTAGCTGAACTCAAGTAAACATGAGCCTGACATATAACTAGATCCAATATATTTAGATTCAATCATCAATTAAATCCAAAATGACTATGAGTTTGATAAATAATCTTATATCAAGTCTATTTTATCCTTTATGTCAAAACTAATAATCTCTCTACCTTCATAGATATATTAAAGATCTCTTAAGAAACCTTTCACACTTGTCATCTTATTAATGACATGTAAGAGATATTTAACTCTGGTTAATATCACAAAAAAACATATGATTTTTTGGTCTTTTCATTTTCTATAAATAATAAGGTTTGTGGGGATAAATATATACCACATAAACCATCTCGATAAATGTTATGAACTTTTTATCTCTTAATATAAATTTATATAAATTTCAGAGCATTTATTAATCATTCTATAAATTCAAGAACATCTTTGTTTCTTGAATTTAAAGCTATCTTCAATTATTTATATTTTTTTCTATAAATATAATGATTTTAGCATTGAATAGTCTTTAAATCTCTTTGATTGAGACTATTGTTGTAGATTCTCAAGTTCTTACTAGTAACATGAAATTTCTTAGTCTAACAAGAAAAAAAAAATCAATTATGTAAATATATAGATTAATTCTTATTTGAAATACTAAATCACCTATTATTTATATATTTTAGATTTTAAAACATCATCAGGACGTGATTGAGAGTACTTGGAGAGGGATGAATAGATCCTCTCAAGTGCATTTGTGTCCTCTAAGAAGCTTTAATTCTTCAATATACCCACTTAGACAAACTACAAGCCCTCTTGAAACTCCTACCAGAACAATTTATAGAAGAAATTCTTAATTCATTTGATATAACTCCAATTAGTGACTTTAAACTCGTTCTTTTAAAGCAGGAGCTTGATAGAGCAGACTACTTGAAGTTTTAAAGCTCAAGGTAAGTCTTGCATTTTCCTCACACATGTTATGAGGATGTTTGTCGCTACGTTTCAAAAATTTTTTTGTAAAAAATGAATTTTTTTTTTTAATTTATTTTAGAGTTTTTTTGTGTTTTAGATAATTTTCATGTGCTGATGTCAAAAATAATTTTTAAAAATAAAAAAATATATTTTTGATGTATTTTTGAATAAAAAATACTTTTAAAATCAGCCGCAACCACATTCCCAAACAAGACTATATCAAAACTGAAGTAGCCAAAGCTTGAAAAGATGGCATTGCATGGATCTCTCAGAAGTTAACAACTTCTATTTGATTTCACGTAATGAGAGTATATCCTTCCATTGATGTACATTCCTAAAACCTATTTATGTAGCGAGGGTCTAGCAGAGCTTCTTATTTCACTTAGTCTTCTGTATTCACATGCTTCCACATTTATGCTACAACCAAAGACTTTGTAGAGTTGGCTCTGTAACTGCTGAGAATGACATGAAATTTCAGTATGCATTGCTACTTCTCCTACGTACTACTCTAAAACTTGCACAAGCAGACTGTTCATGGCTAATATCAGCTGTGTGCTATTGCATTCTCGCTATTCAGTTCTCTTAATGATTAAGGAAATAAATACTTTTAAGATTGTTGATTGGGTTGGGGAAATGATCGTAGACCAGGGCTTACAGGTTTTATACGTCGGACTCATATCGCTTAGCAGAGTGAATTTCCTGCATTAATTTGGTGCTTGAAAGAGGATGGCTGTTTACCATATATATATTTTTTGAAGCAAAAAATGGAAAAAAGGAGGAGGTGGGAAATCTCATCAGTCATTTAAAGATATAAATGCAGCCAAGTATAGGTTGGTGATAATGCTTGAAGTATGTAGTCTACTGCCTGCAACTACAACAGGAAAATGAAAGCTCATTGCAATTACTACGACATGAAATCTCTACAAAACAGATGGAGAATGGGCTTCTGTTGAGCTAGCAGAAGCTGGCAGCGTACGTAAATGAAGCATTGATAGGACAGCAATTGCATGGTAGATAATATTACAGTAGCTATGGTGGGCCGGGGACTTTTAAACCTTCCATTAAAAGTGTTTATTTTATAAAAAAAAATCATTTTTTTATTTAATTTTATATTTTACTTTAAATTAATTTTTTTTTTGTATTTTTAAATTATTTTCATATGCTGATACTAAAAATAATTTTTAAAAAATAAAAATAAAATATTATTTTGATATATTTCTGAATGAAAAACACTTTCAGAAGCAACTTTAAGCATACTCTCAAACATTCATTATGTTTTCATTCAAAAATATATTTATTTTTTTTTTAAAAAAAAATAATTTTACATACAACATGAAAATAATCTAAAAAAATATATAAAAATTAATTTAAAATAAAAAATAAAAATATTTTTTATTTGTTTTTTAATGTCAAATAGTACCTTAAGATCCGATTTGTTTAATGAATGGACATGTTTTTATGATTTCGAATTGGGTTTTCTAACTGTCGATCCATGTTTAGGTCAGATTATCCATTAAATTTATTTTTGTTTTTTCAAAGAAAAAAAATACCGTCCACATTCGAAATGATGTTTTAATTCAGGCAACATTACTAATTGTTTATTGTTATTTCAAAATCCAAATATAATTGAAGCTCAAAATTCTCAATTAAATGATAAACAATTTATAACGTGATTTAAAATACATGTAAGTATTTAATAATTCATTGTGATACAATAATTTTATTTTATTTATATAATCTTGACAGTACATAACTTTTTCTTTGTATTTATGTCTAGAGTGTCCAATATTGGACCCGAAATGTAATAGTTTTGAAGATTAAGAACGAAATTGATAGAATTTATTCAGTGGAAGGATGTAATTACAACTGATAGGGACTGAATTGCATAAAAATAAACGTTTCTATACAGTTTGGAGGTAGGCCGGCTCTCCTTGGACTAAGTGACCGGTGGCTCAGTGACCCTGGAAGGGTGGGAGTCAGGATGGGCATGTTTTCAGTCTGGTCTCAGACCTGTTTTACATTATGATTCTGATTACTTTTCAAAATATATTTTATTTATAAATATATCAAAAAAAAAAAAAAAAATTGTTTTTAAAAAATTATTTTTGATATTAGTATATTAAATTTATCTAAAAACACCATATTTTAATTTAAAACAAAGAATAAATTTTTTTTTTTCAAAAAAACTTTTAAAAAACAATGATAAATAGGAGAAGTTGAAATTTCTATAAATTTTATTTGCTTACCAGTTGTGATGTATTTAATGCATCTTATGAAATGAATCGTTCGTATCTGATCAGGTCTACCAACAAGGATTATACCAACAACTAACTTATTAAAGGGGTTGCACTATCTTAATTTTTCTTCTTCTAATTTTATGTTTTAATATTTAATTTATTGAAGATTATGTTTTATTATTTATTGTGATTTTTTTTATATATGATTAAGTTGATCTTATAATTTGTAATGTGAGTTTGGTGGGTTGATTCAAGTTTTTTTTTTAATTAATATATTTTTTAAATTTTATCTTTCAATATTTGATTAATTGAGAATTATGTTTCATGATTTATTTTGGTTTGTTTTTTATGAGTTTATTTAGTTTAATGACTCGAGTTGCTAGTTTAGAGGGTTAACCAAGTTAACTCAATTTTTTTTTTTAATTGTATTTTTTCTATTTCAACATTTATCATTTTAGATTATTTTGTAAGTTTAATTGTATTTTTTCTATTTCAATATCTAGTCTTATTACTCAGGTCACATATTTTGTAAGTTAACCCTAGTAGAATCACATAGTTTTATTGTGTTCTATTTTAGATTTTTTTTCTTTTTCAACCGTTAACAATGAGTTTAATGAAAAATGAGATTTATAATTTGTTTTTTATGGGGTTATCACAATTTCATAACCATGATCGTTGATTTGATAAATTAATCTGAGTTGACTCAAGTTATTTTGTTTGTTTACTTTTTATGAGTTTATCCTAATCTCATGAATTGGATCAAGATTTTGATATGTTAACCTAAATTAATTTTTTTTTTTTTTTCAATTCTATTATTCAACAATGGATTGGTCAGAAATTGAGTTTCATCACTTGTTTAAAAAAAAGTATTTTATATAAGGTTATCATGATTTAATGTTGAATTTGACAGATTCATCCGAATCAACTTTGATCAATCTAATATATTGTCATTTTAATATTGCGTTGTTATTCCAATACGATTTGTTTATTTATTAGAAATATATTAATAATTTCAAAATATTTTTTAATTTTTTTATCTCAGCCAACAAAATGCCACGACGGATAAACGATGTAGATTGTTATCTGATCTGGCAATAAAGCTAGTTAGTTCATTGATAACTACAATCGACCAATGATAACACTTTATATGACTCGAATGTGGGGGTCTCTAATGGCTCTTATAGCAACATCAACTATAAAAAATGTGTACAACAAGGGTTTTAAGTTCAACTCCTTGAGTGCCCCCCAACTACATTCTGAATTAATTGCAAACAAAAAGTAGCTAGTAGTGTTTTGGACATTGACCTGAACACAACTCAATAAGTTGCAAGAAACTTTAAAACCCTAAAATATTTTTTCGAATAGAAACCTAGGATTTAAATGAGAAACTCAAAATAACTCGAGTTAAAAACAAACCTTGTTTCAAACCTAAATAATCAAAGCAACATGATACCTCGAAACTTTCAGCAAAACCACCTCAATAAAAAAATAGTTTCATGAAAAGTATTTTTAGTTGTGGTTCATAACTTAAATTGAAGTTATATTATATAATAACAAAAACATGATTTTTCAAATATCAAATTTATCAATCTTACATTAGTAAAAATAATATTATTAAAAAAATATTACAAAAACATGATGTTTCAAGATTTTTACTAATCAAATTATTGAAGAATATTATATCAATTTAATTAAATTTGCACAGAGGTTTCAGATTTAGTATATAGATGTGGTCAGTTAGACTTTTAAAGGGATTGGTGGCTTTTATTTTTTGTTCATTTCCAAATTCTCATAGTGAAAATGCAATGATTGTTTCAGTACCAATTTGAAAAAGAAAAAAAGAAAAAAGAATAGTAATTATGCGAAGAGAAAATAAGCTATATCTTATTCTAAATGATTTCATGGATCATAATGTTTATTTTAAATCTGTCAGGATGATATCACACTATCAATACCTTCTTAATATGTTTTGGCTATTTCTGTAATTGTATGTTTATGAGTTTCAGTGTGTGATATGGCCTTTTAACTGATAACATCTAATGATCTTAGATTTTACGTTTTTGATATTGCTGCCGAAATATAATCTCTTTCTATAGTCCAAACTAAGCCAGTGTTGCAATACTTACCCAATTAGTTGCATCTGGCATGTCACTTTCAAGGGAAAATTGGAGTTTTCACTGTACATGATTCTGATGAGTTGCAAATATTAGTTTCTTCAGCATATTGCCTCTCTCTATATATTGTTCATCTTTCTGCATGACATGATGTTCAGTCTTCAAGTCTTGTTTGCTTAGGTAGTTGGAGTGGAGCCTGCTGAAAGGAATGTAATATCTGGGGAAAACTCAGGTAGAAATCATTTTATTCTCTATTATGTTCACAATTTTTTTCCGAAAAGTGTATGGCTTCACTATTATTTCCCATAAATTTTGATGCAGGTTATGTGCCAAACATCTTAGATGTTAAATTGCTTGATGAGGTTGTCAAGGTAAGAAGACGCCAGCCAGTTAATATTCTTTTAATCAATGGTCCATACCGTATTAGCAACCTGGAAAAGATCTTCTTTTTTCCATTCTCTTATTAGTTAAAAGAATGAAAATCAATTGATAGAAATGTTACAAAAAAAGGAGCTTTGTAAGATCAGAAGAACACATTGCAAGGTGCAAACCCATATCATCTGCTCATTGATTAAGAAATTCTTGGTTTTTGTTTTAACATAATTTGGTTGCACAAACATTTGTAAAAGTAAATATTCAACTTCCGCTTTTCAAATGATACCAATCCTTGTTGAACCAAAAAAAATAAAAAAGGCTAAAATTGAAATTGAATATTTTTCATAATTTAATATTTTGAACTACAAAATCCACAAGTCCCAGTATTTCTCCACACTAAAGAGCATCATTTGTACAATATTGATGTTTATCTCCCTGTCCAATAACAATTCCTTTTCCCTTATTCTCTCTGTCTTCTAATTCATCTGAGGCCAAAGAGGTTGATTTTCAGTTTATTTATCACAAAAATGGATCTGGATGAACTTTTTGATAAAATTGGTCCTGAAAACTGTAGGTCACAAATGGTGAAGCTGTTGAAATGGCAAGGAGATTGGCTTTGGAAGAAGGTTTACTGGTAATATACAAAGAACTGTCAACAAAGTTTTGCATGGAATTTCTCCAATTCATGTTCTATTATTTATCAGTTGTTTTGCTTTCAAGGTTTAGCTTAATTTTAATCCTGGCTGAGTAATGATCTAGGTTTGTTTTACAGATGACAATTGTCTTGGCTAGGTGCTCACCTCAAAATGATATTTGTTCTTTAACTTCTTTTCTTTTTCTTGGTCAGAAAGAAAAAAAAAATGTTATATCAATCTCATGCTGGCTTTCTCAGTGTCTCAGGGTGATTCCAGAAGGCCAGAAGAACTTTGCTAATTAATACATTAGCAAATATATGAACACGTATATGGGCTGGCCATTTTTTAAATTAAGCCTGTATCTCTATCCTTGTGTAATGTGTTATATATATATGCTGGTTCATTGAATTTAATATTCCTTGCTTCTCCAGGTTGGTATTTCATCAGGAGCAGCTGCAGCTGCTGCAATCAGTTTAGGTAGAAGGCCTGAGAATGCTGGAAAACTTATTACAGTAAGTAAATTTTGTAATTTTGTTCAATTGTTCATATTTAGAACAAGTATCTGAGATTATGTTGCCAATGTATGGTTAATGGCAATGAACAAAATCAAAAGTGGAGAAATTATTATTTCCATACTGTCTATGAATGTTAATTCCTAGTCACCTGTTCCTCAAAAAGATGGGAAATTGAAGACCTTTCAGGCCACTTTAAGCTTAAAGATCCGTTTGTTGTGGTTTCCTCACTACACAATAGTGTGATTGACTTTTCTTTAGAAGCATTTGCTACCCTTATCTTTGATTTGAGGGTGATATTATATTTTACCTTTCCTTTTCTTTTCCTTTCAAGTGAGATGTAGGCTTCACCTATACTCGAGAAGCATTTTTGTGTTTACAATTAGGATCTAGTTCAATCTGGTTTAAACCAGAACCTACAAAAGAGGGCTTGGTGGATGCGGCACCCTAATGACCTAATCTAAAGCAACTGAGATTAAATCTGCTCTTATAAATTGACAGTAAAACCAAGTTGAAGGCGGCTAACAAAATGTGCAAGGGTATAAAATTCGTTTCGTTTGACTTGAACCGATGCAAATTGCATCTTTATAGTGATGATGGTCCTGTGGTTTCTTTGAGGTTTGTTCTGAAACATGATAACTCCTAGATATCTACATTTTAAGATTAGCATAATATAATAAATATATTTCCTGATTTGTAAGAAATAACTGGGTGGAACATGTATGCACTCTTTCATAGACAATTCAGATTTTTAACTAATACATATACATCCATCCATCCATCCATCCATCCCTCCATCCATCCATCCATGCATGCATGCATACATACATACATATCATATATATATATATTCTGATGTGTAATAATATGGTGTCATTATTCTTAACCTGAAAAACTGTATCTAAACTTGCCTTTTAATGGTTCAATGTTTTAGGTTATATTTCCAAGCTTTGGTGAGAGGTACATCCCCACTGTTCTATTTCATTCTTTATATGAAGAGGTTCGAAATATGGAACAAGGATAGTTGAACTATCCAGAAAATTAGTCTTCTGAAGAATTTGGTAATTTTTTTCCATGCATCTTCAAGTGAGAAGTAACCATCACATTGAACGATAGGTCAGTAATTTAAATTGGTTTCCTGAGCAACTTTTTAGATTGAATGTTCCTGGATCACTTAACTCCCCCACATCTTTTCCTGCAGGCCCCATGTTCATATATATATATATATATATGAAGGCATAGAATCTGGCTTTATTTTTAAGCAACTGGGATTCCAAATTTTGTCCTCGAGGAAGTTCCTTCAGAGCTCAGCAGCTGAGTGTGCCTTGTTATCTTGTCCCTGCGTTGTACAAATCAAATGGAGCTGCTGTAAACATTTCACATTCATCCTGATCCTACTAATATTGCAGGAATTAGTTTCTTCGTATGCTCTTGATTTGCTTGTGAGGTTCAGATTTCGGGAATTCTAGACACGATTTGTCAATGATTGATAAGCTGAGTCACATGGGGTTTATGCAGGGACTGTTGTTGGACACTGTTGACTTCTGTGTGAATGAATTTTCATTGCTGTTCATGGACTGGTTGCCCACTCACTCGGCCTGGATTCACAAATATGAAAATTTTTCAACAAGCTTTCAACTTAAAATTTATACATCATCGATTTTATTAATTAGAATAAATTTGGTTACACTACTAGAAAAGGGGTGTGTTTGCAATGGATTTTTGCAACGGCAAAAATCCGTTGCAAAGTTGTCCGTTGCAAATTTAATTTGCAACGGCGAATCCGTTGCTAAACCAATTCCAGAAAAAAAAAAAAAAAAAACATGGTTTGCAACGGATTCTCCGTTGCAAATTAAATTTGCAACGGCTAATCCGTTGCTAAACCAATTCCAGAAAAAAAAAAAAACATGGTTTGCAACGGAGTCCGCCGTTGCAAATTAAATTTGCAACGGACAATTTTGCAACGGATTATCCGTTGCAAAATTGTTCGTTGCAAATTAAATTTGCAACGGCGAATCCGTTGCAAATGAAAAGTAATTAAAACTAAAACTATTATTATTATTATTATTATTATTATTGCAATGAAAAAAAAAACAAAATTAAATCAAAGAATAAAAAAGCCTAAAAACTATAACAAAAGAGCAAACAAAATCAATGAAAAAAAAATATTAGCTGGAAAAAAATTATTTGACTTGAAAATAAAAATAAAAATAAAAACTAAAACAAAGAACAAAGAGAAAAATATAAGAAATATCAATTTTCAAATGATCATAAACACAAACTAAAATCTAAGAACAAAATTTTTCAAAAAGTTACCACCTTAACAAATAAGAAAATAATAAAAATTAAAAATCAAAACTAAGAGCACACATATATAAATATAGGCAAAAATAAGGTGTGCGTCAGGTCGAATATTGTCGGCGGGCGTGTCAGATGCGTACATAGTATTCGCAGAAAAGAATAATAAAAAATGATAAATTAACATAGCACCCCTACATTCAACTCTTCAATTTTGTCTTATCATGGGTAAAAGAGTTATTTTACCGTGCAATAGTATGTGAAATCACTGTGACACTTCCTCTGTTAACTCTTAGTTTTTATCTTATATCAGGATAGAATAGTTATTTTACTATAAAAATATAAAAAAATCTCAAAAAAATTATATATTTTAATATAAAACATCAAAAAATTACTAAAAAAATGCAAGAAACAATTTTGAAGCATAAAATCAAATAATTCATCACCAGCGCATGCACGTGTGCGTGCTCTGTCAGGTTCTAAGCAATATATCTAACTTAAATCCCATGAGGACCAGCCACAAAAACATGTTGTCATTTTCATTTCAAAACCTTTAATTATGGATAATCCGACCCAATCCGAACTCTCTAACCCAACTTCACCTCCTTCAACTACTCTGAATCTGGCTCAACCTCTTTGTAATAGCAAGTTCAATGGCAAGATCCATTTTGAAGATTCAAATCTTGAAAATGGCTCTTTGAATAATGTATATTTGATTTTTTTATTGATATGTGTTCCAATGGTAAAAGATATTTTGAAGAGCTATTTTTTATATTATTTAAAATATAATGCAATTATTTTGAATTTAGTTTAATTATGCAATTAATAGGAGTAAATTATACAATTAAAATAATTGCTTTTGAAAAACCTTCCAACAATAAAATTATTTTTTTAATCATGTTTAAATTAAAAAAATAAATTGAAATATAATTAAAAGATCCGCAATATTTGAAATTTGAAATTTAAGCTACTTATTGTATGTTTTTTTTTATGGTTATTGTATTTGAAGTTAATTAATGTTACTTATTGTCTTTGAGTGCTAGAAAAACTTAAGAAAATAAAATGAACACATTAATAAATAACCAATAAGTTCAAACATAATTAATTAAAATACATTCCATTACATTCCTACATTCCTGATAATATAAATTAATAAATAAAATTATTATTATTTATTTATATTTAAATTAAAAAAAATGAATTTAATTATTATTAAAAAATGAATTTAATTATGATTAATAATAATAATTAATATAAAACCCCCACCCACCCAAACCCTACATTCCTTCACATTTTTCCAATTGCGCCGCCCCCTTCCCTCGCCAGCCCCCACTCCCTCTCCAGCCTCCCTCGCCAGCCCCCTCCCTCTCCAGCCCCCCTCCCTCGCCACCCTCCCTCCCTCGGCAGCCAGCCACTTCCTTTTTTTTATATATTTATCTACCTCTCTGATATTCCCTTCTCTCCAAACAAAAATGGCCGATCAGCTCACCGACGACCAGATCTCCGAGTTCAAGGAAGCTTTCAGCCTATTCGATAAGGACGGAGATGGTCTCCTCTTAGATCTCTCTTTATGTCATCGCCTCTTTATTTCTTAGATCTGGCTCCTCTGTTATTTTCTCGTTTTATTGCATTTCTTTTTCAGTTTTTAGCATGATCTGTCTCTGTTCCGCATTTTACCTACATCGATTGGTCGTTTTGCTGTTTTTTTTTTCATTTCCTTTAGGATCTGCTGTGAAAGATGAGCTTGGGTTCTGATGATTTGACCACTACTCTCTGCAACTCAATTCAAGCTTTGGGTCGTGGCTTTGATGTCACATCTGATATAAGACTTTTATATTGTAAAGGAGCTACTGGGTCTAGGTTGGTTCATATTGACGAAGAACATGCTAGGGATCTTGATATCTCTCATGAGCTTGTGCTGCCTAGTGTTTCTTTTGACATCGATTGCTCTCCAGGGAAAAGAAGCATTGAGAGGATTCCTGTTTGCTCCTTCCATGAGGTTAATTTTTCTTTTCTTTTCTTTTCTTTCCATTCATTATCTGGGCATGCTTGGATTTCTTTTATTTATTTATTTTACTTTAGGTCCAGTCTCTTGTGATTTGGGAAGTCAATTTATGCTCTTTGATTGTCAACTTGTGCGTCTTAGGATTGTTGATTTGATTTGTTTTCAAGTCGAGTGTCAGAAGACTACAGAAATATATTGTTCTGATTTTTCCTGGCCGGCAATTTATGTGGCTAACTAATCTGGAAAAAAAGCTATGGTTTGAATGAGCTTTTTCCTTTGAGCCCATTACTGCATCGATTAATTTCTGATGGAGTTACTGAATATGCACATTCAGGTAGGAAGTTTCAGAAAAGTTCTCAATTTTAGTTTTATCATAGCAGCTGCTGTTAAGTTAGATTAGCAATTTTGTGATGCCTAAAGAATTACATAATTTCATTTGTCTAAGGGATTGTTGATGTGGCTGCTAAGTGCTTGGAGATTGTGGCATAACTTTTATCTCTAGTATCCTGGCTGCCATTTGACCGAGGGGCATTCATTATTTTTCATAAAGCTGAGTGTATGGAGTCCCTTAAGTTTCTATAACTTCCACAAGGTCTTCTATCAGGATTGTTGTGATTTCAAGAAGAAATCTTATCCTGCTCTTAGAATTTCCCTACTCACGAATGCATATTTGATAGCAATTGTTTTGAACGTTTTGCTGTTATAGTAAAAACAAAGCTGGGGGGCATCCTCTGGGTATGTTTTTTTCTGGTGAAGTGGCCTTACAGCCCAAGAATAAAATAACCAAGCTATATATGTTCTTGGAGTGGTAACTCTAACTGGGATGGGTGTCCAAATGTCTCATTCCATAGTTCATCCTCTGCATACATGGTCAGTGAATTGGATTTCCTGCCAGAAGAGAATATAATTAGATGGTCCAAAGCACTTTATGGGCTCATTTGCATTATAATAGACTTTAAGAGCCCAAAGATGATGAACTCTTTGATTTAGGATATGGAAGGTAAATGACTGCAACTGGATATATTGCTGGAACAAAATCCCTTGCAATGGTTGGGCATTTCATTCCCTTGTATAAGGTTCAGATAGCCAAAGTAAACTTAGTATTGCATGAGGAAGTCAAGCGTGCTGTTCCTTACTCCTGGGATCCTGCATCCCTGGCAAGGTATTTTGCTGTGGCTTGCATTCCTTACTCCTGCATCCTGCATCTCTGTTTATGAATATTCATGTTTTTATCTGCAGAGAATTATGGCAGTTCAATACAAGATCGAAGGATTGAGCAAATGGAGAAGAAGATAGCAACAACTAATCGAAGGATTGAGCAAATGGAACTGGCCATGAAGACCAAAGTGGATCGGTGTATTTTTTTAAACACTTCAAAATATGTATTTTTTTATTCCATGTTGATTTACTTCTACATGTAAATGTAACCGAATCTGTTGTATTATAAATTTTAATTTATGAAATTTTTATTTCAACAATATTTAGTTCTCAAT